>OZ024822.1:31083856-31591356 GCA_964016985.1 Anodontia alba | reverse complement strand
GGTTCGATCCGGTGAATTTACGTTCCGTTCTTTTTCGGTTTATTTCAGTTCGTTAGGTTTCAATAGAAACATGCGCATGCGTAGATTCAAAGTGAAAGCGGGAGACTGAAAGTCAGAGAAACCAAATATTAAAAGGGGAAAAACTGAAAAACTGATAATCCTAATTAAAAGATCAATTATTCTAGTATGCTACAATAGAAAAGGTTACATTTCCACACGCAATGGAGCAAAAATCACCTGCAGATGAGTGGGAATTGAGTAAAGAAAACGTTCTACCGCTAAAGCAGGGCCGGAAGTTTTCAAGCCTCACTGCAGGTTTACAGCCGCAGAGCAACGAAAAATTGTTGAAAATTAGAGAAGAAAAGCAGTGAGTTCAGGCTTGAAAATGTGTTTTGTAATCTTTACAGATTTGCTTTGTAAGGCCTAGGGCTGCAACGATACACTCACGATACCGATGTTAAAATTTATTAGAAATAACTAACATTACAACTGATTCTGAAGAAAATCAGTTTTCGCTTACAATTTAATGGGGTCCATACAAACACCCCAAACCACACCAAAACATTCCAAACCACCATTAAAATCAGCCTTGTATGATAGGGTAAGATTAGGTTGCGCAGATATATATCTAGAAGGGCCAGGGTTATGCCACAGTAACCACCCTAAACCTCATTATAGTGTGTCCATAATTGATTAGAGCACCCCAAACTGCCTTATTTCACCCCTGTATGACAGTGTAGAGATTTATAGTAACTTGCGTTTCGCCCTGTCACGTTAGCCTAAGGATAAAATTTTATCCTTAGTTTCCAGCTGGTACCGCACAAGAACATTACTATCCGTAAGGGTACGTACAAACACCGGATCGGGCCCGGTTTTCTGTGCTATGGTCATTTTTTCTTCGATATTTTATTCTTTATGCACAGTTGGAAGAGGTTTACAGCATACAAAACTATTTTTACCTCACACCATTCCAATATAAAAAAAACAAAAAACGGACCAAACATAACTCCACCCATATATATATAGCCAAACGGCTAATGTAGGCTATGCTAGGAGTCTGTAGCATTTGCATTAAGTTCGGATGACAAGCCAGCACCAAACAGCGGGACAACGTCGGACCGACAGCGATACGTTGTTACGTCGTATCGCCGTCGGCCAACACAGGACCGTTTTTTTTTATTTTTGTTCACAAACATAGATTGTTGGTACTCGTTAGGCTTGCCTTGCTGAGGCGGTTCTCACAAGTTCCCCGATTCTAGAAATATGAAAAATATCAGAATTTTTATCTTATTTTTTTTTTTTTTTTTTTTTTTTTTCTTTACATTTCGTTGGTAAATTTTAATGTAAAAGCAAGAATCACATTACCAGTAATCAAACACAAAGTTCAAAAAGCTTATCAATGAATCTGTCAAGTGTCATCCAAAACACATATCACTTCTAATTGAATGATATGATGAGCTATTTTTTCTTCTTCTAATTAATGCTGGGGATTAAAATTAGTGATTGACTGATATATGGAAATGATGCTGCGAGTGATAAATTAATATAGTGATTGACTGATATATGTAAATGATGCTGCGAGTGAGGCAAAGTGGGGACGGAGTGATAGTATTGAATCCGCTAATGAAATAGCATCACATACATAATTAAAAAACTAATACAGTATTAAGAATAACAACTAGAAAGAAAAAATCAAAAACAAAAAAATCAAAATAATAGTCAAAATAGGGTCCGATCCGGTAATTGAGTCCGATCCGGTGTTTGTACGTACCGCTATCCGTAATAATGTACAAGTGACACGTGGAGGTGTGGCTAGGACTTGCTGCCGTAGATACTTTTATATCAATTATTTCGCCAGGGATCTCTTCATGGCACCCATTTACCAGCCTCTTTTTTTATTTTTCATTTATTTTTTTTTTCTGGACAGGTATTATTATTGACAACTGACTCCTTGTAACCGATTTCAAATAATACATTCTATGTATGTACATTCTTATGACCCTATTGTCATTATTTATTCATGTGAGCCCAGTAAATATCTAAATTCTCCAAACAAGTGTTTTGATATTTGCTGGTTACACATGCTTTAACATTGACATGTTAAATGCAATGCTCATTAACAATCCCCATCTTATTCCAGTGCATAACGTTTTAAAGTTAAATGAGCCTGGCACAATCTTTACCGTTTTCACTGTGCAAGCGTAGGATTCAGTGCTTCTTTGTGTTACATGTACCAGCAAAGACTGATCAGCCTGTCACTGCGTGTGTGCGCAGAACGATCTTATAATCTGCTGGAGCACTATTTAATCGGATTTGCTGTGCCTCGGCTCAATATACATCAGCAAAATTAAGTACATGTAAAATTTGCATTCATACATAAAAACGTAAATGTAATTTGTGAATTACTATTATGTAGTAACAGGATTGAATGCATGATCATTTTTCACTTTTCTGGTGTTATTACAATTTAACAATGACATATTGTCGAACAATACTACCATTACTATTGAATGTATTACATCTACTCTTCTTTTGGCATCTTCAGAAACAAGTTTTTTGTTCATTTGTTTCTGTATGAATGATATTTTGCCTCATATTACATTCCTAGTTAAATAGCACAAAATCATTTTCTGCTTAAAGATTAACCATGGAATAAATCATGTTGAATCCAAATGCAAAACCGTGTTTCTAAAAACTACCACGAAGAGAGTATTCATTTTAATAAGCATTAATTTTAGTCACACTACTATATACAGATAACAATAATAAAGCATTACAGACAAATTTGTTATATATAATTGTCATCATCTGTGCTATTCTCGTCACTGATTTTGGTGCGTTAAGACTTTTTTCCCCACCACAGTAGAAGCATTTCGTCTCCCTGAGTCGTGTTTGGGGGTACTTGTATTGATCTTAAACATTTTTGTAGGTACGGGCGGATACTCAGTTGCTGTCTCAGTAGCAGTGGGTTGTGGAGACTTGCAGCTCAGAATAGGGACAAAGTGATTAGGTGTCCATGATGGACGTCTGAACGGACCAAGTCTGCTCCATAAGAGTCTGTCCTGAATAGCTTGTTCAGAAATTACAGTTAATTACAGAGTTTGATGATTAAAGACACTCTTAGAAATGATTGTCTTGTTTGGTAAATAAGCAGTAAAGTGTGAAAATCTGAAAGGGACCGTCTTCTTTTGATGCATTAAAGAACATACCAACGGAAGGAGAGAAAAACAAACCAATCAAATATATTGGTTTTTTAGTTTGCAAACAGTGTAATCCCTGATGAGACGCTGTATTATGCGGTGTCTCATCTGAGTCTACACTGTTTGCCTATGTCCCATTTATAGGACGCTAGGCTTAAATGGGTTAATATTCCTCAAATGTCCGATTATCTGATATTAAAAGACTTTTTATTGCTGTAAAAATGAAAACTTTCAAAAATAATGATATAGATTACTGAAATCTATTCCGGTGTCATCAAAATATGTCAATATCCCTAAAATACTCGCTTATCTACTATAATAAAACTTTTTTCTTACTGCTATAAAGCAGGAAAATTGCCCGATGCTATTTGGTTTTATAAAACATGTTTGACGCGGTTTGGGGTTGTTTGCTTGGCGGTTTTGGACATACTGTATTCTACCCAGTTAACCCAAACCCACCACGGGCCACTTCAACACACCTAACCCATCTCTTTCTGACCCTACCCTATCATACAAGAGTGGTGGTGGTGGTGGGGGGTGTGGTTTAAGGGTGGTTTGGGGTGTTGTAAGGGTGTTTTGGAGTGTTTCTATGCACCGCAATTTTATGCATAAAAATCAAAATTTGTCACAAAATGCTAAATATTAAGGGGGTACCCACAAAATAATCACTAACCAGTGGCATGCATGTGAATGAATATAAATAGTACTAACAATTTAGAACAGTTATAGTCTAAATTAAAATTTAAATGCTCATTATATATATTATGCATAGAATGAATCTGGCTGCCTGTGATAATCAAAGAAATATGAGTGAATGGAGTTACATGTATGAGAACACGCCCAAAACACCCCCTTTCATTTTCTGAAGATAGTAGAATGTAAAGATGTGAGTTTTATTTCTTTTAATATTAAGATTCTTATTAGGTATTTAGTCAAATGTATAAAGTATATGTTCAGGAAATCATTCTTGCAATAAAATGATAGCAGGACTGCTGAGCCTTAGGTGAACAGAGTTGTGGGTTTCCAGGCACGATACGTATCACGATTCGCTTTTCAGACACAAGATAATCAATACTAACTGCATGTGGATTATATACTGTGGTGGGCAACTACGATGCTCACCATACTTTAAAGTTTGTTTGAAATGATTCGCAGTCATAGGCTTAATATCATATTTGTAAAAGTTTCATAATGTGAAAAGTTTATTCTTTTTTTTTTCAGTGAAAAGAACCTAATATAAGCAACCAAGTTTAAGCATTAAAGCTTCCTAGCTATATAAAATGTTGGAAAACAGGTTCTGTCATGAATGTTGTTCCTTTTATTCAGTGTGAGACGGACTTGTTGATTTTATAGTCTAAAATCGCAATCACAAATTTGCATGAAATATTGAAAATATTATGAAAGAGTGTTTGAAATTTTCTGAGTGTTTTGAGTGCTTTTAATATTCATTACAGTGTTTATTGACTGAATAATTAAATGTTTTTCGGGAAATTCGGAAGTCACAAAAACTAATGACACATAGGTTTTATGGCACTAAGTATATGTTTTTGTAGGTACCAGTCATTAAAAACTTGTCTAAAGTAGTCATGCAGCAGCAGTTCGTAGAAATACCGGAACACACTGAAACACCAGAACACACTGGTAATAACCGGAACACACTGGTAATAACCTGAACACACTCAAAAAATATTTTGTTTTTGCTATAAATAAGTAGTTTTTTGTGGGGGTAGTGGGGAATATGTGGTCCGTTTATATATTCTGTGTCTTATTTTGACCGTTTGTAACACGTGAACATACTTTATAAACCATAGCTCAATTAAGCAGTATGGCAGTGTGATCCGGTGAATTTTTGTCATGATGAGTTTGGTATTAAAAAGTTATTAACCATGATAAATATTATGATGGTTTTTGCATTAAACCTCATAAGGGAATATTAATGATGAGAGTGAACAATGTATTGACAGAAGACATTACAAATACATTATCATAAAAGGACCGGAACACATATTTATAAAACACTGGAATGAGGTTAATTTATTGTATGCTAAGATCAAATTTATTATTAACAAAATCTGACACACAAACAGACAGCAATTAAGTTATAAAAACGATCTTTAATAATATAAAATGAAAAAATTAAAGTGTGTTCAGGTAATAACCAATGTGTTCCGGTGTTTCAGTGTGTTCCGGTATTTCTATGAACCCATGCAGCGGTACAACTATCCTAAATTGATCTAAATGAAGCAAAATATTTCTTTTGCATGCAATAATTACTTTTGTTTACATTTGAGTGAACTGAGCCGTATCGAAACAGAGAAAACAAATCATGAACCGAATTGTGGCCACTCAACTGCGATGTACCATAAATTCAGTGAATTGTTTCACCTCTAATAAGGCCTAATTGTCGGATTGTTTATTGATGTCTCCTGTTTAGATAACACTATGGAGGCCCTCCCAGGAGGGGTACCTGTTCTCTTGTTCCAAAAATCAAAATTTTAAATATTCCCTGCTCCTTAAAATTACATTTGTTCCCCTGTTGCCTTCATTTTTAGATCTATGTTTCCTGTCCCTGAACGAAATGACATTATCCCCCTGTTCCCCATAACCCCTGGGGCATCACTATGAGCACACACAGCTCTTCAATTTTAAACAAAATTTATAAAATGGCCCCGTCCACTAATGACAACATTTCATAAAGGTATGAAAGCATGAAGGGGGTGCCAATTTAGCATGCAAAAATAAAAACACATTTTCTGCAAATATTGTCATAAAACTTAAATGAATCAATTCATTACACATGGATTGATTCATTACTCTTTGATCGTTCGATTCATTCTATTCAGTCATGCCAGACTTCACATAATTTTGCTATATATTACGAAAGTCGTCCAACTCTGAAAATTATGATATTGTGACCGAAGATTTGACAGATTTGACCTCCTTATTGTCCTTTTGCAGGGCTCTTGATCACCGAAATTAGGGGCTGAACAAAAAAGTATGTTTTTTCCCCAATCAGATGAAAAATTCCCAATCTGACCAAGTCTGTTTGGTCCAAAAAATTGCAATTGTGTCAGTTGCAAAATGCATTAAAATACTAAGAAAATATACTATAATTCCTTTTTTACCAACAAGTGTTTAGATTCTTAATTTTATTCCCTGAACAACACCCAACTCCCTTCCGAAACGATCTTTTCATTTTGCTACCCGAATATACATGTATATGTCCCTGTTTTTATACGCCCGTTTGAAAAACGGGACGTATTATGTTACGGGGTATGGCGTCCGTCCGTCTGTCAACTTTTTCATTTCCGGCTAACTCCCGCTACAGTTTACAATCAATCAAGCTGAAACTTGGTATATAGTTAGACCATGATGTGGCGCAGCGCATATTGTTACAAGGTTACAGTCCACCAAATGTTTGCAGAGTTATGCCCCTTAGAAAATTTCTTTAAACTTTTCATTTTCGGTTAACTCCTACATTTTACATCCGATCAAGCTGAAACTTCATATATAGTTAGACCATGATGTGGAGCAGCTCATATTGTTTCAAGGTTACAGTCCACGAAATATTAGCAGAGTTATGTCTCTTTGAAAATTTCAGTAAACTTTTTGTTTCCGGCTAACTCCTCCTAAAGTTTACATCCGATCAAGCTGAAACTTGATTTGTGGTTAGACCATGATGTGGAGCAGCGCATGTAGTTTCAAGGTTACAGTCCACGAAATATTAGCAGAGTTATACCCCTTTGATAATTTCGATTAATTTTTCGTTTCTGGCTAAATCCCCCTACAGTTTACATCCAATCAAGCTGAAACTTCATGTACAGTTAGACCATGATGTGGAGCAGCACATATTGTTACAGTCCACCAAATATTAGCAGTTATGCACCTTTGAAAATTTCAGTAAACTTTTCGTTTCCGGCTAAATCCTCCTACAGTTTACATCCTATCAAGCTGAAACTTAATTTGTAGTTAGACCATGGTGTGGAGTAGCGCATATTGTTTCGAGGTTACAGTCCACCAAATATTAGCAGAGTTAAACCCCTTTGAAAATTTCTATTAATTTTTTGTTTCTGGCTAAATCCTCCTACAGTTTACATCCGATCAAGCTGAAACTTCATAAATAGTTACACGATGATGTGGAGCAGCACATATTATTTCGAGGTTACAGTGCACCAAATATTTGCAGATTTATGCCCCTTTGAAAGTTTTTGTAAACTTTTCGCAGCATATTGTTTAGAGGTTATAGTGTGCCAAAGGCTCATATGAGCTTATTATATAGCCATGCTTCTGTGGTGTGTCCTCTGACAGAGAGCACTTCTCCCTAGAAGCAGCAAACTTCTCCCTATTTTCCCGGGAGGGAGAAGTCACGTCTCCCTTAATTTCTGGGCCAGTTTGGACCCTTAGGTTACAGTTACCAAATATCAGCAGACATTATTCCCCAATGAAATTTTTTTAATTTTTTTTTTTTTTTTTTTTGTAATTCCACTTAGTTTATATCCAGAGTACTGAATTATACAGGAGCCAGTATGTGCTGCATCATATTACTTACCACGGGCGTATAATACCCTGCTTGGTGGAGCTCTTGTTATACTGCAGTATAATACTGAAACACGATAGTTACTTCTCTTCCATATTGAGGCAAATCGAGAGGCGATCGTTGCAATCCGATTTTGTTTGTGTAGTAAATATTGCCCTTGTTAACTGCATATCAATCAAATTTCCACCTAGAAATAATGACTACTCTTCAATGCTATCATTAAAAGTAGAACATATTTTGATGGTTCAGTCGGTTTTGTGTTTCGTACCGGATGGATTTTCGCAGATTTTTTTCAGCCATGCCTTCTTTCTTCTTGCATCATAATGTACCACCGGTGTTTGTTTGGCGCACCCGGTGATTAAAGTTCTCAAATGGTCTGAATGAGGGATACTTATCTTGAGTTGTCCTTAACCCTTGTCCTGCTGAACCCGGATATATCCTGTTTTGCAAACAGTGTAGATCCAGATCAGTTGGCTTCTGAAGAAGCCAACTGATCTGGATCTGCACTGTTTGCCATCAAGTATGCAAATTTATAGCAACAATCTGGATCAAGTAACCTGATTGGCTGAAAATAAGAAATGGGCGTGGCATCTAAATTTATTCAGCAGAAAAAGGGTTAAAAACAAATGCTCTAGGTATCATTTAGAATGGTCTCACCAATAATTACCAACTACATTATGTATTGAGAAATATTAGGAAAATATTCTCACATTTCTTACCGGAAAAAAAAAATCATAACTCAAGAGATAATTGATAGATAATCTTACTTGTCTGGCCGGGCGTCAGCCTTGGAAAAAGGTGCTTGCCCAGACCGATTTTGAGCTTTTCTTGGGCATCCGGGCATTGGATTTGTCGGCCCCTGCAAATGACTTGTTCTTGCATTTTTTTAATGAAAACTCTCTAAAGGGATAGTTTTCACGTGACATTACTGCTACAAGCACGTGATTTCTTCATGCGAGGCAAAGGAAATGTTGCTTTGTGGCTGTTGCATTTTCTGGGTATTTTAATGATAATATAATGTTCTCAGTATATAGATAATGTGAAAGAATAACAGTCCTTATATTTATTTATACCCTGGTAAATGCAGGGTAAGGCCCTCACTCTTAAGGTTTTACTGTTCAAAGGGAGCTGATTGCATATGCCTTGATAATGAATTTTACAAGTCGAACGCAACATTTTTTTATGAATCATCAGGGGCGGATCCAGAATGATTTCTGAAGGGATTTGATTTGATCGAATTTCTGTACTTATTTGTACAGACAGGCCTGAGCAAACAGTGTAGACCCAGATCAGATGCCACAGAACACATTTAAACTTTCACTGAAACAGCAATGTATTTAACCAGAGATTTGTAATCTCTCCAAGAACTGGAGTTTACATGTCTGTTTGTCACCACAAACGTCAAAATCTGACCGCCCTTGCATCGGAAGATGATCTGAGTCTTCACTGGTCGCACATCATTTTGTCCTAAAAGTGTTTTCCATGTTCCCTGTTCCCCCTAACTGGTTTCATTCCCTCTTTTCTGCGACGTCTTATCTGTGTCTGCAGTTTGCAAAGGCCTATTTGTCCCAATACTCAGGTTCTATTTTTCATACATGCCAGTTTTATACGCATTTCTGACAAAAACATGCTCTATAATTTAATGATCATAAGTGTGTTTTTCTCTCTATGCAATTTCCATCACGATTTCTTGTGACATTACCGTTACGAGCAAACAGTTTCTTCATGCGGGGCAAGGGACTGTTGCATTTTCTGGGTATTTTCACATACACATGTATGTTTTTGTAATCTATACTGGAAAAGAGAATGTCACAGAATTGCGTGTTGTCGCTCGGCGTATCTGAGCAGACCCATGAGAATATACGTAGGGATTACTAAATAGTTCTGCAGGACTTGGAAACAGTTTTAATGCGCAAACTGCTATCTCACACATGACTATTTTGCTCTTTCTCATCAAAAATATAATAATTTGCACCCAGCACTCGAGTTGTCTCCTCAACTGGAAATAATGAGCGTCTCAGATCGCAAATCTGTTGGGGAAAAAAAAACCCCAAAAACAACAAGCCAATTAATCTTCATACAGGGTGAAAAAAAATTAACAGCATGTGAGGCAAGTAAAGAATGTGCACGAGTTACATAGAAGAAAAAAAAAAAAACAAAGGAAAAGAGAGTAGGTACAACCAGGAGATATCCCAATTTGTCCAATACCCCCACCGACCTGAGCAAACCGTGTGGGCAAATTGTTTTCAAAGACAACACTTCAAAAACAATTTGCAAATTATTAGCAGTTACAAGTTAAAATACTTTCCCTTTTCCTATATGTTGACATATCTTAATTAAAGCCACTATTGGTGTTTTCAGGTATCTTTGACAACTATTCCTGTATTTTTCATGGGTATTTCGGCAATATTCCAGTATTTCAGCAAGTCGTGTGACCTGTTTTCACCACTTGACAAAAATTCTTGTAGTTGCAAAACTGGCTAGCACTAGCACAAACCCTGGATGTGAGCAGGTTTTACTGTAATACAAATAAGTACTGGGACAGACATGCCTGTACTTACAGTGTAGATCCAGATCAGATGCCACAGAATGTGGTCTACACTAACACTCAACTAGTAATATTTTAGACACATCAACAGGTAGTAGAAGGGACACTTTCAAGTTTTAGGATAACTATGTTAAGTAGGTAAGGTGGTCCAATACTTAGGGTAAATACAGTAATATGTTTCCATTGTAATGGTTAACCCTTGTCGTGCTGAATATATATTAAGATGCCACGCCCACTTCTAATTTTCTGCTAATCAGATTACTTGATCCAGGTTGTTGATACAAATTCATATGCTTAATGACAAAAGTGCAGATCCAGGTCAGTTGGCTTCTTCAGAAGCCAACTGATCTGGATCTACACTGCTCAGACAGGACATGTTGTGTTCAGCAAGAGAATGGTTAATATTATGTCTGATTTTTCAGAGCTTTTGAAGCTGAAGTGCGGACATACACTGGTGATGACCCTCTGGATGTTTGGTACAGGTGAGTGTCAATTTATTTTAGTACTCTCCGAGCAGAATCAGCAGGCAACAACCTGATCATATTCTTAGTTGACCCAGAAAATATGGGTAGCCATAAAGTACATGAAAATACGCTTAGAAATTTTAGCTCTTGCCACAATGGAAAAGTGAAGTCTCTCAACCCGACGTCTGAAAATGAAGTCTAACGGGGAAAAACAAATCTTTCTTAACACTTGCCATGCTGAATATTATGATGCCATGCCAACTTCTGATTTTTGGCCAATCAGATTACTTGATCCAGGTTTTTGATACAAGTTCACATTCTTAATGACAAACAGGGCAGATCCAGATCAGTTGGCTTCTTCAGAAGCCAATGATCTGGATCTACACTGTTTTGCAAAGGCAATGCATATCAAGGTTCAGTAAGACCAAGGTTGAATTAAAATCACTTTGTTGTATAATTTGAGTCATTATGCTAAACTTTGGACTGCCAGATTTTTTAATCATTATTTCATTGGTTAATCTGAAAGCTTACCAAGCTGGTAAGAAAACAGATAGCTCCAGATAAGAGGCCTTGGTGACTCAGTCAGATGCACGTCCGACTGGTGATCAGGAGGTCCCGGGTTCGATCCCCGCTGGGTCTGAGAACATTCTTTCGTGGAGATTGATCATGAAATATTTTCTACTGTCATTCTCTCCCTCCTGCTGATTCAAGAAGGGCAGTTTGTAGAGAAAGAATGTGCACAAGACTAGTTAACTGCTTAGAGGAAAATGCCTACCAAGAAAAAGTGTGTTAGGTAAACTGACCAGCTCAACATAACCTTAATAGTGTTCACTGGGCCATTAAACTCCAAACCAACCAACCCCGTAATATTTTTCTTATTTCTTCAAAGAGAAATACAGTTGACTCTCGCTATCTCAACCTCGCTTATCTCAAATAACCGCTTATCTCGAAGTGAAAATCTGGTCCCTGCCTAAACATGAAAATCCTACAACAGGTAAAACAATATTGTGGACAAGAGGAGAAATTGCTCCTCCTCTTTTCCACAATATTTTCAATATATCTCTAATTTCAAGAGTCCAATTACACATATATTTGTTAAATGTGGTTAATCGAATTAGTTTTTCCTCAATTCTGCAAATCTGATATGTCAAAGTACGGATATCTCGAAGTATTTCAGAGAGGCCCTTAGAATTCGAGATAACAAGAGTCGACTGTATTATCTCATAGTTAAGTGCTTTGGTGAGAGGCTTCTATTGAGCACTCACAGTATCAATACTTTTTGTTTGAAAAAAAAGCCCTTTATCTGGAGCTATGAGTTTAATGACAAATTAATAGGGGTGTAACGATACATCGAAATATCGATGCATCGTGATAGTGACTGCTGTGATAGTGCTATTGTGATAGTGTTTTCAACTATCGATAACTATCGTCGATAGTCTCTTCAACTATCGATAGTTTTTGTCCCTGTAGATTTTCTGCTTCTGTAATATCATTATGAAGTTTTTTTGTCTAAATTATCTAAGTATGAGAACAAAAGGATTTCAAGTTTGCAAAAATGTTTGTTAAAATGGTAGCAAAGCTGATATTTAATGTTAGGTATCTTTACAGGTTGTCTGGTTTTATAAAATCAATGAAATTCATTAAAATACTGTGTGATTTGGAGATGATGATAGTATTGTGATGCATCGTGATATTAGACCCTTGATAGTATCGTGATAGGGATATCTCTGATAGTAATGGTATCGTGATAGTCATAAGTTGGCATGATAGTCAGCCCTACAAATTAATGTCGCAAAACAGATTGATATGTAACTCAGTTACCGTGGTCACAGGTGATGTATGTCTCTGCAATACTTGATGAGTGCAGGGTTTGTAAAAACATTGTAAAAACAGTCTTAGTATCATAGTGTACACAGAGCAACAGATAATTTTGGGGGCATTTGGGTATTTAACCCCTCCAAAATTGACTCGATTGGGTAAATCGTACTTTCATTTTTTGGTTTGAGTAAAGATACCCCGCAAAATGAAAATTAATTGGGTAAAACTTATAAAACTGAAGGAAAGAGCATAAAAAGCCTGATTTAGATATTTAAAACACAGTATTTTATTAGACCCTATTAATTTTATGATTATATGTGTCATATGGAGAATAAAATCACATATTATGTGCAGTAATCATATTATAAAATAACAGTGCTTTTCTGGCCTTGAAACTTTAGTTTTCACCCTTGAATTTGGAAATAATTGGGTACTCTGTCAAATCAATTGGGTATCAGTACCCAAGTTTTTGAAAATACATGTAATTGAGTATTTGCTCAAAACATATGGGTATTTTACTCAGATACTCCTCTTATCTCTTGCCCTGGTACATGCGGAGCCAACAAGTGTGTACAGTGATGTTTGATCAAATTTTTTTCTTATCCATTATTGAGCTTCTGCAAGTTAACCCTTGTCCTGCTGAACCCAGATATATCCCATCTTTACAAACAGTGTAGATCCAGATCATTTAGCTTCTGAAGAAGCCAGCTGATCTGGATCTGTACTGTTTGTCATTCAGGATACGAACATGCATCAACAATCTGGATCAAATAATCTGAATGGCTGAAGATTAGAAATGGGTGTGGCATCATAATTTATTCAGCATGACAAGGGTTAAGTGTATCTGCATAATGTGAACTTCATTTGTCAAGCGTAGAACTTCTAACAGTTCTTTTCACAAAAAGTAACTTCAGAGCAGTTTGATTCTTAGTATTTTACAAAATACCATAACAAAGTTATTTCTTCTAATGTTAAGAAAGGTAAATTACATACTAGAATCATAAGAATGTGCAGCACTTGGTGTAATTTTGTAGGCCCATTAATAGCATACAGACATATGAAGTAAATACATGTACTATTTGTCTATTATCTTTTACAAACATTATATTTGCAGATATATAAGATGGGCAGAAGAAACCTTCCCAAAGGGAGGCAAAGACTCAAACCTGACGACCATACTCGAGAGATGTGTACATCTGTTCAAAGATGAAGAAAAATATAGAAATGATGAAAGATATATTTATGCTTGGATAAAAACAGTATGTTTAACTTGCACATTTAAAGTCAAGGGAATCATAAGTGAAGTGTCAGAGAATATTATTTAACACAGAGGAGATTATGTTCATGCCAGATAACCGTTTTGATGAATTCTACCGCAGAAAGCGAGATGTGATCATACAATTTAGAATGAAATAGGTGTTGTAGTACAGCCTTTACCTGGTTCTGATCCCAGAGATAAAATTAACTGATAACACACATGACATTTTTTTTTTTTTTTTTTTGTTACTGCTTTAGCAAGCAGATGCATTATAGAGATTTTTTCATCTCTTTGCCAACATCACTTCCTAACATTTTAGGTCCATTTCTGAATAACTTACACCTACAAACATCTTACTGGGTATACACTTTGTCCCTAACTTGGAATCAGTGGGTCCTGCTTTTGAAGCTTTCAGCTTGCTGAGTGGTTAAGCGATTCCGACTACTGATCATAAGGTGTCAGGTTCGAATCTTGCTAGAGGCAGAATTCAATTCATCACTGTATAATGCTTTATTGCACAGATCCTTTCATTATCACCCTTCCATCTTCTTGATATGACTTTAATAATGTGTGAAGGATGTAAAATACTAAATCATTGATGCTGTATCATTTTACCATGACCTACCAATATCAGCCATATTGTATCCCTGTCAGCATTCTACGTAAATCTATATCGGGCCGTCATCGGCCCGTCAGGGTAGCTGACGGGCCGATTACGGCCCGATGTAGATTTACGTAGAATGCTAGCTTGGATGGCTCCTTTTCTGATAAACTGTATGACCTACAGTTGTCAAACTTGGTAATCACTTCCTCTCTAACGTGGACTCGAACACTGTGGTATTACTTTATGACCCTGACCAGCATTTATTTGTACTGGTAGTCTGTGTTACCAAAGAATATCTTTTAAGATTAATAAGATCAATCTGACATTTTATTCCTATCATCTCCAGAATACTAATGAAATATCAAGCTCTATTTTCTCAAAAAAAAAAAAAAATAAATAAATAAAAATAAAAAATAAATAATAATGGTAAAAATAAAAAAAAAAATCCGAGGATGGAGCTGTCACACCTGTCGGGGCCGGGGGCCTAGATCAGTATTTTAACAGAGCTTAATACTGTGACTTCTGTTCAGAATGACAAGACCATTAGACCGTGACATAGGTCATGGTACATATATGTATACAATAACAGGCGTATTGCAGACTTAGCTGAAAATGATGTAATAGAATAGAAAATGTTTAAAATAGTCTGCGATCAGAACGACTGTTCAAATGTTTAGCAAAAAAATAAAACAATATTTTACATTTTCATCCTCTTAAAAAAATAATAATATGCCCATCGATACATACAAAAAGCCACGGATATGGGATATGGTATGCATGTATAACCAAGATGGATGGAAAGCTGAAACAAACACAGAAATTCTAATTTTTTTTTATTTTTTTGTTACAGTGGTAAACTACTATTCATGCATATTCTTGTTTGAAGTCAGAAATTTCTTAGTCAAGCTCTTTGATTTTTTGACATAATAGATCATCGAGACACCACAAGATGTCACAATCTGGTATTTTGTATTTCAGGAAAAATCCAGACAAAACAAAAAAAAGGAAAATAACATTTTAACTGCTGCTATTTGAATTATATCATATCTATTTACCCTAAATATTTGTACAGAATGAGATGGACTTGGTCAAACTGTCTACACCTAGATCATGAACTGCAGACTGGTCCATGTCTGCACTGTTTACCAGTCTGTCTGTACTTTTTAGAAACACCACCAGGTAGTCAAATAGACTTTTTTCATATTTTAGGAAAAGTATAGTTTGTGCTAAGCTGTTTGAATCTTTATTATTGCATAAAAAGCAGTGCCGCAGGTTATTAACAGCTGTGCATTAACCGGCGAGAAGCCGTGTATTAACAAGGCAATTCACGCGCTGTTAATGCACGGCAACGCAACTTTCAATATAATCGTACGGGGGCCACGGATTTGCTGCCGTTATGAGATGTGTACTGCCCAGCCCTAGAACGAGCATAGTCAGTGGAAATTACGTTAGCGAGACATCGGTGAAAAGGCGAAACAAAATAGTGCAAGAAATAACGCAAGATGTAGCAAATGTTTTCAGTTTTTATGCAATAATAGCAATCGAACATGTTTTTTCAATGCATTAACATTCGCCAGATCCCTTGGGAAGTTTTGAAAACCGCGACCTTCGGCCTCGGTTTTCACCACCTCTCACGGGACCTGGTGAATGCTAATGCATGAAAAATAATGTTTGATCCCTGTAGTGTGACTACAGCAACGGCATATAGCTCTAGATAAAGCACCTTTTTCAGCCAAAAAGTATTGATCTTTTTCTTATTTCTCGATTCTCATTAGAAGCGTCTTGTCAAAGTGCTTCTAATGAGTGCCCACAGCATATGTTTTCATGAAAAGAAGAAAAACATTTTTCTGGCTACTCCTCTTATATTGAGCTATATATATGGTTAATTTTTCAGGCAGCTGCATGTAATGAACCCCTTGAGATCTTCAATTTCATGTATGATCAGAACATTGGTTGTGAGGTTAGCAGTTTCTATGAATCCTGGGCATGGAGTTTTGAACAACTTGGTAATACTAAGCGGGCAGATGCCATATACCAGGAAGGTCTTAAGAGAAGGGCTAAGCCACTGGAAAACCTACAGAGAAAGCATGAGTAAGCATTCATCAATCAGATATCATAGCTCCAGATAAACCGTCTTTTTGCAACTAAAAAATAGTACATGTATTGATTTTTTCCTTATTTCTCCACAAAATCATGTCTTGTGGGTACTCATTAGAAGCATCTTGCCAAAGAGTATTCATTAGAAGCGCTAAAATATTTATCTGGATATTCCTTTTAGGCTATGCAGAAATACTGTATTTACCATTTGTATTCAGACAGGCAAGCCTGAGCAAACAGTGTAGACCCAGATGAGACACCGCATAATGCATCTCTTCAGGGTCTACACTAAATGCCACTGGATTCAACAAATGATGATTCAAGATAGTTGTCCATGGGTTGATAGAGGTAATATCTGCCATATCACTGGTAGTTAGTTTCTTTGGCAATACTCTGTCAGGGCTATATAGCACAGTCGGTAGCTCATCTGACTGCAGGTCCAAGGCCCAGGGTTGCATGTTTGAATCCCAGCACAATGGCCGGCCACATAACTTTCATGGAGGAAGATTGTGAAATAATTTCTCCTCTTCTGCTGATTCAAGAAGGGCAGTTGTCTGTAAATGCACAAAATACTGGTTTACTACTAAGAGGATGACAAGGAAAAGTTTGAATAGCTTAAATGCTCAATATGACAGTGTTAACTGGGCTGTAAAAATCCAGATCGAATCAAAATACTGGGTCAGTGTTCCTGTCAACTGCAAAGCATATCAGCAATACAGAAATATTGCAGAAAATTGTTTTAAATTATAAGATTTATTGCATAAGATCTGGGTCTGCTCTGTTTGATCAAATTTATCTGTCCTGTGTTTATTACTTCAAATTTTTTTATTAAATTATGCATTTAGTCCTGCATGTTCACCTTAATTTTTCACGTAGACTCTTTTATCCTAGAATTTGGAAGAACCATTGTTTCAGATATGGTCTATGTCCAAAATAAGAAGAGTTTGGTAAATAGTGTAGACCTGATGAAACATCTTGTTAGGAGTTTTCTGCATCTTCACTATTTTCAAGTTTTAGTGTACAATGATAAAAAAAAAAAAAAAAAAAAAATGTGAAACTGGAGTTGGAGCTAGTAATGTACTGCCTTTATCTTTAGTATTTGACAAACAAGCATGCGTAAGGTATTGTATCAGATCAGATGCTGAAGAATGCAGCATTCAGGTCTGCACAATGTGCCATGCTTCCAGCACTTTTTAGTAAAATGAACTTGTTCAAATCGTAGACAAGAATTGCAAGCAGTGCTTGCATTAAGGGAAGTCTGGGAGTCAGAGACTCCCAAAAGTTGCCATGGGACTTCCAAAAATCAATGCCAGGAAGTCTTGGACTCCCAACTTTTAAAGATATTTAGTCATTTATAACAAAATTTTTGAATGAATTTATATGTTATTTAGCTTAAGAATGGTGCTTTTACTCCATAAATAAGAGTTGAAGAATATTGAGGTTTAATTTCTGAAAGTGAGTGAAAAAATTTGATCACCAGGACTTCCAGATATTGAAGCAAGGAAGTCCTGGGACTTCCTGATGTTGAGTTAGTGCAAGCACTGTGCAAGGTGTTCAGATGTCCCTGTATTTAGATAAACATGGTATGCATTTGATAAACTTACTGTAGCAGTTCTCTTAGTACTAAGTAAATGGCTTGACAGATGGAAATTGGGGTATAAATAAACTGCAAATATCATATTCGACCTAATTACCATACATACCCCTATATATGTAAGTGCAAAATCAAGCAATGTCGTAGTCTTCAGATTACAAACTGTGTACTTTAATCTATACTTCTTAATAAAAGCATATGTTGTTAGTACTGATTTGAATTGCCTTGACAAGTCAAGGCAGTTCAAATGAGCATCCACAACATATGCATTTGTAAAGGAATCAGAAAAAAATATTGGGTAAGCATCATTTAATATGCCCCTCATGAAGTCCTTTGCTGATCTTACTTTAAGTGCCCTTATTAGGTGGAATTTTTACTACAAGTGTTTCCAGTAATTTTGAAAAACCTCAGTGCACAGTGCAGTAATTAGGTCAAATACTGTATGTCAGTGAAAGCAAACAGGATTAATCAGAAGGCATCTTATTCTGTTGGGTTTACATTCACTCCAATTCTGAGGAAATTAAGGGGAATTGATATACTTTCAAGTAGTTGCGGTCATGGTACCTAAGCCATAATCCAAACTCATAAATCCGTAAACGAATGACGAATCAGAATGTTCAGACCAACAGACATGGACCCAAGAATAAAGGGTGTAATCTGGCATCAAAGGAGATAACTGTTTTTTTGTTCCCTTCTGAAAAGTCTCCCAGAGGGAGCAAATTCTTTCCTTATAACACCTTTTACTGAAAAGGCTTGGCAAGCAGTAAAGTAAACAGGAAGTCACAAAAATTGTCTCCCTTGCCAGAAGTGTCCAAAAAAACAAAACAAAAAAACAAAAAAAAAAAACAAAAAAAAAACAAAACAAGAAAAAACAAGAAAAAAACCCCCAAAAAACAGCTACCAAGTATATCCATTCACCTTAATTTTGCATGCTGGAATGGAGTGCATATAGTGTTATAAGTGAATAGCATTATAATGAAGCTAAGATATTGTACATAGTTACAGATAAGCGGAATAGCAGAGGAAGGGGGCCCCTTAGCCTAGTGGATAAGAGAGCTGACTCTTTATCCATTAGGTTTCTCACTGCTGTGGTTCGAGCCTCGCTTGGGTCACATGTGGGAAAGCCAAGTTCTGCTTATGGATGGTCAGGTGGTTTTTCCCCGGGTTCTCCGGTTTTCGCCTACCTTTGATGAACGATTGGCTTGATATAAGTGAAATATTCTTGAAAGGGCTGTAAAACCCAAATCAAAAAAAAAAAAAAAAAAAAAAAAAAATATGTTTTGGTGCAAAAATAAAAAAAAACAAACAAACTTATTCTCGGTGATTGCTTTATGTGGAACTATAAATATTACCGTATTCAAACTTATTACCACACATACCCTTATAAGCGCACAGTCAAGCAATTTCTTACTCTTCAGATTACAGCCGGGTGCCTTTATCTACATTCTAAAAGCATACATTGTTGGTACACATTTGAATTGCCTTGACTTTTGGATGCAGTTCAGATGAGTACCAACAACATATATGCTTTTAGAAATTTATCAGAAAAATACTGTATAAGCATCTTAAAATAATCCTTTCATGAAATCTTCTGCTTATTGTTTTTCTTTTAACTGGTGCCTTCTCAGGTGGTTATTTTACTAATGTCTTTTTAGTAATTTTGAAAAACCTAAGAGCTCAGTGCGGTAATTAGATCGAATAAGGTTTATATTTTCATGGGTAAATAAATATTTGGGAGTCATGAGGTGATAGCATTATACCCAAAAATAGCTTTATAAGGAATTGCATTATAGTGTTAATGTCTTAAAATTGCATCTAGTAATTCGTTATTTCTTTGCTACAAGTGAGTTCCAGAAACGTATAGCAAGACGACTGATGGGAGGCTCTCAAGGTGAGAGCCAGAATGATAGTCCTGCCCCTGAGACCCAAAGACAAGTCTTGTCACAGTTGAAGACAAGTGGCAAACAGCATAAAGTACCAGTAAACAGAACAGGACATGCAATTCAGGGTAAATAAGGTTTTGTTACACAGAGGCATTGTTGAAGGGGTATTTGGTGATAAGGGATAATTTTCTCCAGCTCTTCATAAAAACAAATGTTGTGGGTACTCATTAGAAGTGCCTCGCCGAGGCACTTCTAATGAGTACCCACAACATATGTTTTAGGCAGAAATAAGAAACATTTACCAAGAATATTGCTGAATACTCCTCCTTAACAAATCCTCTGGTTACAATACAAGTATATATGATACTTTATGACGAATGGATGCACCTTTATGGAAGGTGAATATTGTTAGTTGTTATCCTTCAGTTCATAACTATTTACACTTTCAAGAGTTAGGCCTATTTGAGAGCATCTCAGGACCCACAGAAACAAGGCTTATATCTCAGTTCTAGGGTTTCAGATGGGAGGGATGTTGTTTTTAACACAAACCATTGTTTGTCCACATACAAGGCAATTAATGAGCTAATTCTCCAAAATCACAGTCATATTTCAGCATTTTCTGATTTTCATTTTTTTTTGTCTCACCACATTGATTGATTGTGTTCGGGTTTAACGACACATCAACTCTTGTGAGTCATTTTGTGTCATCTCCCAGAGAAAGGGAGAAAAGAGCTAGAAGAGATAGTAAAGGAGATGAAAGAGAGCGACAGGGAAGAAAGGAACAGGAATGAAAGTGAAGAAACAGGAAATAAAAACATTCCCCCCACCTTCTACCCTTACCTGCTATAAGGATAGTAGGCCTTGCCCAGCTGCAAGCCAATATCAGTTGTATGCCCAGATGACGTAAGATACACCACACCTTCGCCACGCCCTCTGTCTCAACACAACCTGATCAAGTAGGATCCTGTTCTATCAACACAGATTCTACCTAAACAACTTCCAGTTGATAAATGTACTCAGATGCTGGCTGAATCAACACAAGTACTGTAATTGTACAAATGTTTGCAGTGTATTTATGTTGTTAAATTTTATGGTCAACATAAATCCGTTTTTATACAAGCAAACCATATATTTTTGTATAGAAATATTAAGGCCAGTTTACAAATCCACAAATTTTAATACCAATGAAAATGTCTAAAATTGCGAACATTAAAACAATCAAGTTCCTCCTGCAAAACTAATATTTGGCACAGATTTCTTGAAGGTCTTAAGATAAGGAAGATGTCTGCCCTTATGAAACAGCTTTGATTGGTTTACTTAATAACTTCCATCCCAACAGACAGTTACAAACAATACAGATCCAGATGAGATGGCTCTTAATGAGTTGTCTCCTCAGGATCTACACTGTTTGTCATTCTGTTATTACCGGTAGTTTTTTACTGAAACCCCTGTTTGCAACAATGAATGTCTCCAAACTGGGAGATGGAAGAGTCCATGTCACAGGGGGTGAAGTCATTAATATTCAATTGCAGGCAGAGCTGGTGTTCTTGGTGGAGCCCGTCCCAAGGTGGTCCAGCAGATACCGTCCAAAAATGTTCCTGTATATTCCGATGAGAACTCTGACCCATCAATGATACCACCCAAGACAGGAGAGTGGACTAAAGCTCCGCACAGGAGCCAGATAAACAAAGAAAATGAAAAGAAAGCAGGAGTTTGGACAAAGGCTAAGGTAATAGATTGTTGATTAGTCAGCTAAAAATATGTTACAACCTATATTGTTTTAGGTGCCATAACTCTTAACCCTTGTTCTGCTGAATAAATTAAGATGCCACACCCACTTTAATGTACAGCAAATCAGATTACTTGATTCCGATTGTTGATATAAAATCACATACTTAATGGCAAACAGTGCAGATCCAGATCAGTTGACTTCTGAAGAAGCCAACTGATCTGGATCTACACTGTTTGCAAAGGCAGGGTATATATCCGGGCTCAGCAGGACAAGGGTTAAATTTGAAAAGCTCATTTGACTACCTTATAGCTCCAGATAAGAGGAGTATTCAGCACATAAATGTATTTCTTGTTTCTCCATGGAAAACATACATTGTGGGTACTCAGAAGCATCTTTCCAAGCTGCTCTGAATGAGCAATCACTACGTACATTTTGTGGAGAAATGAGAAAAATATCAAGATTTTTCGGTAACAATTGCTTTTCCTGTGGATGTCACTTGTTTATATGTTGCTACTTAGCTCTAGGTAAGAGGAATATTCAGATATGTTTCTTATTTCTCCACAAAAACATGTTATAGAAACTGATTGGAATTGCTTTACCATGCTGATTCTGAGTACCCAACAACTTGAGTTTTCACAGTGAAGTAAGGAAAATATTTATATTTTGATTGGGTGAATTAAAAACAACCATCTTACCTAGAGTTGTGCTGCACATTTGTATGTCTGGAAGCCACATACACTTCATGAGTTTTAACTCTTTCCCCACTAGTGATGGCTTTTGTCAACTGCTGATAACCTTTGCAAACAGTTTGGACCCAGATTAGGCCTGACAAAATGTCGGGCCTGATCTGGATCCAGACTGTTTGACACTGATGGTATTCCTGAAAATATTTTTTGAAAAAGTTAGTTTTAAAAAAAAATCCATAGAAGACAAAAAAAGCATGCAAAATTACATAGCATGCAAAGAGTTAAGCGAGCAGCCTCACTAAACAAAAATCATGGCTGTTGCTCTTTTGGGTAGCTGTGCATGTCGGTTTACACATTATGTACATGTAGCATATTCATAATATCTGATAAAATTTTTTTTTTCCTTGAAAAGAAAAGTTTTCTTTCTTCTTCATGAAAAATGCTGTGCATATTCATTAAAATGACATTTCATATGTTGACACTCATTAGAGTTACCTTACTGAGGCAGTTCTAATGAGTAGTCAGTATTACTAATACTAGCCTCATCTATTTTATGGAGAAGTGAGAAAACTACCCCTCATATCTGGATATAGGATCAGTCAAGTTTTACTTCATTCTTGGCTGTTTAACTTTCAATACCAAATGGTATTTTGCTGTAAAGGACAGTTTTTCTTAAAAATGATGTCATTTTCATTGTAGGTGCCACAAGCATCCTCTGTGAATGTGCCTATATCAGCTGTAAATACCGTCCACCAACCTGCATTTTCTATCCATATTGATGAGAATGAAAACAACCAAGTTATGAGGTTTGTCATTTGTTTTTATCACACCTGCTTGTAGCAGGGTGTGATATAGGCGTCCGATTTTCTGTCCGTCCGTCCGTCAGTCCGTCCGTCTGTCAACATTTATGTCGACGTTCGACATTTATGTCAAAGTTAGTATTCTAATCAACTACAATACTAAACAACCATCAAACCTTGCATGAAACATCTCCCTGACCTCCTGACTTTGCAACATAGGCGTCCGCTTTTCCGTATGTCTGTCCATTCGTCCGTCCATCTGTCAACATTTATGTTGAAGTTCGACATTTATGTCAAAGTTAGTATTTTAATCAACTACAAGACTAAACAACCATCAAACCTTGCATGAAACATCTCCCTGACCTCCCGACTTTGCGACACAGGTGCCCACTTTTCCATTTGTCTGTCTGTTCGTCTGTCCGTCTCTTAACAGTTCTGTTATGTTGAAGTTCGACATTTATGTCAAAGTTAGTATTCTAATCAACTACAAGACTAAACAACCATCAAACCTTGTATGAAATATCTCCCTGACCTCCTGACTTTTCGACATAGGTGCCCGCTTTTCCATTCGTCTGTCCGTTTGTCCGTCCGTCTGTCTCTTAACAGTTCTGTTATGTCGAAGTTCGACATTTACGTCAAAGTTAGTATTCTAATCAATTACAATTCTACAACAACCATCATTCCTTGCATGACACATCTCCCTGACCTCCTGACTTGGCAGATATGTTGACCCAGTGACCTTGACCTATATTTTGCGCTCCATTGACTTTGACACAATTTACGTTGACATTCCAGATCTTCTCAACTGTAAGGCATACAACTACCAAACCTTGCATAGTGCTTCTTCTAGATGTACAGACTTGGCAGGTACCTTGACCCGGTGACCTTGACCTATATTTTGCGCTCCAGTGACTTTGACATATTTTGCGTCGACGTTCGATATCTCCTCAACTATAAGGCCTACAACCATCAAACCTTGCAAAGTGCTTCTCCTCAATGTACTGACTTAGCAGATACCTTGACCTGGTGACCTTGACCTATATTTTTGGCTGCAATGACTTTGACATAATTTACATCAACGTTCCAGATCTCCTCAAGTGTAAGACCTCTAGCCACCAAACCTTGCATTGTGCTTCTCCTATATGTACTGACTTGGCAGGTATCTTGACCCGGTGACCTTGACCTATATTTTGAGCTCCAGTGCCTTTTACACATTTTACGTCAATGTTCAATATCTCCTCAACTATAAGGCCTACAATCATCAAACCTTGCATAGTGCTTCTCCTCAATGTATGGACTCTGCAGGTACCTTGACTGGGTGACCTTGACCTATATTTCACGCTCCATTGACTTTTACATCTTTTAGGTCACCCTTCCATATGTCCTCAACTGTAAGGCCTTCAACCACCAAACCTTATATAGCACTTCTTCTCGATGTACTGACTCGACAGGTACCTTGACCTGGTGACCTTGACCTATATTGTGCACTCCAGTGACTTTGAAACATTTTATATTGATGTTCGGTAACTCCTCAAATATAAGACCTACAACCACTAAACCTTGCATAGTGCTTTACCTCATTGCCCTGGCTTGGCAGGTACCTTGACCCAGTGACCTTACCTATATTTGACACATTTTACGTTGATGTTTGATAACCCCTCAATTATAAGGCCTACAACTACCATACCTTGCATTTTGCTTCTCCTTGATGTACTGAATTAGCAGGTACCTTGACCCGTGACCTTGACCTATATTTCATGCTCCAGTGACTTTTACACATTTTACGTCAAAGTTCCATTATCATTGGGCTGTATGATACGAAAAGTCAGTGCTGAAGATATAGCCATTAAAGGGAATGGGACTGGCCTGGAATATATGTGCCCCACTAGGCACTTTGTCTACATTTTTTTTCAACCCAGTTTTCCAAGTAAGCACTGCTAAGAATGAAATAAACTTATTTAATAACAACATTCTGATTGAGGCTCCTATGACTTTTGCGCCAGCAGGTGCGATGACGCCTTCCGCGGAATTCTTGTTTAAGACTTTTGATCTTTTTTGGCTCTCACCTTGAGCATGCTGTATAAAATTTTCAGCAGACAACTTTTGAAATATTTTCTTTTTTTTTCCCAGAAAATAGTCATTAAGATTTCATGCCCAGAAAATAGACATTGAGATTTCATGCAAACTCCTGAAATCTCAAAGTCTGTTTTCTTCGAAAAATAAGAAAATATTATCAAATTGTTGTCTTTGGAATTGGCCCAAAAAGTGATAAACATTAAATCCATACAACATCATTTATAATTGTAGCAGGCAACATTCTGAAGTAATTTTTTAAAATTTCTCCAAGACGATACTGTCAGAAGCATTTTTTTCTCTGAAAACTTAAAAATTAAAATAGCATCTGCTACAATTTTGATTGGTGCTTTAAGGATCAATGCATGTTTTGTTTTTATGTAAAATACTTAATTCTTCAATTTCTGTATTGGCGGTCAATGCCACTGTTTCTGTTGAAGTTAAAACATGAAAATCCTGAGTAAATGATAGCTTGACGGACATTTTAGTAAGGTGATTGTAAGTTTTGTTGTCTGGTCAGTGGAATTATTAAAGGGAAACGCAAGGTTGGTGAAGAATATATCTGAGATGAAACATCTTGACAAATCATGCATTTTGCTGAAAAAATGATTAAAATCAGGTAACAACTATAAAGAAAGTTAAGGATGATTAAATATTTCAAATTGGTTGTCAAGGGCACTGCCATTTTGAATATTTAATGAGATGCTAAACATTTCAAAATATCAAATAAAATCTTCTGTCTGATAGAAAATTTTAGAACCCTTTTCAAGAAAATCTGTAAATGCGTAGAGAAGAAGCAAAAAATATAAACATAGATGTTTAATATTGTTGCAAATCTAAATTAATTTGTTTTGATTTTGCATATTTAATTATTTTAAAGGATTTATAACATCATAAAGCCTCATTAACTCCTGTCCTGCTGAATAAATTAAGATGTCACACCTAACTTTCAGCCAATCAGATTACTTGATCTGGATTGTTGCTATAAATTCACATACTTAATGGCAAATAGTGCAGATACAGATCAGTTGGCTTCTTCAGAAGCCAACTGATCTGGATCTACCTTGTTTGCAAAGGTAGGGTATATCCGGGTTCAGCAGGACTAGGTTAAATATTCAAAATGGAAGGGCTCATAAAAGCAGTTTTGATATTTTCAAACCTTGATAATGTACTTATCATTGTCCAGTTTTGATCAAATTTGCATGAAAATGCTTTGTTTGTCAAGGTTGTGCATTTTGGATACAATTGGGATCTTCAACACTGATATTGGCTTACAGTTTGGCAAGGCTTGCTATCCTTGTAGCAGATAAGGGTAGAGGGGAAATGTTTTTATATCTTCTATTTCTACTCTCATTCCTGTTCTTCTTTCTTCCCTGTTCCTCTCTTTCATCTCTACTATCTCTTCTGTCTCTTTTCTCCCTTTCTGTGGGAGAGGACACAAAATGAACCACAAGGGTTGATGTTGTTAAACCCGAACACAATCTGTTAAATCTCTGG
Organism: Anodontia alba; assembly: GCA_964016985.1. Taxonomy (NCBI): domain Eukaryota; kingdom Metazoa; phylum Mollusca; class Bivalvia; order Lucinida; family Lucinidae; genus Anodontia; species Anodontia alba. The sequence goes on along the minus strand of OZ024822.1, from coordinate 31,564,565 downwards.
AAAGATTTTTGTATCCATTGGCCGGGCCAAAGACTTGTGTTTTGAACTTTATTTTTCAGTGTAAACACATGACTGAACATCAAAAGAGTGTACATCATTTGTTATTTCTGAACAAAAGCTTATCCTGCAAGGTGCAGATTGAAAATGTACTTTAAAGGATATTCTTGCAACAATGAATTATGATAATTTAATCACAGATATCAAACACTGACAGTTATACTGAAGTTTTGTGTGTTTTTAAACTGCCGGGCCCAGTTGTTCAAAGCTAACGATGTTGTTATTAACAATTCATTAAAATTTACATTGAGCGATATGCAAATATGGTGAAATTTTTTGCTGAAAAAATGTGAGTAGCTTTTGCAGTGCAAAAGCTACTCACATTTTTTCAGCAAAAAATATCATAATATTGTATATTGAATCTACTAAAATAGTTAAAGAAATGACCCTTAACAAGCTCGTTAAGCTAACGATGCTTTGAACAACTGGGCCCTGATGTGTATTGAGACTATAATTATTATTAACACTTGGCATGCTGGGAAAAATTTCAGCCGATGATACTTTGTTTTTTCTTATTGTTCCCTGAAAATAGGCTTTGACATTTCATGCAAATTGTCTCCATAGGAGACAATTTGCATGAAATGTCAAAGTCTATTTTCTGGGAAAAATATCAGTTTGTTGTCCCCTGAATTTGCCCATAAAATGGTAAAGGTGGTAAAGATTAAAGTGCCATTCGGAATTGTAGCAGACATTGTCTTTTGTTTTTGTTAAGCCAAGAAAATTAGGCTTGTTTGGCCCAGAAAATAATATGTTTTGCTATTTTTAGTTTTGTGAGTGTGTTCATTGCTCTGAAGAGTCATTGCTTTTAGGATCTGTTGACATTTCATGTGAATTTTCTACCTACCAGATGATTCACATGAAAGTTCAAATCTAGCTTTCTTGAAAAAATAGAATAGCTGCTGTTGTGACTGGCATTTTAAGGGTACGGTAATAACTTTCATTTGTTTTCCAGTACTCCAGCTAAAATGCCAGAGATAGGAAACCAGATACTAAGGTAAATAAAATTTATAAATGAGCCAGCTCACAAAAAAGGGACCTTAGGGTTTTCAGTTTTATGGGTCATCAGATGCGCATGAGCGGTCCGCTATTCAGCTACAGACATGCGTTTTTTGCCTGAAGCCTCCTCAAGGTCTCTACTACATGTCTGCAAACAGCAAAGGCTCTGGTGAGACTGTGCTCATGCAGAGACTCACCTGAGCGTTTGTTCGTCGCATATGTGATGTTCCCATTTCTCATGTGCTGGCTCAGATGATTCACTTGGAAATAATGAACATATAGAAGAATGAAAGGCTTTCATATGGCAGCAATATAGTTTGCAGGGCTGCATATACCCCCTAGCACTGGCTAAAGTGTACAGGTAACTTGATTTTTCAGAATGGGCTTAATGGTCCCAAGGAAATAAAAAATAAAAACTGCACTAAGATGAAGTATGGAGAGACCTTTTACACAACATTTGTTTTTATGAAGATATAAGAAAAATTATCCCAGAATTATCACCTGATACTCCTCCTTATCAAGTCCTCTGCATAGCAACAGATAAGGCGCTTTTTTCATCTGAAAAATGCCGATATCTTTCGTATTTCTCAGGGAAATGGGACAAGTCGGGTATGGTATTTCCACAGGCCTGCCAATCTGGGAATAGGGCCCTTATGCCATCTGCAAATTGTGAAAACTCTGATCAGCCTTTGCTTCTGCATGGTTGCTCTATAGATATGCTATGGTGTTCATTGATTCTGTAATTGGATGCCCTGATCAGACTTGGCAGACATGCAGGCTGATCTGGGGCTTTGGTATCGGGTAGGCGATAACGATTCCTTTTTCACATTGTGCCTTACATATAGGCATATAACAGATGTTTTTGTGATTTGCTACAGTGCAAGAAAACCAGAGAAGCCAACAAATTACCTACAGCAGATCAAGGGACCAGCCCAGGATGATAATCAGAAACCTATGTATTGTAAAGACAAGATCTATGGTGGGGCAGAGGAATATTCCTTTGAAGAACTACGGGCAGTCAGATGGTTAAAAAAACAAGAACAGAAACGTCGAGAGGAAGAAGAGGCAAAAGCGCTTGCAGGTAATGTTCGTGGCATGCAGTAAGTAAACCGCCAATCACAACTGCAGCATACGACGTTTTGAAATATTTCTTTTTATATTTTTCAAAGAAAACAAGTCATGATATTTCATGTGAATCGTCTGCCAAGCAGACGATTCACATGAAATATCAAAGACTTGTTTTCTTTGAAAAATTAATAAAAATAAATGTCATCTGCTACAAATTTTGCTTGGCGCTTTAAGGGTTAAAAACAGTCCCTCATCAAGCTGTCAGATCTTATTATGATAAGTTGAAACCAGTGTCGCTACAAAGTAGCAGCTCTCTTGGCTGAAATGCGGATGATTATATACCAAGTTACCCATAATACTAACCCTTGCCATGCTGAATAAATTCAGATGCCACACCCAATTTTAATTTTCAGCCAGTCAGATTACTTGATCTGGATTTTTGCTATAAATTCACATACCAAATGGCAAACAGTGCAGATCCAGATCAGTTGGCTTCTTCAGAAGCCAACTGATCTGGATCTACACTGTTTGCAAAGGCAGGGTATATCTGGGTTCAGCAGGACAAGGGTTAATGACAAACTGCAGATCCAGCTTCAGATCAGTTGGCTTCTTCATAAGCCAACTGATCTGGATCTACTCATTTTATCCCAAAGCCAAAGGCGAAAGGGGATATGGTAATGGTCTCTGTCTGGCCATCCATTCATATTTATGTCCATGTATCCATCTGATCATCCGTCACACTTTTGTCTGGAGTGTAACTCAAAAACTATTCAAGGGATTTTGTTGAAACTTCATATAAAGAGTAAATGCAGTGTACAAGAACCATAACTCCACCTTGCTTATTTTTTTTTAAATTTGCCCTCTTTATTAGGTGAGCTATTGTGATTAGTAAATGTCTGTCTTTGAGTTTGGCAACGTTGATCATGAAATATTTTCTACGGTCATTCTCTGCCTTCCACTGATTCAAGAAGGGCAGTTGTCAGTTTCTGGCGAAAGAATGTGCACAATACTTGTTAACCGTTTAGAGGACTATGCCTGCCCAGTAAATGTGTGGTTAGGTAAACTGACCGCTCTTGACATGACCCCATTGGGTTGACTGGGCCATAAAACCTCAACACAAACAATCTTGATTGAAATTAAAGCTTTCTCTATGATTTATTCACAGTTTGAAGTCAAGACGTTACTTATCACGTTCAGATGTCAAGTTTCCATTTTTGATTAAAAAGTAGCATTTTTTACGAATTTTAAAATAAAAATTTTCATTTCAAAATTTGTTGTTGGAAACACTCCTTTTCGGGTTCTTTTTTTAAGAAACAATCAACAATATTTCAATTTCTTCTGTGGGTTTGCCCATAGACTCAGTCAAAGTTTGCAATATGGAAAATTGCACCAAATGACCCTTAAATTATTTTGCTGAGAGTATATATACACATATATATATATATTATATTATATATGTTTTTTTTTTTAGCTCACCTGAGCATGAAGTGCTCATGGTGAGCTATCGTGGTCAGTCAATATCTGTCGTTCGTCGTCCGCAGAAATTTAGGGAGAAGTGACTTCTCCCTCCAGACAAGACAGGGAGAAGTTTTATAGGATGAGTGAGAAGTCAAGACTCGGTTAACCTATCACTTACTGAAAGCATGACACTTAAGGACTCTCAACTCGCTTTACCGCATTGTCTTGGGAATTAACCAAAAAGGAAACAATTTTTACTGTAGATCTGTTAATTCTTACTTCTAAACCAATTAAATGATCCACAGAAACACAGACATGAGTAGGGCAAATGCATCATATCTGCACCCATATCTTTCTGGAAATTGATTTTCTCAGTCAAAACATGAAGATCTGGTAAGCTATAAACATAATGATAAAAAGAAATTTGTTAGCTAAAATGTCTGTCAAATTTTAAACTTAGTTTTTAGTATTTTTAATGCTGTTTCTGACCAATTTTCAGCACGTAAATGGTTCATTTATGAAAAAATGGACACCCACGAAAACTAATGACATTGACGAAACGATCTTTTGGTCACTTAGTAGGCAAATAGTTTTCCTCCAAAACTTGTTTAACCACATTAGACTTTTATTCTGTGAAATTTCTGATACTTCTAACAACTTTTTTTCAAAAAAATTTTATCTTTGCATGTTTGTTCAGTTTTTTACTGAATTTCTCCTAACAAAAAGTTTGTTTTGCACAAGTATTAGCTTTTTCAAAAGTTGTAAAAATCGAGGGCGAAGTTTTTGTCGCCCTCAGGGCTTCCCAGGGCGACTTAGAGCCCTCAAGGGCCACTATTTCGCCCCAGTCGCCCTGTAGTCTGACCCTGGTCGTCCATCGTGCTGTGTCAACAATTGCTTTAAAAGCCTACTACACCCCTGGGCCAGTTGACTCGATACTTGGTTGGAAGCATAGGGGTGACTTGTAGAACAAAAATAGCTAAAATAGTTCCGATCGGAAGTCCAAGATGACCACCATGGCCGCCATCTTGAAAATCTATTTTTCACTTCTTATGAACCAAAAGGCCAATTGACTCCAAACTTGGTAGGAAGCATCAAAAATAGATCAAAAATAGCTAAAATTGTGCCTATCGGAAATCCAAGAATGCCGCCATGGCGGCCATTTTGAAAATCTATTTTTCGCTTCTTCTCCTGAGCCGAAAGGCTTTTTGACATTAAACTAGGTAGGAAGCATCATGGTGATTTGTAGATCAAATTAGCTAAAATCGTGTCGGATCGGAAATCCAAGATGGCGGCCATCTTGAAAATCTATTTTTCGCTTCTTCTAAACCCAGAAGCCAAATGACTTCAAACTTGGTAGGAAGCATTGGGGTGACTTATAGATGAAAAATAGCTAAAATCATTCCGAACGGAAATCCAAGAAGGCCGCCATAACGGCCGTCTTGAAAATCTATATTTCGCTTCTTCTGCTGAACAGAAAGGCTTTTTGACATTTAACTAGGTAGGAAGCATTGTGGTGACTTGTAGATCAAAATTAGCTAAAATCGTGTCGATCGCAAATCCAAGATGGCCACCATGGCGCCCATCATGAAAATCTATTTTTCGATTCTTATCCTAAATCCAAAAGCCAAATGACTTCAAACTTAGTAGGAAGCATTGGGGTGACTTATAGATGAAAAATGGCTAAAATCATTCCGATCGGAAATCCAAGAATGCCGCCATCTTTAAAATCTATTTTTCGCTTCTTCTCCTGAACCGAAAGGCTTATTGACTTTTAACTAGGTAGGAAGCATCAGGGTGACCTGTAGATCAAAAACAGCTAAAATTGTGCCGATTGGAAATCCAAGATGGCGGCCATCTTAAAAATCTATTTTTCGCTTCTTCTCCTAAACCCAAAAGCCAATTGACTCCAAACTTGGTAGGAGGCATTGGGGTGACTTATAGCTCAAAAATAGCTAAGTCGTCCTTATTGGAAATCCATGATGGCCGCCATGGCGGCCATCTTGAAAATCAGTTTTTCACTTCTTCTTCTGAACTGAAAGGCCCATTGACTCGAAACTTGGCAGGAAGCATTGGGATGACTTGCAGATCAAAAATAGCTAAAATCGTCCCAATCGGAAATCCAAGATGGCCACCTTGAAAATCTATTTTTCACTTCTTCTTGTGAACCCAAAGACCTGTTGACTTGAAACTTGTAGGAAGCATCGGGATGACTGGTAGATCAAAAATAACTGAAATCATTCCAGTCAGAAATCCAAGATGGCTGCCATCTTGGATATCTATTCTGTGCTTCTTTTCCTGAATCTTTTCCAGTGCTAGGGGGCAGGGCATATGCTTCCCAGTACACTGCCATCCTGTTATTTAAAGAGCCCCACAGAAACCCATGACTCCAATTTGTGTTCTTTGTTTTCAAGGGTAATGGAGAGGATGCATTGCAGGTTAAAAGGAAAAGTCATATTTTATTACATAGCCTGTATGTATGGAATATTTAACATTGATTTTTAAAAGCAGAAAACAAATTAACTTTTACCACTCTCTTGGCAAATTCAGCGGATGACAAATTGGTGATATTTTTCTTATTTGTCAGGGGAAACAGGATTTGACAGTTCTGGCAAATTTTCTTAGTTGGAGACAGTTTGCATGAAATGTCAAATCCTAGTCTCTGGGAAAAATATTTCAAAATGTCATCTTAAAATTTTACCTTTTTGACTTTAAGTATTAGGCGTTAAATAAAGACAGTCCACTGTGTTGATAAGTTACTGTGACAATATTGGAAAAATAATATTGTTATGTTATCTGCAATGGCTGTTTCACTCAGGTGAGCGAATTGTGGCCCATGGGCCTCGTTTTTTTTACCTATGAGTTATTCTAAGTCTTCTGATTAAATCTGTTTGTGCCAGAATGTCGTAGAAAGCTTGAAGAGGAAAAACAGCTGTTATTGGATGAAGCGGAGAGAGTTCGAAAGGAGAGATTACGGTTGCAACAGGAGCAGCATGCCATGCTAGAAGAGTCTCGGAGAAAATTTCTTGAGGAACAAGAACAATTTCAGAGGGAAAGGTATATAAAATCTTAGCACTCTGGGTAAAATTTCTGCAAGGGATATATAGAAATATTTTTCTTATTTTTCCCAGAAAACAGGTTTTGATCCTGTTTTCAGAGAAAAATAAGAGAAAAATCATTAATTTGTTGACTGCAGTCAGTGAATTTGCCCATAGAGTGGTAAAGGTTAATGTTTAGTAATATCATACTTACCCTAAGTATGGGGACACTTTTTTACTCCTTGCCATACATACCATAATCGACCTAATTACCGCACACGCTCCTTTAAGCACACATTCAAGCTGTTTAGTAGTTTACAGCCAGTGTTCTTTATAAAAGCATAAGAAAAACAGAAAAATATTGTGTAAGTATCATAAAATACGCCCCTCATGAAGTTCTCAGCTGCTCTTTCTTGAAAGTGTACCCGTATTAGGAGACTATTTTTCTACAAGTTTTTTCTAGTAATTTTGAAAAATCTAAGCGCGCAGTGCGGTAATTAGAGCGAATACAGTATTCTAAAATTTGAACACTTTACTACCTGTCATGTCTAAAAAGTAGGATGAGTGGCAAACAGTATAGGTCCTGATAAGATCTTATTCTGCAGTGTCTAATCAAGGTCTACCCTGCTTGCTCTCAGGCCTGTCTGTCCCAGTATGAAGGATTATTACTGTGATTACAAATTTCTTATAACTTATACTGCTCACAAACGGATTTATACAATAAGCCTGGCTGTATTATGGTGATTGGATACGTTTCAGGGGAAGTAACTGTCAAAATGGAGTTTGTCCACTTCTGAAAAGGTGTCTATTTCCAGGCCCTGAGGTTATAAAACTATTTTCATGCTCAACTCAGCTGAGCATGAAATTTTTCATGCTAACAAACCTCATATACTAACAATGCCAAAATCTTTCTTGCTAAACATAGCTGAGCATGAAAATTTCTCTGCTAGTAAATATGAAAATGCCAATTTATAAGCAGAGAAAATTTCATGCTCAACTGAGTTGAGCATGAAAAATGTTTTATAACCTCGGGGCCAGGTAAAGAAAGTACATATTCAGAGGATGATTTTTATACCCTGCCACACATTAATGGCGGGGTATTGTGGTTTCACATTGAACGTCAGTGTGTCTGTCCGTCCATGTGTCTGTCCGTCCGTCTTTCGTTACCGGATGATAACTTGAGTAAATATCAATGGATCTTCATCAAACTTGGTGTATGCATTAATATTGTGGAGATCTGGTTTGGGATTGCTAATGGGCAAATTTTGTCAAATTTTTACGGAGTTATCTGCTGGAGACACGCCCATATTTTCGTTTCCGGATGATAACTTGAGTAAATAACAAGGGATTTTAACCAAACTTGCTATATGCATTAACATTTAGGAGATCTGGTTTGGGATTGCTAATGGGCAAATTTCATCAAATTTTTATGGAGTTATCTGCCTGAAACACGCCCATATTTTCGTTTCCAGACGATAATGAGGGATTTTAACCAAACTTACTATATGCATTGACCTTACGGAGATTTGTTTTGGAATTGCTGATGGGCAAATTTTGTCAAATTTTGACGGAGTTATCTGCCCGAGACACGCCCATATTTTCATTTCTGGACGGTAACTTGAGTAAATAACAAGGCCTTTTAACCAAACTTGCTATATGCATTGATATTATCAAGATCTGGTTTAGGATTGTTATCTGTCCATTGATATTATCAAGATCTGGTTTAGGATTGTTATCTGTCCCTCCGTCATTTTCTTTCCAGACATTTTCGCAACAATAACTTTAATACATAAACAAATTATTGCTATGGGGTATTATGCTTGTTTGAAACTAAAAATTTCTTGATGTTACTTGGTGGGGTCGCCTGTGACATGTAATTCCACTATGTAGATACTATATATATTATGGTGCAAAAACAAAAAAAAATACATGCTAAATTACCTTCTAAATTATCATATGATAATATCGGTCAGCAATATTCTTTCGTGGAGATGTGATCATGAAATATTTTCTGTGGTCGTTGTCTCCCTTCCGCTGATTCAAGAAGGGCAGTTGTAAGTTTCTGGTGAAAGACTGCACAATACTGGTTAACCGCTTAGAGGACTATACCTGCTCAGTATAAATGTGTGGTTAGGTAAACTCACCGTGCTCAACACGACCCCATTGGGTTGACTGGGCCATAAAACCTCAATACAAACAAAAAAAAATATGAGCGGTGTTAAGTGAAAAAGCGCCTTAGAACATGAGTAAAGGTGCAGATTCAGATTATTCTGCGTATGCACAAAGTATTATCCAGGCCTCCAGGCCTTTGCTCTCCATTTATGCATCCTGAAGGAGTATTTTTCAGTTGAATAAAATGCCTTATCTGGAGCTATGACTTTGCTTCTTATTTTGTAGCCAACTACAGTTACAGAGACATAAACAGATGTTAGAAGAAGATATTCAGAAACGGTTACAAGAACAGGCAGCTCAACAACAGACACTGATGAAGACCAAGTCAAGCACGTAAGTGCTTGTTGATAGGTTTTGCAAATGCATTGTGCAGTCTTTTCACTGTCTTCTGTTTGTGATCTTTGAATACTAAATTATAGAAAAAAAAGCAGTTAAAAGGAAGCACTAAAAGCTCAGCCAAAACAGCTGTGATAGCTGTGAGTATCAAACTTTGCAGAGTAATTGTCCTCGATATACTCTAAGCACGCACTATGACGCAGTACCCATAACCTTGATTTCATTCTAGAGTGACCTTGTTGTGATTTTATGTTGAGAAGCATTATTTATGTCGAGTCTAGCATTAAAGAGGGCTTCTCTGAAGCGATGATAGCTGCAAGTGTCAAACCTTGTATAGTAATTGTCCTCAACATACTCTTTAAGCACACACTATGACCCGGTGCCCTTGACCTAGATTTTGCGCTAGAGTGACTTTGTTGGGATTTTACGTCGAGTCTAGCATTACTTAACGTTAAGTCTAGCATTAAAAAGTTTGTTTCACTGAAGCGGTAGTGCATAGTAATTGTCCTCGACATACCATTCAAGCACGCATTTTGACTAGATGCCCTTGACCTAGATTTCACTCTCCAGAAGTTATGTCATTATTTTAAGTTAAGTCTAGCATTAAGGGGTGTTTCTCTGAAGCTGTTCTAGATGGAGTGTCATACCTTGCATAGTAGTTGTCCTCGACAGACTCTTCAAGCATGCACTATGACACCGTGCCCTTGACCTAAATTTCACACTTGAGTGACGTCATGATTTTACGTCGAGTCTAGCATTAAAGTGTGTTTCTCTGTAGCGGTGATAGCTACAAAGGTAAACCTTGCAAAGTAATTGTACTTGACATCATCTACAAGCAAGCGCTATGACCCAGTGCCCTTGACATACATTTTGCGCTCCAGTGGCTTTATTATGATTGTCGGTCGAGTCTAGCATTTAAGTGCGTTTCTCTGAAGCGGTGATACCTCTGAGTGTCAGACCTTGCACAGTACTTGTCCTCGACATGCTCTTCAAGCATGCACTATGACCCAGTGCCCTTGACCTCGATATCGTGCTTGATTGTCCTAATTTTCTCTGCAAATAAATATGAATAGTTGGCATCTTCATATTTATTAGCAGAGAAAATTTCATGCTCTATCTTGTTTAACAAGAAAGAATTTGAATTGTTGGTAATTTTAGATTTATTAGCAGGAGAAATTTTGTGCTCAGCTGAGTTGAGCATGAAAAAAGTTTTATGTCCTTGAGGCCTGATGGAATTGTTTAGCCAGGCTCCATAGAGCAGACAATATCCTGTCTGACTTCAGATCCAGGGGTTGTAAGTTTGAATCCCAGCACAGCTGAATAACTTTTGTAGAGATTAATTCTGAAATCATTTCTATGATCATATGATTCTCCCCTTTCCACTGATTCAAGAAGGGCAGTTGTCAGTTACTGGCAAAAGGATGGGCACAAAGTACTGGTTAACCGCTTAAAGCACTGCCTGTCCAGGAAAAATGTGAGTAGGTTAATTGTTAGGCTCCACATGACCTTTGACTCCAAATCAAATCAGATTTTAGGACAAGTATTGTACTGAATTAATGTGTCTGAATATTTAAGGGAAATACAGTATAAAGGAAACCATTATCTGAATACTTCAAATAGGTTCACAGACTGAAGCTTCAGGTAGGAGTGTCATCTAATTAATCTTTTTTCTTTTTTTTTCCCACAAAATCAATAAAATTACTTTTTTACACATATTCTGGCTCCTTGTAACATAGTGGATGCAGGTCATAAATATTAATAACAAAATTATTTCATGTTAGTGTTTGGTATCACTTTAAAGTAAACATGATTAGTAATGCATGTATGAAGGTCTGGGATCATACCTGCATTTTGATACGATGAATGTTTAAGTTTTTGTCATGTTGCAATGTAGGTGTCAGATTTTCTAATCGGACATGAAGGTAGGAACTGTTTATATAGACTTCAGAATCCTGCCAAATGGCTTTTTCATCTTTCCTCCAAAAAAACATATGCCGTAGGTACTCATTAGAAAATGTATGTTGTGGTACTCATTTGAAGGGCCACAGTAAGGCCCTTCAAGTGAGTACCCACTACATATGCTTTCATGTAGAAATAAGAAAAATATTTACCTGATATACCCTCTTATCTAGAGCTAGGCTTTTCACTATAACAGCATGCATTGTTTTCTGAGCTTGGTGTACTGTATTTACCCTAAGTATTCGGACACCTCAACTCCTTACCATATATGTTCTAAAATTTGAACCAGTACAATTCACTACCCGATGTTGTGTCTAAAAATTGCTGGATGAGTGGCAAACAGTGTAGACCCAGATGAGACGCCGCATTCTGCGGCGTCTCATCTGGGTCTATACTGTTTGCTCAGGCCTGTCTGTCCGAATACATATGGTAAATACGGTATTACATGCATGCGTAACATGTAATTTCAGATCTGTTAGACATCTAGTCTTTGAAGATGTTGGCCATGGGAACACTGAAAATATATCCCCTCAAATGATGGCACAGTTAAAAGCATCTGCTAATAAACAGCCAGGCTTACGGCAACAAAATCGGGGACTTCAGTTTCAGCAGCCAGAGTTAGTGATACAGGAGGAAGTCTTCCGGGAACCACAGTTTGGTGTTGAGTCACAGCTGGCAGCAGAGAGATCTCAGGGTATGCTAGGAACCAGACAGAACCAGAGTCTAAACAACAGTGTTCGAACACCTAGTTCTTTCATAATTCCTAATAGTCATCCTTCATCTGGAGAGAGCTTTGATAAGGTAAGTAAGGCTGGCTAATCAGAGCTGAAAAGATAATCAATTATCAGTCCTGCCCTTGTGAACGATAATCAATTCGTAATCACTGAAGACTTGGTCATAATTTTACCTGTCTGAGCATGACTCTTACCATATATTATACTAAATTGTATGTCTTTGGTCAGGCAGGCCTGAGTAAACAGTGTAGACCCAGATGAGATGCCACAAATGCTGTGTCTCATCAGGGTCTGCACTGTTTGCCACTCATCCAGCTATTTTTAGACACCACAGTGGTAGTAAACTGTACTTGTTCAAATTTTAGATAAAGTATGGTAAGGAGTTGAGGTATCTGAATACTAAGGGTAAATATGTTAAAGTAACAAACACAAAAATCAAATGATCGATTATTAGCAAATCGGTAATGATAATCATTTTTTGTGGAATTTATTGATTAATTTATCAATTATCCGATTAATTGTGCTAGCCTTAAAGGTAAGTAGTCTTCATACATAATCGAAAAACTTCGAAGTAAAACTTGGTTATAACAATATACTACTTTATTGAGGCATCCTAGATTTTGACCTCTGGCCTCACCCTTGGGCAAGACACAGACTATTTACTCAAGAAAAGTTGTACTTGGGATGATAGATCAGTGTCACTCAGAGACTGACCTTGTACACTGTATGTGGGTCAGTGACCTGTATTTCATGGTCCATTGATTTCTACCTTATATCATTGTCATTGACTTAAAAATATTTTTATAATTAAGAAATGTCACCGGCCGGGGGTATTCGTGACCCTCTGGGCACTTGCTCTAGTTTTTATAAAATTTTAGCATGTCGAGTTGATTTGTCTAAAAAATTGCCAGATGACTGGCAAATAGTCCAGAACCTGATCAGGCAACACATTCTGTGGCATCTGCATAGCTTCAGGTAAAATGGTGGCTCAGCTAAATGTTTTCTAATTTCTCCACAAATACAATAGCAAGATGTAGGAAGCTAAGTTACCTTGTACTATTTCAGCATGGCCTACTTTTTAGGGGACAGGATACAATTGCTAGATTTTCTGCCATTTTTTACAAAGGAGACGCCGGCCTCAGTGGCTAACATGGATGCGCTTCTGACTAGTGATCAGGAGGTTGCGGGTTCAACCCCCGCAGGATTGGCAACATTGATCATTGGAGATTGATCATGAAATATTTTCCTCCGTCATTCTCTCCCTTCCGCTGATTCAAGAAGGGCAGTTGTCAGTGTCTGGTGAAAGAATGTGCAGAATACTGGTTAACTTCTTAGAGGACTAAGCCTGCCTGGTAAAGTGTGATTAGGTAAATTGACCGTGTTCAACATGACCCCATCGGGTTTCTGGCAGTAAAACCTCAACACAAACAATTTTTTTACAAGGAAGACAATTTTTGTATCCTACTGGTTGCTTTCCTGCACAATTCCCTCCTGAAAATCTCTTGTGGACCTGCCCCCCTACTTTAATACCAGGTTTAGCTGCCTACTTTCAAATTTAATGAAAGAGCTGAATTGTCCTACTTGTAAGCTACCTGGTTTTTTCATAGTTCCTTTTAGTCATCCTTCAGCTTTATAGAGCCTGTTTTAATTCAGGCCTACTGTGGGAAATTCAACATTATCTTTTTAATGAAGCAGTATTTACCCTAAATATTTGGGCACCTTAAGTCAGCATATTATACCCCCGGCATACAAAGTATGCCGAAGGGGTATATAGTTTTCATCGGTTCCGTCCATCCGTTCATCTGTCCATCAGAGCCAACATTTCGGGTTAAGGGTTCAAGTTTGTTATCACATTATGCTTTATTCCATTTAGATACATTATAAACCTCTCAGTTAAGGAGCTTATAGCCCTTAAACCCCTGTGGGAATTTTAATTGAATGTAGCCCCTAAACCCGAATTGTTGGAACGGACGTCCGTTCGTCCATCCTTCCGTCTGTGATTTCGTCCATTAACACCTGCTATAACCAAGTTTTACATCAAAGTTTTTTTATTATGTATATCTTTGCAGCCACTTATCAGAAACTATTCATAATTGGTATGGGGGATCTGGGAAGGTGCTCTTCCATTCTACATCTTTGGACCCCTGGGTCTTCCCCACGGGTGGGGCCAGAGGTCAAAATCTAGGATGCCTCAATAAAGTAGTATATTGCTATAACCAAGTTTTACTAAGAAGTTTTTTGATTATGTATATCTCTGCAGCCACTTATCAGAAACTATTCATATTTGGTATGGGGGTACCTGGGAGGGTTCTCTTCCATTCTACTTCTATGGACCCCAGGGTCATTCCCCAAGGCATGGCTAGAGGTCAAAATCTAGGATGCCTCAATAAAGTAGTATATTGCAGTTTGTTTATACAAACAACTTCTGAATAAAGAAGGAATCAGACTAAATTAATTAGGATAGGCATTAGACATGTTTATCACATCAACATTCAGTGTAAAAAGGTCAAGGTCATTGTGACCTTATTTTCATGCTCCAGCGATTTTTGAAGACTATTTCATGGATTAATCTGATACTTGGGATATTGGTTCTGTGTGACACCATTATTGACATCATAATAAATATAGGTCACCTTGACCTATATTTCATGGTCCAGTGATTTTGGCCGTATATCTTGAATGTTATTTGATGTATGAACATCATTATTTGAAGTTATGAATCAGTATGATGTGACAGTTTACCTGAAAGTAAATGTAGGTCACTGTGACCTATATTTCATGGTTCAGTGATTTTATGTTACATCTTGAAGACTACTTGATGTATGACTCATAGTTCGGGATTATGTGACCTATATTTCATAGTCCTGTGATTTTGTCTTATATCTTCCACTATTTGATGCCTTAGTGTCATATTTACATATAATGACACAGTGTGATACAAACTTTGACCTCAAAATAAATATAAATCAGCATGACCTATATTTCTTTTTCTAGTGATTTTGCTAAATATCTTCTATTTTAATCAATGGATTAACATCATAGTTGGTATAATGGATCAATGTGACACATCAGATTGACCTCTCAAGTATATATAGATCAGTGACCTATATTTTATGGTCCAGCAATTTTGCTTCATGTTTTGAAGACTATTTACTCAAGAAAAGTTGTACTTGGGATGATAGATCAGTGTCACTCAGAGACTGACCTCGTACACTGTATGTATATTTCATGGTCCATTGATTTCTACCTTATATCATTGTCATTGACTTAAAAATATTTTTATAATTAAGAAATGTCGCCGGCCGGGGGTATTCATGACCCTCTGGGCACTTGCTCTAGTTTTTATAAAATTTGAACATGTCGAGTTGATTTGTCTAAAAAATTGCTAGATGACTGGCAAATAGTCCAGAACCTGATCAGGCAACACATTCTGTGGCATCTGCATAGCTTCAGGTAAAATGGTGGCTCAGCTAAATGTTTTCTAATTTCTCCACAAATACATACCACTAGAAGCTCCTTAGCAAGGCACTTCTGATGTGATTTAAAACATGTTTTTGTGCAGAAATAAAAAAAAAAAAAGTATCCATACCTTTTGGTTGAAAAAAGTCTTATCTGGCACTGTACGTCTGAATTTTGTCATTATGCAGTATTAGAATAACGATGGCATAGAATAGCCTGTGTATCCCCAAAGTCTATTCAGGTCCTTCTCTGTTTGATGTATTCTGCATGAACCTGTAGAGTGTAAGCAGACATAGAAGGCCCTGATCAGAGTGTACATCTGTGCAGTCTGATCAGGACTTGCAGTTTTTAACCCCCTCAGGAGCAAAATCTTTCTTTTTGGAGTTGATTCCTTTCAGAAGAGGCTATGTCTGCAGAAAAGCAAACAGGAAGTCACGAAAGTTGTCTCACTTGTCAAAATGGTGAAAAACCTATCAAGTGTATCCGTTCCCCTTAAAGATGTAGCTGAAATGATACCAAAAGTGATTCCACTCACTAATGATATTATTGCCCCTAGCTAGGCAAGAGAGATCATACAGAGGAGATTATCAGATCCCAACAGGAGGTGGTAAAGAGGCCTTCTGAGGGTTAAAAAATATTTTGGAGGGGATGTTACCTATGGATAAGATAAATAAACTAGTACTAAATTCACCCTGTTGGGCCTCTACCTATCTATTGTTTATTGTCTGTATACGAGGCTTTGTTGTGCCCAGTCTCTTATCAGTGATAAGACTAATGACCGAGACACATCTTATTTTTATGTCATTAACCCATGTCATGCTGAATAAATGAAGATGCCACACCTACACATGTACTTCTAATTTTCAGCCAATCAGGTTGCTTGATCCAGGTTGATGACACAATTTCACATGCTCAGTGGCAAACAGTGCAGATCCAGATCAGTTGGCTTCTGAAGAAGCCAACTGATCTGGTCTGCACTGTTTGCAAAGTTAGGGCCTATCCAGGTTCAGCAGGATGAGGGTTAAATAAAAGATTTGAACAAATAATAAATAATTTTAGTTTGTTCTTTTCAATAACAGCAAAATACATTTTGATGCAAAAATAACAAAACTATCCAAATTATAATGTATCTGTAATTACTGTTCTCCTAGCTCTATTCAAGAGGAATATCCAGGTAAATATTTTCCTTTAACCCTTGTCCTGCTGAATAAATTAAGAAGCCACACCCATTTCTAATTTTCAGCCAATCAGATTACTTGATCAAGTTTGTTAATATAGATTCACATACTTAATGGCAAACAGAGCAGATCCAGATCAGTTCTTCTGAAGAAGCCAACTGATCTGGATCTACACTGTTTGCAAAGGCAGGGTATATCCGTGTTCAGCAGGACAAGGGTTAATATTTCTCCACAAAAATGAGCCAGCACATGGCAAAATCTACAATAAGGTCTGTTTGACCAGCAAAGACTAAGATTAGCCTGTACATCCACCATGGCAAGCATTCTTGTTTATCCCTCTTTGGATAGCCTGGTGGCGGTAGAAGGCACATGTGGTCAGGGAAGACTGATCAGACTGTGTGGATGTACAGGCTGATCTAAGTCTTCGCTGGTCGCACAAGTCGTATTGTAGGTTTTGTACTGTGCTGGCGCAAATATATGTTTTGGGTACTCATTAGAAGCTTATTAGGTAGTTCTAATGAGTACCCACATGTAGTTTTGTAGGGAAATAAGAAAAAGATCAATACTCTTTGGTTGTAAAAAGCACCTTATCTGGAACTATTTTGTTAGACCTAAAATAAAAAAAAGTTGGTGTTTCAGGTAACCCAGCCGTGCCTAATTTTTCATCACCGTCCCTAAAGTTTTTTAAGGTTTTTGGGGGGATTTCCCTGTTCGGCCATATTGTTTTCCTATTAACCTTATATAAAAACTTTAAACAAAATAAATTTTCGTACCAACCTTTCCTATCTTAAAATTCCATGTAACCTGAAACACACATTTATTTTTAATTTGGCCTTATATTGTTTTGGTCCCAGACATGGAGTGGTGCACCTTCTCCAACAGTTAATACTAAAGAGGCTATGAAGCTGGTCATGGGGATGTTCAATGCTTCACTGGAACTGGACAAACCAACTATATCAGAAGATGTGTATATGGAGGAACCATGTAGATTAGCACAAGAAAATAAAGGTACCGTATTTGCTGCATTCTCTGGGCAAATTCAACAGATGACTTATTGTTGATATTTTTCATATTTTTCCTAGAAAACGGGATTTGACATTTCATGCAGATTGTCTCCATTGGAGACAGTTTGCATGAAATGTCTTAACCTGTTTTTTGGGAAAAATATTTCAATATGTCGTCTGCTGAAAATTTTACTCAGACTGCTAAGAGTTAAGTATTGGGACACTTCAACTCCTTATTAGTCATAAAATTTGAACATCAGTTTTAAATACCTGTTGTGTCTTTACTCTTTGCATGCTGGGTAATTTTGCATGTTTTTTTTTAAAATTAACTTTTTCAAAAAAATCTTTCAACATCAGAGGGTCAAACAGTTTGGATCCAGATCAGGCCCGACATTGTGTCGGGCCTGATCTGGGTTCAGACTGTTGCAAAGGTTATCAGTAGAAGACAAAAGTTGCCACTATTGGGGAAAGAGTTAAAAGTGCTGAATGAGTGGCAAATGGTGTACACACAGATAAATGCCACATTCTGTAATGTTTGATCTGGGTCTGCATGTGATTTGGAGTAGAATCCTTTTCAGAAGGGAGGCAAACAGTTTTGATGGAGTTGTCTCCCCAGAAGGTGTACCAATTCCCCTTTAACCCTTAAAGCGCCAAGAAAAACTGCATCTGAAAATGTCCTCTGTTAATGTCTTCTGCTGAATATTCTTGCAGACTTTTCAAACCTATTTTTGCATACAGGCAAACAGTGTGGACCCTGATCAGACTGCTCCTAAAGGAGCTGGGTCCACACTGTTTGCAAAAATGACTTTTAAAATCACAAGCAGATGACAAAGCAGATGACAATAGTTGTGACTGGCGCTTTAAGGGCGCTTTAAGGGTTAATGTTTTTCTGCAGTGCCAGCTAGCAGCAGTTTGCCTTTTACAATATATGACGAGACAAAGGAGAAGAAGCCAGCCGGTTCTGTCCCATTTAAAGTGTTTGAGGATCAAGAGAACAGATGTCCAACAGATTTTATAAAGCCGCCAAAGAGAAAAAGCCTGTCAGGGATCCTACAACCATCTGTAGAAGTCCAGTCTGATCCAACTGAGGAAAAGGATTGTATTGTCATGGAGGAGCCTGTAACTGATGTAAGATGAATGTGGCATAGCTTCAGATAAGAGGGGGTATCTGAGTAAATTTTTTTATTATTTCTCCTCAAAAACATATGTTATGGGTACTCATTAGAAGTGCCTCGCAGAGGCACTTCTAATGAGTACCCACAACATATGTTTTCAAGGAGAAAAAAAAAAAAAATACTAGCATTTTTTGTTGGAAAAACCTTTGAGATCTGATGAAGGGGACTGGATACACTTGGTAAATTGTCTGCCATTGAGTGAGTTTAGACTTTCTAGAATCCCTAAATTCTTAAAAATCTCTAAAAAAAAAAAATTAAAACAGAAACACACACATGCACACACACACTCATGCACACACACACACACCCCCCCCCCACCACCCACACACACACCACACACACACACACACACACACACACACACACACACACACACATAGGGAATTCCTATACATTTATAGATGATGAAAAAAGCTCTAATTTATTGGTGAAGTTCCTATTTTTTAACTTCATAATACATTAACCTATAGATAATGTGCTATTCTATTCTGTTTTCACACCTTCCACAGAAAAAACGACCTTTCAGTCGTTAATTGAAGTCTTAAACCAGAAGGTCCCTTAGGCAGTTACCTGTGTGACGTAACTCTTCCCGCTCAATTGACCACGTGTCAGTTTCTTTTCTGTTGACAAAGAAATTCAACAAGGATTATTTACCTGTGATAGAAATTTGGATTATTTCTTTCCTCACGGATAAATTTATGTATCCTTGTGTTTCTTTTGTTTATTTATCACTCCTTTCACTTTCTGTGTTATTATTTAAAATTTTCAATTTTCGATTTCATGTATTTTTGACTGGTCTTTTTCCACATGCGTTTTCGCGACTCTCGCTATTCGGCACAACGCTCGTGCGCGATCGGTTCGATAGTCGTGTTTATATATGCAGAATATTTTTGTTCTTTTCGTTCCAGGTTATTCAGCAATTACGATATGTTTTTCCTGGACTTTTGTTTGCAGAGATCTTCAGTTGGCTAAAGATTCTCATGGTGGAGAAGCTGATTGTAAAGAACTTGTCAACCCTTGATGGGTTATAAGACAATTCTTTACTGATGGGAGCCCCACCCCATATGGCTATACTGCCGGGGTAAGACCCATCAAGGTGGCATCTTTGGGTACTTAGTATCCGATAAAGTCTAAGTCCACCAGTCATCCAGTCACCAGTCACCAGTCAACCAGGCACCAGTCAATCAGCTTCACCAGTCACCAGTCAATCAGGTGCCAGTCAACCAGGCACCAGTCACCAGTCATCCAGGTGCCAGTCAACCAGGCACCAGTCACCAGTCACCCAGTCACCAGTCACCCATTCACCAGTCACCGATCAACCAGGCACCAGTCAACTAGTCTCCAGTCAATAATTTAATTATTTTCTGGAAAGACTTAGTTTCTGACATATTTCACCGGACAAAATAGTCACGTATACTAACTTCCGGTCATTATGTCTAATTATTAAAAAAATTTTTCACTGGGCAAAGTATCAGTAATATTTCTGATACTTATACCCAGTCATATTATTATATTATTTCTGATTTTTCACCAGGCAAACTTTTACAGAAAGTGTCTGGTCAATTTTTGCCTAATAATTAATTATCTTCGGGAAAAAGTTTCGAATACTTGTGCCCGCTCAGTTTTCATATATAATCTCCCTTTTTCATCGGACTAGAGTTACGAATACTACTATCCGATCAATTTGTCAAATTACTTGTAACTTTACCGGGCAACAGTTACGAATACTAGTGTCCGGTCATTGTGTCGGGTAACTAGTGTCAAAATAATGATCACTAATTCCCAAACAATCTATTATCGTTCATAGAGCTCCATTCACGTTTAAGTCAATGGATATAGGTTATTAAGTGAAATACATAATAACTTTTTATACAAAAAATTCTGTACAGTCTTTCCCAAATCAGACTAGAATCTTTAATATTCCATTGACTTATTATAGGTGTGTAATTCCATTAATATTTTAAATTAACTTATGTTTTATCTCTTTTATCCGCTAGAAAGAGTTAAACTTCCGACTATAACAAAATTCTTACCAGGCAGCAGTTCGTAGACTAGTGCCAGGTCATTCAAATGATGTTTTATCTCTTTAATTCGCTAGAAAGCGGTTAAATTCCGGCTCTAACGAAAATTTCATCGGGAGGCACTTCGTAGAGTAGTGCCAGGTCATTCTAACGAAATTCCACCGGGCAGTAGTTTCGTAGACTTTGTGTCGGATTACTAGTGTGCGAGTAGTAGTCACTAGTACTCGCTCAACATGTATTTATTTAATAACCACTATAGACATGTATAGTCTTGGATTATAGGTTATTGAATGACAGCGATGGGTTCTAATACCTAGTAGCCATTTATATTGTTGAATTCTGTCCAGTCACTTTTGAACTTGACTTAAATTCTATATATATATTTATTATTGAAAATGAATTAAGAATTATCGGTTACGATCAAATTCGCAATTCATTCACTAAGTGTAGAAGATACTTCCAGCTATAATTATATCTCTTTTATTCGCTACAAAGAGATTAACTTCTTACATATTCACCTTATTCGGCTCTAGGGCAAAGGTGAACTATAAAACTATCGTTATTTATAAGAAGAAAAATATACACGAAATATAAAAAAAAATTTTCTTCTTTCCTCCCCTGTTTTCTTCTACATGCTCCGATATGTAATCAGCATGTAATCTAAGGAGTAAATTGACAAGAAAGTAGCAATCGATCTTTTCTACTTTCTATTAATTTTTCATTCTTAAGGTATCGGAAATTTACACCAACCAGATAAATAAATTAACAGTTTATTTATTTATTCGCTACCTCTCTAGATTACTACGATTTAAAATTCTAGTTGAGGTACATATTTTCCTTTTGCCTTTTCTACATTGAAAATAGTTGATCCAATAAGCTATTATTCTATTTTATACTATCTTTTGATTGATTATATAAGAGTCTAGGTCAGTCGTGCTCTGTCTAAACTCTGCTATAAAATAATAAATAAGAAAAAAATCTTATATTTAGGCATAGATATAATTCGATACGTTCTTTACTTTGCCTGTTTTATTTTTTCTTCTGGATCATTTAAGACTACGATAGCAATATACCAGATATTTTTGCCTCAGTAAGAATCTACTACGCTGAAGATTCTTCATATTGGAATAATAATTTTAATATGATTATAATTCTAGACCCAATTAATCCTCGTATATTATAGGTCTACTTTATCTTATTGAGGAATAGTTTTGCTTCGACTAGCTCTATACCTCTAATATTTTATTTATAACTAGAGTCCATGTCAATCAAAATTTTCTTGCACTTTGGTATTGACAATGGATACATGTTTAGTAAAGGCATTAATTATTCAGTACATGACAGATTATTATTGCCTAAATTAGATATTATATACAATACTTTCCTTTTGATATTTTGTTTTATTGACTTTGTAACTATTCAGAAACTGCCAAAGTCAATCATTTCCTTCCTCTAAACTTACCGAAGCTCTAGATTATGTTGATATATATTTTTGATATATGCTTAGAGGTTAATTAACGAGAGTTTACCTCATAATAGCAGATATTATTATAATTATATTAATCAATCTATAGTCTAGGCTTAGACAAAAGGGAAAACATCCTTAATTACGAGCCGGTAAAGAATTAAGACACTCTTAATCATCTCTTTACCCCTCCTTTATGTTTACATTCGTTAAAGGGATCATAGTAATTCTCGCTAAGAGTTCAAGTTCAGTTTGCGAATAATGCAAAGATTAATATCTTGATTTCCAGTCCGCATCAAAAATGGTCTATATATATAGATAAATATCTTTTCCGAAACTGGATATTTATTTATTTTTCCACACAATAAGTCATTTCAAGATGTCGATGATTTTGAAATGCACTGCTTCAATTTATAATATAAAATATGTTTATATTAACTTCACAACTTAGTAAGTGCTGCACCTACGTTCCTGGTCAGATCTTACTTTTGTGATACGTTTTTGAACATACTGAAAGTTTTCTCCGATTATACATTCGGTAAATAAACTTTCGAGTAGTATTTATGCTTTTAAACATTCAGATTATTTGATAATTGTTGGAGATAATATATTATTCCGATATTTATATATCTATCTTCATTATTTATCTTTCTCATCTTACTTTTAAATTAGATTGACCTTCTCGCTACGTTCCAGGTTTAAATCTAGCTAACATTGTGGAACAGTCACTTTTTTATTTCCTAAACAATATTTTAACATTTTTCTCAGTATTCAGAGCATAACGACTTCATGAATACTTGGAAATAATTCAATTCTACGCTTGTTAAACTAAGCCTAAAACAAGCCCTAGTTTTTTTAGAATGGATATTATCCTTCGATTCAGTTCATGGAGATACATCCTTTTAGATCCCATTATCTCTATTTCAATCATTCAAAATTCTAATGACTAAGTACTCCTTTTCTACATACGAATACAGAATATCGAGTCACTGTTGCTGCATATTGGTTAAAGATTAAACAAATTTTATCTTAAACCTATATGACGTTAAATTAATTATTATCTCTTTCATATACATGTTTTTACCCTTCCGTCAGGGATCGCGGTAATAATATTATTACTCTCTATGGTTTACACATAGATCTCGAGAGTATATATATGTATTTTCTTCCTGAACTCATTTGCGAGTACGTAATTTGATATTTCAGGAATTACCAATTATGCAGACATAGATTTTATTCTATTAATATTCAATTCTAAAAATTTGATTGAATGTTTATCTATAAAATTTCCGGGCAGTAATTTTATAGAGAGTTATATGTTTAATAATTCCTTGCTTAAATAATAGTTACGCTTAACCTATTATTTATAGCGGGAATTTTGTTCAGTAGTATAATTTTTATTTAGTATTAATATATTTCTTACTATTCTTAAATATGCGTATAGAATAGTAATACTATCTTTTAACTTTTAAATTAAGTGTTTTTTGAGATTATTAATCAGTATTATTGTATAATCTTTCTTCAGAGTTTATCACACTATTACTTTTTCTCTGAGTCCTTCTCTTTTTATGAACATTTTGATTCGTATCAAAGTGGATTTTTTAACATTTCTTGATTTCCATGATTATTTACTCAGGAGTACTTTTCATGGCAATCTTCTGGTATAGAAAGATTCTATCCAGCTTATTTATTATTGCTTAATCTTATCAATACGGTAAGATTTAGCCAAACTATGACCGTCATACAGTTTGCTGCGATCAACCTTATTCGTATCTCTCTTATTCTCTGTCAAACTCTTAAGTTATGATGTTGACAGTTTATTCTTTATTTTTTTGTCAGGACATCAAACGCTTTTATATGTCTATGACAAAACTAATTATCAATGGTTTAGGTTGTTTTTTCTTCCCAGCAGTTATATGCAAACTCTGTATTATTTTATTGCTTGACTAAAAATTCGTTATACAATTAGTCTAGCAATAGTTTTAACCATTATGTTTGTCTATACCTTTTTTCTTCTGATGGATAACTTAGTTATAGTTAAGTTAACTCCATCTACTTTTATTATCTCCCCTTCTTTAATTTGATCAAGGGAAATAATTACACATTATGGTTATTTTAAGTCTGTGTCTGTTCATCGGAAACTGTCCTGTCGCTCCAATTAACAGAATCTAATTAGTTTATAATTCTAATAGCTTAGACTATTACAATTACATAGCTTCACATATCTAGAATTTTATCCAAAATATCTACATATGTCAGTTATCTATAGGAAACTCCACCGAGTAGACTTTTCCTTATTTATTCAAGATCCTACATAGACTACTTACAGTGTATGGTCTTGGCTTTCTGTTTTACAAATTTTGTTTTGAAAATATTTCTATATTCCTAGCTTACTTTGCGATGGAATATTTATGTTATGTCTCAATGACTCCCTTTTCTTTTTGAAGCCAATTGTTGTTTCCCAAAAAGAAAAAAAGAGGGGGGGGGGCCAATGTTAGGTCTCTGAGACTTAAGAACTGGCTTCCTCTAGAGTCTACTAATATATATAAGGCTGTTAGATCATAACACCTTAAAGATATGCTATTTTGTGAATTTAGATCATTCTTTCTATTAAATATAGAATTAGAATGTATCTGATTCCTTTGAGTTTCCTGAGTCTTAACCAGAAGTGGTGAGATATTATTGGGTTAGAATTAGGAGAGCACCTCCCTCCTATTCTGCAAATTCTAGCACATTATCTATAGGTTAATGTATTATGAAGTTAAAATGAAGTTTTTTAAAAGTAAAACATATTTTAACGAGTAATACTTAACCTATAGATAATCAATTATCTCCCTCCGCCCACCCTCGCTTATCTCTCCTAATTGTGTCTATTGTTTTACACATAAAAGAAACTGACACGTGGTCAATTGAGCGGGAAGAGTTACGTCACACAGGTAACTGCCTAAGGGACCTTCTGGTTTAAGACTTCAATTAACGACTGAAAGGTCGTTTTTTCTGTGGAAGGTGTGAAAACAGAATAGAATAGCACATTATCTATAGGTTAAGTATTACTCGTTAAAATATGTTTTACTTTTAAAAAACTTCATTTTTCCAACATTTCTATGTACGGATGATTAACATCAGAAGTAGAAGATTTGGCTGGTGGGGTTTCGCAGTTCACATAAAACTTCATCAGTGCATGCACAGCATAAATCTTGGATATCTCCCACAAAACTGAACCACAAGGCCTCTATTCAGATGCATTCTATAATATAGATTTGTATGTAAAAAAAAAAAAATCTGAACCATCTCTGGGTATTTACTATTCAGATATTACAGCTAAAAATCTGATTTTTGCTGTTGCTGCTTGGTGCACCAAATTGTTGGCAGTCTGTTTTTCTTTTACTATGAAATGCTATTGAAGAACCAACACTGTGGCAAACATTTGGTATGTTTTAGAATACAGTCTTTGACCTAATTACCGTACTGCGGGCCCCGTAGCCTAGTGGATAGGAGAGTTGACTCTTAATCCATTAGGTTTCTCACTGCTGTGGTTTGAGCCTTGCTCAGGTTACATGTGGGAAAACCAAGTTCTGTTTACGGATGGTCAGGTGGTTTTTCCCCAGGTTCTCCAGTTTTCGCCCACCTTTGATGAACGATCGGCTCGATTTAAATAAAATATTCTTGAAAGGGCCGTAAAACCCAAATCAAAAAAAGGTAAAAAAAAAAATAGATAAAAAATACCATACTGTGTGCTTAGGTTTTTCAAAATGACTGGGAAAACTTTATACTTCAGGTACATTGTAAAAAAAGAAAACATCAGTGAGGGACTTATATTATGACGCTACTTTGATGTTTTTGTGTTGTTTTGGCTTAAAGGACTAAGCCTGCCCAGGAAAAAGTGTGGTTAGGTAAACTGACCATGCTCAGTCTGACCCTAATGGGTTGACTGGGCCCGAAAACCTCAAAACAAACAAATTTTTCTAAAATTTGGACAAGTCCATTTTAATACCTGTTGATATGTCTAAAAGCTGCTGAATGAGTGGCAAACAGTGGAGACCCAGAGTTGCTTTCTGTGGTGTCGGCACTTAAAAGATACTGTTAGGGAAGAGTGTAGACTAAATCAGAATACACAGAATAGCTGACTAATTTGAATCTGCCAAGATTGCACATGTCAAGAAATCTATTTCTGTTTGGAAGGGCTCATATATATACTACAGCATACACTGATTCTATATTAACCCTGAAAACACCAATCACAACTGCAGCAGACAACATTTTGAAATATTTTTATTTTAATTTTTCAAAGGAAACAAGTCTTGATATTTCATGTGAATCGACTGCCAAGCAGACGATTCACATGAAATATCAAGAATTCTTTTCTTTGAAAAAAAAAAAAATAAATAAATAAATGTCGTCTGCTACAAATTTTGCTTGGCACTTTCAGAGTTTTTAAAAGCAGATTTTGCAAATAGTGAGACTGATGGTGCATCATTTTTGTTTCTTTGTTCGTAGACAAGATCACCATTTGAAGATGACAATATGGATCACATAGAATCTCATGCCCGAGATGACATGACTATTGCCCCAGTTGGTTCCCATCTCAGCTTTACAGCAGCTGCTAAGTTTGCTTCCACTCCATTCAACCCAAACAGCTCCGGTGGTGGAGGACCTGGCAAAGGGCTTGATGACTCAGATATATCCATGGCAAATGATGACAGGGCTCTTGAACCGATGCCAGTTGAAGCTGTAGGTGATGAGAAACAATCGAGCATCCAAGATCAGACTGCTCCTAATGCTACTGAAGATGCTGCAAATTCCTTCAGAAAAAACTTAAGGTATATATTTACAGTGTATGTCTGTAAAAGAATATCTCAAATCACACATACACATGCTTTTTTTGATACATGTATGTTATGAATTCATTTCCAAAAGCCCTACATATAGGTAAGATAATTTCTTAGCCCAAAATGCTTTTAATGTTTTTTATCACATCTGTTGTAGTAGGCATTTTATGTTTTTGACATATATTTCAGTGTCTAATGACTTTGTCTTTTTAATTACATGAATTCCAGTGTTTCACCTTAGAATGTTTATCATGACAGCAGACAATAAATTTGTGGTAAGAAAATAAGAAATATATTTTAAAATGTTGTCTGCCAATGAACATGACAAATTGGTAATATTTTTTTTTTCTTATTTGCCCAGAAAATAGTGTTTTGACATGTCTCCTTAGGAAACAAATTGCATGAAATGCTGTACACTGTTTTCTGGGAACAGCTATGAAAAATATTTCAAAATGTCGTCTGCTGGAAGTTTAGCCTGTATGTTGAGCATTGTCAATTTGAATTCTAAAGGTATTGGGTTGAGTTACATTTTTTATTTGTATCCTTTGTTTTCTACTTACTTTCAGTCCAATAATGGAGGGTAGTTCTGAAGAGAATGACTCGCATGGGAAGAGCCATCATGGTCAACACTCCACAATTACTTCATTAAAACATAGTGATACTTCAGACAGGAGCCATCATTTACAAAATTCTACAGACGGTTCACTAGTACTGAAACCGGAGTACAAATCATTCTCACCAAGCCACCAAACAGACATTCCTCATTCAATGGCAGCAATGAAACTTCACGAAGCTAGCCTAGAACAAAATGAAGATACATCTTGTCTGTTGAATGCCATGGCAGACTGTAGTCAGACTACCCATCTCATTGACACAAGTGCCTATATTCCACCCGAACTGGATGAGAAGACGGAAAATCTCATGTCCATGTCAATTTGTGTAGCAGATCCTAAGGATCCGTTTGATACTGAAACTATTGAAAAATTCCTGAAGTTGTTACATAGACCTTTGTCATTGTATGATAACTTTAATTCTGTGGAGGAATTTCTACCAGACTTCTCTAAAGGCAGTGAAGTATTTTTAGGTATGTATATTATGCCTTTTATTATTTAATGAACTTAGTTTGGTGTGCTGGGAAAAAAATTACAGCAGAAGACAACATTTTGAAATATTTTTCTCAGAAAACAGGCTGTGACATTTCGTGCAAATTTTCTTCTAGGGAGACAAATTGCATGAAATGTCAAGGCTATTTTCTGGGGAAAAGAGGCAAAGCAGTATTCAGGTGAGCTATGCTGTCCTGCAACAGTTCTTATTTCTTCAGATATTGCTTTGTTAATCAGGGATGGGAAACTTCAGGATTAATCCTGATTTCAGGATTGAGAACTCATTTTAAGCATGACAATTCACTTTTACACTTGTTCGGAAGGCCATTCATTTGTGTCAAAAGTAGTTATGTAGATTAATATATGTGTGAAATAACTTTAAAATCTAATTATTTAACAAATTATTAGTTAGATAAGGGAATAGCCACATGATAATTTTCTTATTTCTCAATAAAAATGTTGTGGGTACTCATTAGAAGCGCCTCTTCTAATGAGTACCCACAACATATTTTTTTTATTGAAAATAAGAAAAATAGTAGTAGTTTTTGGACTGACTTTTTAGATTTCAGGATTGATTATTAGTAACTATTCTCACCCCTGTAATATACGAAGGTGATGTTAGCACAGGGATCAATTTTAGCACTTGCTAACTTGCTAAATGCTGGTTAATTTCCTCAAAAAGCAAGCTGCAATTTCCATCACTTGCTTATTCTAGCAAGTTGGAAAGATTCTGTTTAATTGGCATTGTTGCTAAAGTTTTGCAATTTCTTTTCCAAAAGCAATGATGATATTTTTCTTATTTTCCCCAGAAAACAGGTTTTGACATTACATGCAAATTGTCTCCTATGGAGACAATTTGCATGTAATGTCAAAACCTGTTTTCTGAGAAAAATAAGAAAAATATTCTAAAATGTCTGCTGAAATTTTTACCCAGAGTGCTAAGGTTTAAAGACACATTTAACAGTGTTTATAAGTGTGAAAAAGCAAAATGGCTGAAAGGTTTAGCAAGTAAAAAATAATGCCACTTGCTAATTTTAGCAAGCTGTGAAAATGTCAAATTTGAACCCTGTGTTAGCATCACCTTTTTTTCCCTGTGTGTATTGCCTGTATTGGTTTGTAAAAGCTTGCAATTTTCCACTTGCAGGTCACAGCTCATATAAGATCTTAAAGAAGATTGGAGAAGGAGGCTATGCTAAAGTGTTTGTTGCAGAGAGTCAAGACTTGGACCTTGAAACAATGGTACTCAGCTCAGAGGGAAATCCAAAAAAGGCTATCAAGGTATATGTTGTTTTTATCGCACCTGCTTGTAGCAGGGTGCGATATAGGCGTCCGATTTTCCGTCCGTCCGTCCGTCCGTCCGTCCGTCTGTCCGTCCGTCCGTCTGTCAACATTTATGTCGAAGTTCGACATTTATGTCAAAGTTAGTATTCTAATCAACTACAAGACTAAACAACCATCAAACCTTGCGGGAAACATCTCCCTGACCTCCTGACTTTGCAACATAGGTATCCGGATTTCACTTCGTCTGTCCGTTCGTCCGTCTGTCTGTCAACATTTATGTCGAAGTTCGACATTTATGTCAAAGTTAGTATACTAATCAACTACAAGAGTAAACAACCATCAAACCTTGCATGAAACATCTCCCTGACCTCCAGACTTTGCGACATAGGTGCCCGCTTTTCCATTTGTCTGTCCGTTCGTCCGTCTGTCTGTCCGTCTGTTAACAGTTCTGTTATGTCGAAGTTCGACATTTATGTCAAAGTAAGTATTCTAATCAACTACAAGACTAAACAACCATCAAACCTTATATGAAACATCTCCCTGCCCTCCTGACTTTGCGACATAGGTGCCCGCTTTTCCATTCGTCTGTCCGTTCATCCGTCCGTCTGTCTGTTAACAGTTCTGTTATGTCGAAGTTCGACATTTACGTCAAAGTTAGTATTCTAATCAACTACAATTCTACAACAACCATCATACCTTGCATGACACATCTCCCTGACCTCCAGACTTGGCAGGTACATTGACCCAGTGACCTTGACCTATATTTTGCGCTCCATTGACTTCGACATAATTTACGTTGACGTTCCAGATCTTCTCAACTAGAAGGCATACAGCTACCAAATCTTGCATAGTGCTTCTCCTAGATGTACTGACTCGGCAAGTATCTTGACCCGGTGACCTTGACCTATATTTTGCGCTCCAGTGACTGAACATTTTGCGTCGACGTTCGATATCTCCTCAACTATAAGGTCTACAGCCATCAAACCTTGCAAAGTGCTTCTTCTCAATGTACTGACTCAGCAGATACCTTGACCTGGTGACCTTGACCTATATTTTGGCTGCAGTGACTTTGATATAATTTACGTCAATGTTCCAGATCTCCTCAAGTGTAAGACCTCTAGCCACCAAACCTTGCATAGCGCTTCTCCTAGATGTACTGACTTGGCAGGTATCTTGACCCGGTGACCTTGACCTATATTTTGTGCTCCAGTGCCTTTTACACATTTTATGTCGACGTTCAATATCTCCTCAACTATAAGGCCTACAACCATCAAACCTCGCATAGTGCTTCTCCTCAATGTACGGACTCCACAGGTACCTTGACTGGGTGACCCTGACCTATATTTCGCGCTCCATTGACTTTTACACCTTTTACGTCGCCCTTCCATATGTCCTCAACTGTAAGGCCTTCGACCACCAAATCTTATATAGTGCTTCTTCTGGATGTACTGACTATGCAGGTACCTTGACCTGGTGGCCTTGACCTATATTTTGCACTCCAGTGACTGACACATTTTATGTTGATGTTCAGTATCTCCTCAAATATAAGACCCACAACCACTAAACCTTGCATAGTGCTTCACCTCATTGCACTGGCTTGGCAGGTACCTTGACCCAGTGACCTTGACCTATATTTCAATATTTCACGCTCCAGTGACTTTTACACATTTTACGTGGACGTTCCATTATCATTGGGCTGTATAATACGAAAAGTCAGTGCTGAAGATATAGCCATTAGAGGGAATGGCACTGGCCTGGAATATATGTGCCCCACTAGGCACTTTGTCTTCATTTTTTTTCAACCCAGTTTTCCAACTAAGCACTGCTAAGAATGAAATAAACTTATTTAATAACCACATTCTGATTGTGGCTCCTGTGACTTTTGCGCCAGCAGGTGCGATGACGCCTTCCGCGGATTTCTTGTTTTTGACAAGCCATCTTGCTGAAAAGGAAACAGTGGTGCTTTTGGTGTGTGTGTTGTGTTGTGTGTGTGTGTTTGTGTGTATGTGTGTGTGTCACAGTGTGTGTGTATATGTGTGTGTGTGTGCATGTGTGTTTTACAGAAGATCAATTATAATCAAAGAATGCCTCCCATAATTCAAGGACCCATGCTAAACACTAACCATGCTATGGCCAAATTCAGCAGATGACAAAACTGATGATATTTTTCTAATTTTTAACCAGCTAGAAAAGAAGAAACAGGAGGTCTGTTAACAGTTGGCTTGGGATTGTATTTGCATCGCTACAATGATTCATGATATGTACCATATTCACCCAAAGTATACCAACAGACAGGCCTGAGCAAACAGTATAGACCCAGATTGAATGCTCAGGGATGGGAACTTCAGGATTAATCCTGATTTCAGGACTGAGAACTTCCATTTAAGCATGAAATTTCACTTTACACTTGTTCACAAGACCATCCTTTTATGTCAAAAGTCGTTATTTGGGTTAATATGAAATAACTTCAGAAACTAATTTTTTAAACTAACTATTAGTTTTATAGCTCCAGATAAGAGGGAATATCCACATAATAATTTTCTTAAAGCGCCAGTCACAACTGCAGCAGACGACATTTTGAATTTTTTATTTTTTATTTTTTTTATTTTTTTTTTTTAATTTTTCAAAGAAAACAAGTCTTGATATTTCATGTGAATCGTCTGTTTGGCAGACGATTCACATGAAATATCAAGACTTGTTTTCTTTGAAAAATAAAAAAATAAATGTTGTCTGCTATAAATTTAAAGAAAACTAGTAGTTTTTGGACTGAATTTTTAGACTTCAGGATTGACTATTAACGAGTTTTGCGACTATTCTCATCCCTGATGTTACCTGACCGTAGTTTCTAATCAGGGTCTGCACTGCCTGTGCCATTCATTCAGCAGCTTTAAGACCCATC
This sequence comes from Anodontia alba, assembly GCA_964016985.1. Lineage (NCBI taxonomy): Eukaryota > Metazoa > Mollusca > Bivalvia > Lucinida > Lucinidae > Anodontia > Anodontia alba. The sequence continues at coordinate 31,532,336 of OZ024822.1, read as the reverse complement.
AGCAGGTTGTAAAATAGTGTTGTTCAACATATAGGACAAGTATGGTAAGGATTTAAATTGTCCCAAAATTAAGAGTAAATAAATGTATGGTAAGCCTACATCTTGTCAAGGTAAGCACTGTTTGTCATTTATCCAGCAGTTTAGACACATTAATAGGTACGGTAAATGTCCTAAAATTTCATACACCAAAATTTTTGTGCCAAGGTCAGCAACATTCTTTCTTTGAGATTGATCATGAAATATTTTCTACGGTCATTCTCTCCCGCTGATTCAAGAAGGGCAGTTGTCAGTTTCTGAAGAAAGAATGTGCACAATACTGGTTAACTGCTTAGAGGACTAAGCCTGCCCAGTAAACATGTGGTTAGGTAAATTGACCGCGCTCGACATGACCCCATTGGGTTGACTGGACCGTAAAACCTCAACACAAACAAACAAAAACAAAATTTCTGACAAAAAGGCATATGCAAACAGTGCAACCCAGATAAGACTGCTCCTGAAAGAGCAGTCTGATCAGGGTCTGCACTGTTTGCCAGTCTGCTAAATAGTTTTAGACACAATTGCATTAAAAGCAAAATTAAAGCCAAAAAGGTATGGAATAAAGTATTTGAAATTTTAGGGCACTTACCGGTGAAAATAACTGCACATTTAGCACAAGTTTAGGAGGGAGTTATGATGTCGGAATGTTTGGATAAATATTGTACCTTATTTTATTCCAGGTTCAACAGCCTGCATCAAAGTGGGAATTTTACATCTGTAATGAAATCAACAGTCGACTTAGTCAGCTCAGAGATCCTGTTGATGTGGTAGGTTTATAGGAATTATTCAGGCATGCATCATAGGATAGATAAGAAAAGTATAAAAAGTTTTCTTGTTTCTCCATGAAAACATAAGTTGTGAGTATTCATTAGAAGCACTTTGGTGAGAAGTGATTAGAAATCAGTGCCCACAACATATGTTTTTGTGGAGAAATAAGGAAAATATCAATACTTTTGGGATGAAAAAAATGCCATATTTGATTTTGTCATAGTTCTTGATGACATGCTTTGTTCTTTTTTTTTTTTTTTTTTTTTTTCTGCCTGTCTGTAATAGTTTTTTTCTTAATTCTCCATATAAAATATGTTGTGGTTGTCTTTAAGGTTGTTCACCTTACTCGTTCTAGTGAGTTCTCAGATGTATGTTTTTGTGAAGCATTATGAAAATATTTTATCGGGATATCCTTTTATCTAATTCTAAAGTTACAATTTATGACAAGGATCTCTTTGAAGAGGAATTGCAGCAGAAGTACAGAAGTGTTTGAAAGTTTATGACATTACCATACCTGTCTGAGTTCTAAGATTTTACAGTATGGTGACTGTCCTAAAATTTTGAACACTTTATTCCATATATGTTTTGCCTTACTTTTGTTTACTATGCAGTTGTTTCTTAAAATAGTGGAATGGCAAACAGTGTAAACCCTGATCAGACTGCACATTCATGGGCAGTCTGATCAGGGTCTGCATTGTTTGCCTATGCCATATTGTGAGAAATTTGTGTACGAAATTTTAGGACATTTACTGTTCTCTTGTTGATGATTGCAGAGACCAGCTATGATGGAGATTCATGATGCATACTTCTATGTGAATGGAAGCTGTTTTGTCACTGAATATCAGCCTTATGGAACTTTGCTGGTAAGAGGCTTTATTTACACATAGAAAGTCCACCTGTAAACGAAGATTACATGTAGTGGCTTTGAAAAGCTATACTGGATTTATCCTGTTTATGATTCTCTGACTACTGTATGGGTCGCGTCAAGCAGAAAAAAGTGCCTTCAGTCATGTGAAAAATGCGCGGATTCGAATCATCCTGTGCATGTGCAAAGTATCATCCAGGGCCCAGTTGTTCAAAACTAACGATATCATTGGTTAACGTATCGTTAAAACTTTGATCATTAAATATGGCATATACGCTAATATTTTTGCTGAAAAAATGTGAGTAGCTTTTGCATTTGCAAAAGCTACTCACATTTTTTCAGCAAAAATACCTGTGAATTTGATCTGTACTTACTGGAACAGTAAACATTTTGACCACTAACGAGCTCGTTAAGCCAAAGATGCTTTGAACAACTCTGCTTAGGCCTTTGGTCATCATTCATACATTCTGTAGGTCCAATGATTCTGTTAGTGGACAGTGAATGCCCCGACCAGACTGCGGATGCACAGGCTGATCTGGGCCTTTGCTATCCCCATATGCCTGAAGATATGTTTTTGTATGGTGTTTACACTAATTATTTGGATAGACAGGCCTGAGTAAACTTTTTATACGTAGCTCAGATGCTGTAGAATGCAGCATCTAATGAGGGTCTGCACTGTTTGCCACAGATTCAGCGGTTTTTATAAACACCAACAGGTGATAAAACAGAAGTTCCAATTTTGGGACAACTGTGATAAGGAGTAAATGTGTCCTAATATTTAGAGTAAATATACAGGGTGGCCACGCACTCTGGAAAACAGGGAAAATGGTGAAAAAAAAATCCCTGCAGGGAAAAATCAGGGAATTTGAAATTTTGCTGAAAATCAGGGAAAAATCAGGGAATTTCAAAAAATCTTATCTTTGTAAGGTCAAAATATTCAAATTTTATAGCTGTTCAGATGTGGCTACTGGTGGTTTCTTTCTGCCATATGCTTAAAATACCTGCAGATCTAATCTTTCTTAAGGGTGGAGTACTTGTTAGGTGGAGTACTTGTTTGCTGTATATTCTGTTTTTTCTTTTTCTCATTCCCAAGTGGACATTTTATTGCAAACCTACCATTTGAATCAGTATATGACTTCTAAAAGTAGGGGCCATTGCGATAATAGTAAGGTTTTTAATCAGGGAAAAATCAAATCAAATCAGGGAAAAATCAGGGAATTTGATTGCTAAAAATGTGTGGCCACCCTGATATAGTCAGATCCTTTTACAATTTATCGTATCCCTGCTTGGAAAAGGCTGTTCGGTATTTGCTATCAGTCTGTGAGTCTGCCATCCTGAAGCAGTGTAGATAGAGTATAGTTAGATCTTTTGATAGTCCTAGTTTTGTTTGATCAAAATACCCATGGACATCATTCTCTTGTCATCACTATTGCTGAATAACTTTTCAGTTCTGTTATAAGAGAAACTCTTTTCAAAAATTGTGTTATATTTAAATTAGAAAAAAAAGACTGACCAAAAACAGAATGTTCCTTTTATTGATTCATATATTAATAACCTTTATGTAGTTTGAGTGTAGGTGATATTTCAAATTGTTTCTATTGATTTTGAGTGTAGGTGATATTTCAAATTATTTCTATTGATCATAATGACACTTGCACAAAGCTTTTGTGCAGTAAACATGACACTATACATTGTTTAAAAATAAGGAAATTATGCTCTATACAGAAAAGGGTCTTTTCACTATATGCGAACAGTGAAGGGCCAGATCAGTCTATTTATCTGTTCACTTTGATAAGGCCTGTCTCTGTTCTTTGATACATTCTGTATTATCCGATGATACTGTAAGCTGGCAGTGAAGACCCTTATCAGACCGCTTAAGGGGAATGGATGCTCTCAGCGGAGGAAACGGTCAAAATTGTTCTTGTCTCCTTTCTGAAAAGGGGTCTACTCTAAATGGAAAGGTTTTGCTCCAACTGGGAGCAAATTCTTTCCATCCAGAGTAGACCCTTTTTCGATTGGAAACAAGTCTTCCCTTTTAGAGTAGACCTCTTTTCAAAAGGAACAATATTCTTATTCACGCAGGGAGGTCAACAAGAAGTCACAATAATTTGTCTCCCTTATAAAAAATATGGCAGAGAAATTACCAAATGTATTCAGTCCGCATAAATGTGCAGTCTGATCTGGTCTTTGTTGCCTATGGCATTACGGCACTTTCCTTGCACTGCACACCAGGGCTTAGTTGATCGAAACTAACAATATCATTACTTTACATATCGTTAAAACTTTGATCATTAAATATGGCATATACGCTAATATTTTTGCTGAAAAAATGTGAGTAGGTTTTGCATTTACAAAAGCTACAAATATTTTTTCAGCAAAAATAACTGGAAATTAGATATTGAAATTACTAGAGCAGTTAACATTTTGACCACTAATGAGTTCGTTAAGTTAACAATGCTTTGAACAACTGGGCCTTTTTGTTTAAAACTTAGCATTGTTAGCCAATGTAACATTTAAATTTCTATCTTGAAAATTGGCAAATTCTCTGATATTTTTGCTGAAAATATGTGAGTAGCAATGCAAAAGCTACTCACATTTTCGCAGTAATAGCATCAATGTAGTTGAATATAATTAACAAGTTTGTTATTAATAAGCTTGTTAAGCTAACAATCGTTTGAACAATTGGGCCCAGGTATGTGTTCTGATGTCGCAGATCATTTTTTTACTTACAGGACCTTGTAAATAGATGTAAACCACTGCAGCCACAGAACATGGAACCGGTGATGGTGTATATGACAATAGAATTGTTATACATGTTGGAGAAGTTACACAAATGTCAGATCATACATGGTGATATCAAGCCAGATAATTTTCTTCTCCTGCAGTTGTAAGTGTCAGCTTCCTCTAAATACACCATATCGTTTGTATCAATCATTAATCAGACCAAACAGAAACCAGTCAGAAAGACATCTTTGATATCTGTCTGGTTTCTCTTTGGTCTGATTAATGATAGTTACAAACAAAAAAAAATCCTTCAAGAAAAGTATTGGCAACTGGCACCCAAGATGGCTGTCATAGCCATTTGTGACAAAAACATACAAATTTAATCTGAAATCATGAAATTGCATATGAAGCATTGTTTAATCACACAAGATCTTGCAGGTTTGAAAACATTTGGAAATCAGCATGATGCAGCAGCATCAAATTTGGTCACCATGGACATGTATGGTCCAGTCTTTTTTAATGACCTCTCTAGTTTAATTGATCTGAGGTTACATATACAGAATAGCCTTGGGATAAGACAGCGTTCAAGAAATTTTTTTTGAATTGACATTCAAGATGACCTCTTTGACAGTATATGCAAAAATTTAAAGAACTTTGGAAGTTGAAAAGCCATTTGAACTCTGTTTCAATATGGGTGTCTATAGGACAAAAACCTCAAAGTTCATTGACCCTTAGTAATCTGGGTAAAATTTTCAGTAGACAGCATATTGAAATATTTTTCTTTAATATTTATTTATTTATTCTTTTTTTTTTTTTTCAGAAAACAGGTTTTGACATTATATGCAAATGGTCACCATTGGAAACCATATGCATGAAATGTCAAATCCTGTTTTCTGGGAAAAATAAGAAAAAAAAATCGTCAATTTGTATTCTGCTGAATTAGACCAGAGAGTGGAAAAGGTTAAAATTAATGGGAGCTAATATCCAGGGTGGTTCTGTGAACAGATAATATATACAGTGAACACTCGTTACAACGACAGCATTTGTTCCCAAAAATGTTGCCATTATAATGAATTTGCTGTTCTAAAGAATCCTTAATGACAGAATGATATGCAAGAAAGGCATTGTTTTATTCTTATTTCCTCGTAGAACATATGTTTTGGATATTTGTTAGAGGCGATTCTAACAAATATCTAAAACATGTGTTGCTTGAAGATATTGTGCAATGTTTTTGCATAATTTCTCATTAACCGTCACCTCTTGAGCGAATGTTTCGTGACGTTGAAATTGTCATTATAAAGAATTTTGCTGTATAAAGAGTGTCGGTATAAAGAGGGTTGACTGTATGTTTATTCCTATGGCTTCAGTAGTTTGGTTGCCTTGACAAATATTTCTTGTGACTGACAATAGAATAATAACATTCATTGCCAGCCATATTGATTATAATGGCAAATATTTCTGATTGACTAATATTTGGATAAGCAGTGAAATGAAAAGTTTCTGAAACCCTTTGAACCAAACTGTGCAGTTTTGCATGAGACAGATAATAAATAACATCTCCAGATCGCTAAAGCAAATCTACCATTGATTTTTCACTCTGTCACCCATGAATGAATGATGGCCCTTAGGTCTCATGTATATTAGATTTCAGTTTGTCAATATGACAGTATGGAAAGAGGTATTCACTATTCTAAGAGTTGGCATTAGCAGCTAGTATGGGCCCATGCGCCAATATATATTCTGAGTCAAAATATTTGTCTTAAATTCCTCTAATGTATATATTTCTCTTATCGAGTACTGTTAATCACTTCCATAAATATTGACACCTGGTGACACACTTGGAGAGTCTCTTTAATTAGCCACTAGTCTAATTACAGCACATTGTTTTAGTTTGACGTCACAAAATTTGATAACAAGGTGAAATTATGAGACTGAGGCTTCAACATGTGCCATATGTTGGCAGCAACATGGGTGCTGGCTTAGCATTCGTAAACACACCTAGGAAAAAAAGTGGAAAAAGACGGATTATGTTTTCTGTGTGCAAACTTTATTGAATCAAAAAGCCACATAAGAATACTGAAACACCGACAGGAGACTGAAGTATCAGGAATTATCAGATATATTGTTGAAAACGACCTTACTCTTGTGTCAATAGTGTATGCACCTTGCCTCAATAAGGCTAACTCATTTGATGCGTTTCAGTTGCAAGTTTCAGAAGCATTGAAAGTGTTAAAAGACACAGAACAAAACATTTGCATAATGACAATCCAAAATCAACATCAAAGCATGTTCCTCTCAAGGATATTACAAATACTCAAAAAAAAGTGAGGCTGTCGGAATTTCCATGGCTGTTTTTAGCTTTGAAGCAATGTGTTGACGAGTTATCGTTGTTGAATACATTCCACTGAATATTGCAGGAATAAACCAGGTAGCACTGCATGCGAAATTCGTAATTTCCCAGATTGTCTTTTTTGGCTTAGAAAATATCAAAAAAATAATATGGGAAAAAATGATCAGGCTGAAACCCAGACTAAATTAGCATCCAGAGATGTTTAATGCCAATTTTAAGGCTCTGTTAGATGAATTGAATGATCTTATGCCAGATACTAATGTGAAGGTTTCTGCAGTGCAGGTCCCACTTCAGGGACCTTGAAGTCAAGACACTTCTGATGAGTATCCACAACATATATAGGTGTTTGCAAACTAGCCGTGCCTAAACCAGATTGCACTTGTGCACAGTGTGGTCAGGGCTTGCACAAATTACCCAAGCAGTCTTTAGATCATGCAGGTGTCAGTCACTCTACTCTTTCATTCCTTTTCCTCTTTCTTCCCTTCCCTCACTTTCATCTCCTCTACTATCTCTTCTATCTCTTTTCTCTCTTTCTCAGGGAGAGGACACAAAATGACCCACAAGGGTTGATGTGTCATTAAATCCCAACACAAACAAAGGTTTCAAATGGCAAATGGTGCATGGCCTGGGCAGTCTAGTGATGTGCAGTTTCCATTTTGACAAAGACAAGGTTGGCATGAAGTGCATCATTATGTGGTACCCACTTAGATTATCAGAGCTCTAGATAAGGGGTATCTAGATAAATGTTATTTCCTATTTTTCCACAAAAACTTGTTGTTACTCGTTAGAAGTACCTCAGATGAGTACTACAACATATGTTTTTACAGAGAAGTAAGGAAGAAATGCTTTTTTGTGTGTGTTATTGAGAAAAAAAAAAAAAAAAAAAAAAAAAGCAAGGAAAATTTCCTATTTGGATATCAGGGCCCAGTTGTTCAAAGCATCGTTAGCTTAATGAGCTTGTTAGTGATAAAAATGTTACCTGTTCTAGTAAGTACAATATCTAATTCACAGGTATTTTTGCTGAAAAAATGTTTGCATATATGCCATATTTAATTATTAAAGTTTTAACGATACGTTAAGTAACGAAGTCATTTATTTTTGAACAACCAGGCTCTGGATTTGTTTTTATTTCAGTCCAAGACTTCCAGTAAGCAGTGACCCTAATGTGGTGTTTGGTGGCAGAAACAGATTTGCTAAACTGATAGACTTTGGTCAGAGTATTGATATGACAAAATATCCACCAAACACAACGTTCATGGCTAAAGTTAATACCAAGTGCTTTCAGTGTATAGAGATGAAAACAAACAGACCTTGGACTTACCAGGTAAATATATGGCATGCTAAATGGAAAGAGATCTTTGGGATTATGCATAAATAAACTGAGCAAACAATCTAGTCCAGATCAGATGCTGCAGAATGCATGTGATCAGGGTCTGCACTGATTTCCACATCCAGCAGTTTGTAGACACATGAACAGGTAGTGTAACAAACTTGTTCAACTGTAGGAAAAGTATAGTAAGATGTTAATGTGTCCAGACAGGAAGGGTAAACACTGTTATAAGATACACTTCAACCTCTTTATAACACAATTCGTTATAACACAGTTTTGGATATAACACGATTCAAAGATGGATCCCAAAAATGTATAGATTATATGAAAAATGACCATAAATGGTCATTTTTCAATATAATCTATTCATTTTTGTTTGGATATAACACAGTTGTTTAACTAACACTGTTTATGCTATGGACCCCAATAATAATGTTATAAAGAGGTTTTGGTGTATTAATATTCTGTATGATTTGTGATAAGAAAACCAGTAATTGAACATTTAGATGTGTGAATATTTTCCATGAAACTCTTCCAAACTTTGAATTTTAGGTAATGCAAAACCAAAGAGATTTGTCCAGTCTAATAATCAAAGTGCTAGATGTGATTTTTTTTTTTTTTTTTTTTTTTTTTCAATCAAAAATTTTTTTTACTCTTTTTCTCCATAAAAATGTTGTGAGTACACATTAACATTTATGCCTAAAATCCTTTAAAATGGACATTGGTAAACAGTATAGACCCAGATCAGACACTGCAGAAAATGGCATCTGATCAGGGTCTACATGGTTTACATTAAGTAGAGGAATTTCTATAAAACATGGTAATAGTAAAAAGTAACAAAGATGTCCCTTCAGTTGGAAATGGACCAGTCCAAGAGTTAAGGTAGAAGAGTACAATAGGCATACACAGGTTAAATTATCTTGTAGAAAAACATGAAAAGTATTTACCTGGATACTTCCTTTCCTAGAGCTGCTTTAGTGAATGACTACTATTTTCTGTCTTATTTCAGACTGATCTGTTTGGTCTGGCAGGAACTATACATGTGTTGGTGTTTGACCAGTATATGAATGTATACCAGACAGCCGGTGAATGGCGTATGACTCAATGTTTTGCTAGGTATGTATCACAATGTCACAATCAGTGGTGTTTAACCAGTATATGAATGTATACCAGACAGCAGGTGAATGGCATATGACTCAGTGCTTGGCTAGGTATGTATCACAATGTCACAGTTAATTGGTAGGGGGTTCTTTACAGCTCATTTAGTTCAAAACCAAGTCTAATAATAATATATTTAAGCCTCAATGTCAGAAAAAGTAACTTCGGACATGGGCAGCCAGCAAAGATTCAGATCAGGTGCACATTCTCACATTCTGATCAGAATCTTCACTGGGGGCATTTGGGATAGCCAAGGATGCAAAGTTTCTTCATGCTGACAATGAAGACTGTGATCAGACTGCAAGGATGCAGAGGCTGAGTTGAGTCTTAATTGGGTGCACCTGCCAGAAGGCATGTTTTCTTGCATTGCAACTCATTTAATCCTTGTCCTGCTGAATAAATCAAAATGCTACGCCCACTCCTAATTTACAGCCAGTCAGATTACTTGATCCAGATTGTTGATATAAATCCACATACTCTATGTCAGACTGCAGATCCAGATCAGTTTGAAGCCAACTGATCTGGATTTACACTGTTTGCAAAGGCAGGGCATATCCGGGTTCAGCAGCAGGACAAGGGTTAATAAAAATACAATAATATAAAAAACATATTTAATGACCATCTGGGCCAGGTTGTTCAAAGCGTCGTTAGCTTAACGAGCTCCTTAAGGGTCATTTCGTTAACTGTTTTAGCGGATTCAATATACAGTCGACTCTCGTTATCTCGAACTTCACGGGACCTGATAAAAATGTTCCGAGTTATCAGTAGTTCGAGACAACCAAATTGTGACGTCATAGGTATGACGACTGTTCGCCTCAACGTGCTTGGAAGGCACATGTATATGGCAATTTAAATAATTTACGCGTACTTCAGTTTGCATTGTTACTGTTTGTTTTAGGAGATGCAATGGTTTTCTTGAAATAATATCATCAATAAATGTTAATAATAATAAATTTCAAACGTCTCTTGTTGCTGCAAATTTGGATTTCCATGAGCTATAAATAAATTATTGGTTTCCGGGTTGTGTTAGCTATACGTTATGAACTGGTTTGGATTAGCTCCCTTCGCATAGACGACTCGATAAAGAGTTGACTGGTTTCCGCTTTCGCATAAAACGCTTACATTGTTAAGCGGCAGCTGTAAGCTAGTTTGGATTATCTCTCCTGGCATAAACGAACCATCTCAGCGCGGCAAACTGTAGATCCTGCAGAGAAAGCTCGTTATGAACCGTCTCATCCGGACCTACATTATTTGTGCGGGTATCCGTACCAGTCTACAGGGACGGAAGGGTTAACATCGGTACCCACGTGTGATTCGTCTATTTGAGGCCGTGCACAACTCCTATTAGAAGACTGTGCGACTGTCAAAGACTCGGATCAGCCTGCACGCCCACGAATTTTCCACGCATGAGCCTTATCTGGGCTTACCAAAGAGCACCGCCTGACCAAAGAGTAACAAGCGAAGATTCAGACTTAGCTAGCCTGACAATACAGGCTGATCTGAGTCGGAACCTGTCGCGCACTGACTTTTCTTGAAGACGCTATATCATTCAGACGGACAGTACTCAGTAGTGAAGAGCATATCTAAACAATAAATTAAAGAAACTTTGTTGATTGATCTTCCATAACACTATTCTGGGCCGCTTTTTATCTTACAAATCAATGACACGAGACGGTGTTGAGCGATGCGTGTCAAACCCGACTCGACACGCACGTGATTTCATAATTACAGATTTTAGACATTGTTTGTGTTGTTTGTAATTACCTAGACAAAGGGGAAAATTAAAATATTGATTTATTTATCAATGACCTATTATGATTTTCATTAACTGAGAGACCGGCGGCGCCGCATCTTACATTTTTTTTTTTCCTTCGTCATGGTCTGAGTTCGAGATACGCGGTAGTAAAAACTGTGAAAAATATATTCAGGGACTGAAAATGATGGACGAAATAGCCGAAGTGTCGACATAAAAGCAGTTTGACATACGCGAAGCTGAAATACAATAAATACATAGGGAAAATAATCGGGACTTAGAAATCAGTTCGACATAAGTGATAGGATCGAGATAAGAGGGGTCGAGATAACGAGAGTCAACTGTACAATATTCTGATATTTTTTGCTGAAAAAATGTGAGTAGCTTTTGCAATGCAAAAGCTGCTCACATTTTTTCAGCAAAAAATTTCAGCATATTTGCGAATCACTCAATGTAAATTTTAACAAATCATTAACTAACGACATCGTTAGCTTTGAACAACTGGGCCCAGAATTTCAGTAAACAAGTACACTGGTTAGGCTATGCCTATTATCTTTAAGTCACCTATGTATAACGTTGTAAAACCTATCATGGTTATTGGAGCTGCAACCTCAGAAAAAGTACCTTTGAATATGTGCACCCAGCAAAGATTCAGATCAGCCTGCACATTCATGCAGTCTGATCAGAATTGTCACTGGGCACATTTTGGATAGCCAAGGATGTAAAGTTTCTTCAAGCAGACAATGAAGATTTTGATCAGACTGCACATATGTGCAGGCTGATTTGAGTCTTTTTTGGGCACACATATAGATATTCTTATGTTGTGGCTCATTTGTTTATGATTTCAGAAACTGGAACATAGATCTGTGGAAGAGACTGTTCCATGCCCTCTTGAATGTTCCTAGCTGTGATGAGCTGCCTGACCTAGCCGAGATCAGATCTCAGTTTGAGCGCTACTTTGTCTCGGATCTTCTACCCAAGTATAATATAATGAGTGCATCCTTCATGAAAACTGTCAGAGATAAGACGTTGACTTCATGAAAACCTTAAGAAGAGAGCCTGTATTACATGTGCAGGTAATGAAGGCGCAGATCAGCTTGCATATGTCAGAGATAAGACATTTGATTGATGTACAGTTTGAGAGTAATAGATATACTTTCTGGGGAGGCAACTCTGTCAAAATTGTTTTGTCTCCTTACTGAAAAGGGGGTCTACTCTAAAGGGAAAGGATTTGCTCCCAACATCTTCTTTCTGAAAAGGGGTCTACTCTAAAATGAGCAAACTCCATTAAGAGAGACTTTTTTCAGAAGGGATTTGTGTGCAGGACAGTTTTCGCCTTTGTAAAAATGGTAGAAAATCTATCAAACGTATCCATCCCTTTAACCTTTTCGGTGCCAAATTTCAGACGACATTTATCATCTGCTTTATTGTTTATTGCTTGGAAAGAAGTTAATGTTTATATGTAAAGTTGAAAGACTGAATGTAAAACAGCGTAGATCCTGATGAGACGGCTCATGAGCCATCTCATCTGGATCTATGCTGTTTGACAAAAACCTATTATTATCATCTGTGGCAGTGAAAGAATAAAGAAAAAGACCATTATAGCATTTGCAGACATGAAGGCCTAGATGACCTTGCAAATGTGCTGTCTGGTCGGGATGATCATTTTCTGCTATGAATACTGTAGACTCTGTCACTGAACAGAGAAAACCTTGATCAGACTGATGCACTGGCCAATCTAGGCCTTTTCTACTTGTGTTGGAATTAATGCACCAGTTATTCGCAATCCCAGGCCCCATGGGCTTAAGTAATCTTACCTCAAAGCCGCTTAATATCTTAACGCTTAGCACACTGGGTAAAATTTTCAAAAGATGACATACTAAAATATTTTTCTTATTTTTCCGAGAAAACAGGTTTGACATTTCATGCAAATTGTCTCCTAAGGAGACAATTTGCATGAAATGTCTTATCCCATTTTCTGGCAAAAATAACAAAAGTATCATCAGTTTGTCGTCTGCTGAAGAGTGGTAAAAATTAAACAAGACTGTCCAGAAATAAGCTGCTTTGTTAGTACTGTATTAACTCTTTAACCCTTAAACTGACAATCATAACAGTTGTTTTCTGCCTTGTCATCTGCTTGTGATTTTAAAAGTCATTTTTTGCAAACAGTGGACCCTGTCGCCCAGATCAGACTGCTCCTAGAGGAGCAGTCTGATCAGGGTCCACACTGCTTGCCTGCATGCAAAAATAGGTTTGAAAAGTTTGCAAAAATATTCAGCAGACGACATAAACAGACAACATTTTCAGATGCAGGTTTTCTTGGCATTTTAAGGGTTAATACCATCCCAGCTAGCATTCTACGTAAATCTACATCGGGCTGTCATCGGCCTGTCAGCTACCCTGATGGGTCGATGACGGCCCGATATAGATTTACGTAGAATGCTGACTGGGATACTTGTCATAAAATTTGAACAAATCCATATTACTATATCGTAATGTGTTTTAAAACTGTTGGATGAGCAACAGTGTAGACCTGATCAGATGCTGATTTCTGTAATGTCTGATCTGGGTCTACTTTGTTTGCTTAGGCTTTTCTGTCCAAATACTTAGAGTGAATGTAGTATGAAGAATATGAATGTGTCTGTTAAGAGTTTTTTGGGTTTTGTTTGCATTTTATGGTAGCTAGTAGTATAACTCAACAAATCTTTTATTTATTTAATTTAGAAGACAAAGGCGTATAAGAATGTCTGTTTGTTTCACCCGCCGACCCCATCCCCCCCACCCCCCCCCCCCCCCCCCCCCCCCCACCCACCAAAAAAAAAAATTGCAGAATTGTTAGTAAATAGCTTTAGTCTAGGCCCAGATCAGAGGGTGCATCGGGTTGTCAGTGTTTGCTCAGGCCTGTTTGTCCTAATAGGCAAATACTAAGGGTAAATACTGTAACAGAAAGTCCTGTCTAAAATGTTCTGGCAGAATGGAAAGTAGTGCACACCTTGGTCATTCCCCTCCTTAGCAGTTAAATTGGGTCTGCATTGGTTGCTAATTCTGTTGTCAGTGTACTCACCATATGTACCGTAGGTCTGCAGACACCATAATTTCTTACCATATTTGGCTTAGAGCTTGAACAAGACCACTATACTACCTGCTGGTGTGTCTTAACTCTTTGCATGCTGGGTAATTTTGCATGCTTTTTTTGTCTGTGGATTTTTATGCCCCTGCCTATTCGAAGAATAGCGGATGGGCATTAAGCATTACCCCTGTCCGTCCCGTACGTCTGTCCGTCCGTACGTCCCACGTCGTGTCCGGGCCATAACTCCCAAACCGTATGGAATATATTCATGAAACTTCACAGGTGCATACATCACATTGAGACGATGTGTCATGAACAAGGGAGACAACTCTTGCATTTTTGGTTTTTGAATTATTTCCGCTTGACTTAGTTCCATACAGTTAACTGTGTCCGGGCCATAACTCCTAAACCGTATGAAATATATTCATGAAACTTTACCAGTGCATGCATCACACTGAGAAGATGTGTCATGAGCAAGGAAGAAAACTCTTGCATTTTTGGTTTTTGAATTATTTCCTCTTGACTTAGTTCCATATAGTAAACCGTGTCCGGGCCATAACTCCTAAACCATATGGAATATATTCATGAAACTTTATGGGTGCATGCATCACATTGAGACGATGTGTCATGAACAAGGAAGACAACTCTTGCATTTTTTGTTTTTGAATTATCTTCCCTTGACTTAGTTCCATATAGTAAACCGTGTCCAGTCCATAACTCCTAAACCGTATGGAATATATTCATGAAACTATACAGGTGCATGCATCACATTCAGACGATGTGTCATGAACAAGGAAGACAACTCTGGCATTTTTGGTTTTTGAATTATTTCCCCTTGACTTAGTTCCATATAGTTAACCGTGTCCGGGCCATAACTCCTAAACCATATGGAATATATTCATGAAACTTTACAGGTGCATGCATCACATTGAGACGATGTGGTATGAACAAGGAAGACAACTCTTGCGTTTTTCGTTTTTGAATTATCTTCCCTTGACTTAGTTCCATATAGTAAACTGTGTCCGGGCCTTAATAATAACTTCATGGTATACCTGTTACAATTACATATAAACCCTTTTTCTGAATGGCATTTGGCGGGGGCATCCGTGTCCTATGGACACTTTTTCTAGTTTTTTTTTAACTCTTTCAAGAATACCATCAGAGCATCAAGCAGTTTGGATCC
Organism: Anodontia alba; assembly: GCA_964016985.1. Classification (NCBI taxonomy): domain Eukaryota; kingdom Metazoa; phylum Mollusca; class Bivalvia; order Lucinida; family Lucinidae; genus Anodontia; species Anodontia alba. The sequence goes on along the minus strand of OZ024822.1, from coordinate 31,517,099 downwards.
AGATCAGGCACGACGGTTTGTCGGGCCTGATCTTGGTCCAGACTGTTTGCAAAGGTTATCAGTAGATGACAAAAGTCTCTAATAGCAAGGAAAGAGTTTAAAGGCTGGATGAATAGCAAACAGTGTAGACCTTGATTAGCTGCCACAGAATGCGGCATCTACGCTGTTTGCTCAGGCCTGTCTGTCTGAATTATTATGGCTGTTATGGTATGTACTTGGTATAAAGCAACAAAACACAATGTGTTCATGATTGTCTTCAGTACCTCTTGTATAATGGTGCAATAAACCAGTATGTGTTCAAATCATTTAATGTACCAGAAGCTTGAATAAAATGCTAAAATTGGTGTTCTATAGTCCTTTCTCATATCCTGTTCTTTATATCTACAATCTAAAACGTTCCTCATTCTATCACTACAATCCAAGTACATTTGATGCCTAATGGAAAAGGGCCCTTATGCAATTTGCAGACAACAGGTCCAGATCAGCCTGTGCATTCACACAAGCTGATCAGGACCTACATTGTCTGCTCACAGGATTAATGGATAGTGTAGTATATGTAGACAAACAGAGAATGCTGGGATCACACTGCACATGCTGAGCTGCTTCTACGTTGTCTGCAAATTGCATAAGGGCTTTTTTCCCACATTGCAGATCATTTGCTATTGAATATGAGCCACAACAGGAGAAAACATACCTTCTCCCGTTCTCTTCTTCAAAGAAGATTCAAATTAACCTGTTGCATCTGTGCAGACTGATCAGTCTTTATTGTCCTCTTGAAGCAACTTGCAGCCTTGGCTATCCAAAATGCACACAATGAAAATTCTGATCAGACTGAATGTGCAGGCCGATCTGAATCTTTGCAGGGTGCACATGTCCAAAGGTATGTTTTCTTATATGCAGTTCATATTTTCTTGTTTGTTCATGTCTAGGAATATAAGAATTCTCAGTATCAATTGAAGCACATCTTTCATCTGTGATAATGGCTTCAATGGCCTACTGTAAAACATTTAATACCTGTGGCATCAAAGTTTGGTGGTATGACAGAAATGGTGCATTTTAATTCTGGCATATTCAGACTTTTTATGCCCTGTCCATTCGAAGAATGGTGGAAGGGCTTTAAGTTTTGCCCCTGTCTGTCAATCTGTCCAGCCATGTGTGCTGAAAAGAAATGTGTCTGGGCTGTAACTCCTAAACCGTATGAGCCGGTCTCGATGGCTCAGTTAGATGCGCGTCCGACTGGTGATCAGGAGGTTGCAGGTTCGACTCCCTCCGTGTCGGCAACATTCTCTTGTGGAGATTGATCATGCAATATTTTCTATGGTCATTCTCTCCCTTCCTCTGATTTAAGAAGGGCAGTTGTCAGTTTCTGGCGAAAGAATGTGCACAATACTCATTATATGGTTAACCGCTTAGAGGACTAAGCCTGCCCAGTAAAAGTGTGGCTAGGTAAACTGACCGCGCTTGACATGAACCCAAATGGGTTGACTGGGCTGTAAAACCTCAACACAAACACAAACATAAAAGTGTATGAAATAAAAGTATTCATGAAACTTCACAGATAGCTAAATTATATCGAGACCATCTTAGCAAGGAAGACAACTCTGGCTACTTTGATTTTTTAATTATCCCCCCATTGCCTAAAATGCTGAAAATTTCCTGTCCTTGTCATAAATTCTAAACCATATGGAATTTATTCATGAAACCTCACAGATGGCTAAATTATATTGTGATGCCTTGCAAACAAGGAAGACAACTGGCCGCTTTGGTTTTGAACTCACCTGGGCTCCAGGGGAGCTTATAGGATAGTGGTCCCTCCATAGTCCGTCAGCACCTTTGACCAGTTATATCTCCACAGTCTCAGTCATTTATCTGTAGCATGCCTCTGGTAGGGGATTGATGGCATAAGCTTTTCATGAAAATCCAATGAAAAGCTTGGTTGCTGTGACAACCACAAGGTTCCATAGACTTACAATGGGAAAATGTTTGTCATCACCATAACTCCTTCAGTTTTGATCGGATATTCCTGAATCTTGCAGATAAGGTGGACATGGATGAAATCTCGGACAAGTTTGAAACCTGGCCAGATCGGATCATTAATCTTAGAGTTACATCCCCTTGATTGCTGAAAAAGCCTCTGTGTGACTTTGTCATCAGCACAAGTCATTCAGTTTTGAGCAGATCTGAAACTTGCAGATAAGGTGGACATGGATGAAATCTCAGACGTTTGAAAACTGGCCAAATCAGATCATTAATCTTGGCGTTACGTCCCCTTGATTGCTGAAAAAGCCTCTGCTTAACTTTGTCATCAGCGTCACTCATTCAGTTTCAATTGTATGTTCCTGAAATTTGCAGATGTGGACATGGATGAAATCTCGAACAAGTTCGAAAACTGGCAAGATCAGATCATAAATCTTAAGAGTTACATCCCCTTGATTGCTGAAAAAAACTGTTTGACTTTGTCGTCAGTATAACTCATTCAGTTTTGATCAGATCTTCCTGAAACTTGCAGTTATGGTGGGCATGGATAAAATCTTGGAGTTACATTCTCTTGATTGCTGCAAACGCCTCTGATAGACTTTGTCATCACCATAACTCCTTCAGTTTTGATAGGAACTTTCTGAAACTTGCAGTTAAGATGGACATAGAGATAAAATCTCTGACAAAGCTGGCCAGATTGGATCATTAGTTTTAGAGTTATGTCCCCTTGATTGCTGAAAAAAGCTTCTGTTTGACTTTATCATCAGCATAACGCATTCAGTTTTTATCAGATCTTCCTGAAACTTGCAGATAAGGTGGACATGGATGGAATCTCAGACGAATTAAAAAACTGGCCAGATCAGATCATTAATCTTAGAGCCACATCTCTTTGTTTGCTAAAAAAGGCCTCTGAGTTTATCATCAGCATAACTCACTCAGTTTTGATTGGATCTTCCTGAAACTTGCAGATAAGGGGTGGGGGGCATAGATGAAATCTCAGAGGAATTCAAAACCTAATGAGATTGAATCTCATTAGGTTTTTCAAAACCTAATGAGATTGAATCTCATTAGGTTTACTGTAAAATAAAACGATGTGTAGCAATACCACTGACTAAACTACAGTAAAACCTGTGTAAGACAGCCACCTTTGAAATTGACCTTAGTGGTTAATGTGGAAAGGTGGTTGTCTTATAAAGGTACATGTCATGTAATTTTGCTAGCAAAATTACATGACATGTACCTTTATAAGACAGACAACTTTTTCCACATCTACCACTATTTAAAGTCGGTCTCAAAGGTGGCTCTCTTACACAGGTTTTACTGTACATTGCTTGGCTGGCGGATCTGGATCATTACCCAAAAGACACTTTTTCGCATGACACGGCTTTTATCCCATTTATGCCTAGTAGACTCTAACCTTTATAAATTGTGAGTCCATTTGTCATTATTAATGGTGTCTGGTTTATTTTTTTCATTTTTACAGAAATTGTTGTATCTATTAAGCAAATGGTGTTGACTCTTATCCTATAGCTTCCACAGACTTATAATGGGAAAAACTTAAAATATCTTCTTCTCTGAAACCATAAGGCCCACTGCTTGGCTATGACCCAGGGGGTCATTAGCTCCCATAGACTTATAACGGGAAAAACTAAAACAAATCTTCTTATCTGAAACCATGAGGCCCACAGCTTATATATTTAGTATATAGCAATGTTTAGTGGTCCCCTACATAAATTCTGCCAATCAAGCCACTGGGGTCCAAACTGGCCACATCCCAGTTGGTCATACGTATAGATATATAGCTAAAGAACCTTCAAAAATCTTCTCGAAACCATGAGGCTCAGAGCTAACAGATTTAGTAAGTAGCAATATTTAGTGGTCTTTTACATAAATCCTGCCAACCATGGCCCTGGGGTCTACATTAGCCATGCCCTGGGGTCATAAGCTCCTATAGACTTATAATGGGTAAACTTATTTTTTTTTCTCTGAAACCATGAGGTCCACAGCTTATATATTTAGTAGGTAGCAATGTTTAGTGGTCCCTATATAAATCCTGCCAATCAAGTCCAAGGGGTCTAAATTGGCCACACCCCGGGAGTCATTAGCTCCTATAGACTTATAATGGGAAAAACTTAGAAACTCTTCTTCGGCTTACAGCTTAATACAGTCGACTCGTTATCTCGAATTCCAGTGGACTGAAATACTTCGAGATAACCGTACCTCGACATATCATTTGCAGAATTGAGGATAAATCAATCAACCACATTTAACAAATTGGCCACGCCCCGGGGGGAAAAACTTAGAAATTTTTCTTCGGCTTACAGCTTAATACAGTCGACTCGTTATCTCGAATTCCAGTGGACTGAAATACTTCGAGATAACAGTACCTCGACATATCATTTGCAAAATTGAGGATAAATCAAACAACCACATTTAACAAATTATATGTAATCTGACTCCTGAAGTTAGAGATATATTAAAAATATTGTGGAAAAGAGGAGAAATTGCTCCTTAGGAGCGATTTCTCCTCTTTTCCACAATATTTTGTTACCTGTTATTAGATTTTCATGTTTAAGCAGGGACCAAATTTTCACTTCAAGATAAGCGGTTATTCGAGATAAGTGTGGTTGAGATAACAAGAGTGAACTGTATCTAGTATGTAGCAATGTTAAGCGGTCCCCTACATAAATCCTGCCAATCAAGCCCCTGGGGTCCAAACTGGCCACATCCCAGTGGGTCATATGTATATATAGAGCTATATAGCTAAAGAACCTTCAAATATCTTCTCGAAACCATGAGGCTCAGAGCTAACAGATTTAGTAAGTAGCAATGTTTAGTGGTCTTTTACATAAATCCTGCCAACCATGGCCCTGGGGTCTACATTAGCCATGCCCTGGGGTCATAAGCTCCTATAGACTTATAATGGGTAAACTTATTTTTTTTTCTCTGAAACCATGAGGTCCACAGCTTATATATTTAGTAGGTAGCAATGTTTAGTGGTCCCTATATAAATCCTGCCAATCAAGTCCCAGGGGTCTAAATTGGCCACGCCCCGGGAGTCATTAGCTCCTATAGACTTATAATGGGAAAAACTTAGAAACTCTTCTTCGGCTTACGGCTTATATACAGTCGACTCGTTATCTCGACATCCAGTGGACTCTGAAATACTTCGAGATAACCGTACCTCGACATATCAGATTTGCAGAATTGAGGATAAATTAAATCAAAACCACATTTAACAAATTATATGTAATCTGACTCCTGAAAGAGATATATTAATTTGTGGAAAAGAGGAGAAATTGCTTAGGAGCAATTTCTCCTCTTTTCCACAATATTTTGTTACCTATTATTAGATTTTCATGTTTAAGCAGGGACCAAATTTTCAGGTCGAGATAAGCGGTTATTCGAGATAAGTGAGGTTGTGATAATAAGAGTCAAATGTATCTAGTATGAAGCAATGTTAAGCGGTCCCCTGCAATCAAGCCCCTGGGCCCAACCTGGCCATGCCCCTGGGGGTCATTTTTTTATATAAAGCTATATAGCTCTTTCTCGGTGTGGCAATGAAGGACAATCTGCATTTATCCCTACAGCTTCATATTTTTTTGAGTGTATAAATGCTAAACTTACATTGCAAAACGTGATAATTTAACGCAGAAGATGCTTAACTTTCGACGCCGATGTCTATTAGCATCACTTATATTCAGAACATTTTTATATGCCATGTTTCTATTTATGTGAAACTTCATAGTTCTGAAATAAACTATTTGTTACAGAAATTGAATCATAGGTCTATATAAAAGTGGACATCGGGTAAATATTGTTTCTTATTTCTACACGATATGTTGTGGGTACTCATTAGAAGCGCCTCAGCGAGGTGCTTCTAATGAGTACCTATAACATGATTTTTGAAGAGAAATAAGAAAAATATACTTTTTGGTTTGAAAAAAAAAAAAAAAAAACCCGCCTTATTTGGAGCTATGGCAAACTTGTGTCTATGATACTAATTATGATATCCCTTTATGGAGAAGCTCGGCAGGGAGTGATATGTCTGCACGTGACTTCAGCAGTTTCTTTTTATCACCTTTTAAGTATGATACATTTTACTTTTATTCTTGCACTGACAACGCAACCCCAGCAGGCACATGACGTTAATACAACGTCGCCTCAACGTCGACGTAACGTCATGACGTTGCATCGACGTTGAGCCGACGTTGTATAAACGTCATGTGCCCGCTGGGAACTGCACGTTATACTCACAGCAGTATGAAGAGTTAGATTAGACTTTTATGGTACTTTCCAACGACGAAGTCATCTTTATCTCGGAGAGAACTTGGGACTAATTTCCCATATCACATGATATCACAGGTCCTGGTAAATGAATGCCACAGGACAGTAAAAACTCTGATTCTGATCTTCTGTATTAATACCTTATTTACCTACATTGATAAGTAGATGCATTTATATAAAAATTATCCCTGCATTGATTTCTTTTTTACATCTGACGGGTTATATTTAAAAGAGTTTGTGTCAACGCTCTATGAATGCTTTGAATGGAGTTCGTCCTTAACCCATAATAGTCGGGAGACCCGTAAAAAGGTAATTGGCAAACAGTGCAGACCCAGATCAGACGCCGCAGAACGCGGCGTCTGATCAGGGTCTCCACTGTTTGCAAATGGCTCAGCCATTTTTCTCTAGGAATATGTAAATTTCATAGCCAGCTATACCTAAAATTGAAATTGGACTCTTCCAATATATAGTGTGGGAAAGTCTATTCAGTTTACAAGGGCTAAATGAGTCGCGTCATACATAAATGTTTTCGGGCATGTGCGGACCACGAGGGCCGGGATGAGCCAGCTCATCTGCGCTTCTTGAACAAGTTTTCGCCTTCTTATCAAATACAATCAAGATACTAGGATCTTTTGTAGGGTTCACGATTCTGCTACATGTTAGAATTACTAGTGATCTACAAACTATATATCGAAGATTTTTTAAAGTTTTATTCCTGTTAATACAGCGATTTATTTGCTATGGTAACCCAAATACCCCGAAGGCAATATATATACTATTGATGGGTTTTATACCCGCTTGTGTGGGTCATTGATCGCGCTGCTAAAGTGGTTTTGTTGACATCACGAAAACATGCCTATATAATTTTGACCCCCTTAAACCCCACTTTTATATAATAAAACTGGAGTTTACAGGGGTATACATTATTTTTAGCTCACCTGAGCTGAAAGCTCAAGGTGAGCTTTTGTGATCACTCACCGTCCGTCGTCGTCGTCGTCGTCCGTATGTCCGTCCGTCCGTCCACAATCTTTAAACAACATCTCCTCCTAAACCACTGATTGGATTTTGACCAAACTTCACAGGAATGATCCTTGGTTGGTCCTCTTTCAAAGTTGTTCAAATGGTTCCGGTCCGTTGCATATCTAGGTCACAGGAGCTAAAAATAGATTTTTTAACTAAAAACTTAAAAAATCTTCTTGTCAGAAACCACTGGACCGATTTCAATATAATTTTGCAGAAATGTTCCTTTGGTGATCCTCTACCAAGATTGTTCAAGCCATTCGGATTCATCAAAAAACATGGCCGCCAGGGGGCGGGGCTTATTTTCCCTATATATCTACATAGAAAACTTTAAAAATCTTCTTGTCAGAAACCACTGGACAGATTTTAATAAAATTTTGCAGAAATGTTCCTTTGGTGATCCTCTACCAAGATTGTTCAAGCCATTTGGATTCGTCAAAAAACATGGCCGCCAGGGGGCGGGGCTTATTTTCCCCATATATCTATATAGAAAACTTTAAAAATCTTCTTGTCCGAAACCACTGGACCGATTTCAATATAATTTTGCAGAAATGTTCCTTTGGTGATCCTCTACCAAGATTGTTCAAGCCATTTGGATTCGTCAAAAAACATAGCCGCCAGGGGGCGGGGCTTATTTTCCCTATATATCTATATAGAAAACTTTAAAAATCTTCTTGTCTGAAACCACTGGACCGATTTCAATATAATTTTGCAGAAACGTTCCTTTGGTGATCCTCTACCAAGATTGTTCAAGACATTTGGATTCGTCAAAAAACATGGCCGCCAGGGGGCGGGGCTTATTTTCCCTATATAATCTATGAAGAAAACTTTTAAAAATCTTCTTGTCCGAAACCACTGGACCGATTTCAATATAATTTTGCAGAAATGTTCCTTTGGTGATCCTCTACCAAGATTGTTCAAGCCATTTGGATTCGTCAAAAAACATGGCCACCAGGGGGCGGGGCTTATTTTCCCTATATATCTATATAGAAAACTTTAAAAATCTTCTTGTCCGAAACCACTGGACCGATTTCCATATAATTTTGCAGAAATGTTCCTTTGGTGATCCTGTACCAAGATTGTTCAAGCCATTTGGATTTGTCAAAAAACATGGCCGCCAGGGGGCGGGGCTTATTTTCCTTATATATCTTTATGGAAAACTTTAACAATCTTCTTGTCAGAAACCACTGGACCGATTTCCATATGATTTTGCAGAAATGTTCCTTTGGTGATCCTGTTGCAAGATTGTTCAAGCCGCCATGATTAGTTAAAAAACATGGCCGCTAGGGGGCGGGGTTAATTTTCCCTATATATCTATATAGAAAACTTTAAAAATCTTCTTGTCATAAACGGCTGGACCGATTTCAATATAACTTGGCGGAAATGTTTCCTTAGTGACCCTCTATCAAGATTGTTCAAGCCGACATGATTTGTCAAAAAACATGGCCGCTAGGGGGTGCGGGGCTTATTTTCGATATAATTCTATATAGAAAACTTGAAAAAATCTTGTCGTCAGAAACCACAGGACTGATTTCAATATAACTTCGCAGAAATGTTTCCTTGGTGACCCTTTACCAAGATTGTTCAAGCCGTTATGATTTGTCAAAAAACATGGCCGCTAGGGGGCGGGGCTTATTTTCCTATATAATTTATCTATATAGAAAATTTTAATAGTCTTTTCAGAAAGCACTTGACCGATTTCAATGTAACTTTGCAGGAATGTTTCTTATGTAACCCTCTATCAAGATTGTTTAAGCCGTCATGATTCGTCAAAAAACATGGCCGCCAGGAGTCATGGCTTATTTTCCTTATATATCTATATAGAAAACTTTAAAACTCTTCTTGTTAGAAACCACTGAACCGATTTCATTATAACTGTAGAAATTTTTCCTTGGTGACCCTCTACTAAGATTGTTCAAGTAATCATGATTCGTCAAAAAATATGGCTGCCTGGGGCAGGGCTTATTTTCCCTATATATCTATATATAAAACTTTAAAAATCTTCTTTTCAGAAACCAATGGACCGATTTCAATACAACTTGGCAGGAATGTTTCTTTGGTGACCCTCTACAAAGATTGTTCAGGCCGTCATGATTCATCAAAAATCATGGCCGCTAGGGGGCGGGGCTTATTTTCCCTATATATCTATATAGAAAACTTTAAAAATGTTCTCGTAAGAAACAGTTGGACCGAGTTCAATGTAACTTGGCAGGAATGTTGCTTTGGTGACCTTCTACCAAGATTGTTCAAGCCTTCATGATACGTCAAAAACCATGGCCCACAGGGGGGTGGGGCTTATTTTTCATATATATCTGCATAGAAAATTTTAAAATTCTTCTTGTCACATACCCCATGACTGATTTCAATATTACTTGGCTGGAATGTTGCTTTGGTGAACCTCTATCAAGATTGTACAAGCAATCATGATTCGTCAAAAAACATGGCTGCCATGGGGTGGGGCTTGTTTTCCCTATATATCTAAATAGAAAACTATAAAAATCTTCTTGTCAGAAACCACTGAACAGATTTCAATATAACTTGGTAGGAATGTTCCTTTGGTGACCCTCTACCAAGTTTGTTCAAGCTGTCACGATTTGTCAAAAAACATGGCCATTAGGGCGTAGGGCTTTATAGCTATATAAAACTTTTTAAACCACTGGACCAATTTCAATATAACTTGGCAGAAATGTTCCTTTGGTGACCCTCTTTTAAGATTCAGTTCAGGTCGTCAAGATTTGTAAAAAAAAACATGGCCAGGGGTGTGGTGGAGGGGGGTGGGGGTGGTTAGTGCTATAAAGTTTATACAAAAATCCTAGCGCAGTGAACTTGGCTGAAACTTCAACAGTAAATATGCAAATCTGTTTGGTCAGGTGAGCGATATAGGACCATCATGGTCCTCTTGTTTTTTATTTCTGCTCAAAAACATAGATTGTGGGTACCCGTTAGAACCGCCTCGTCGAAGCGGTTCTAATGAGTACCCACAATCTATGTTTTGAGCAGAAATATGAAAAATATTAGAATTTTTTTATCTGAAAACTTTCGTTTTTTGGCGGTAAAATTTTCAGTATATTTGAATAGGCGTGTTTTCGTAATGATAAAGGTGTGGCCACCTGATCGCGCTGCGAAGGAGGTGCTTTAAGATTAGCTAGATGGATTCAGATTAGTGCTTGTACTTTTTTAATCGGAAGCATTTGAGCAAGGGATTTCTTTGGCGTCCAACGAAAACTCAGATCAGCATCCGTGCAGTTTGGGCCCAGTTGTTAGCTTAACGAGCTCGTTAGTGGTCAAAATGTAACTGTTCTAGTAAGAACAATAACTACATGTAATTCACAGGTATTTTTGCTGAAAAATGTGAGTAGCTTTCGCAAATGCAAAAGCTACTCACATTTTTTCAGCAAAAAAAAAATATAAAATATTAGCGTATATGTCATATTTAATGATCAAAGTTTTAACGATACGTTAACTAACTTCGTTAGTTTTGAACAACTGGGCCCTGGTCATTATCTTCACTTTTCGCCTGAAGACACTTTGGATCCTTGGTCATCCGCAGAGTGCTCTGAGAAGATTGATCAGACTGCTCGGATACAGTCTGTGAGTCTTCGCTGGTCGCACATGCAATCTTGTAGAAAGTGCTTGACCCGGCTCATTTCAAGTGGGTCTACGTCTCGAAGCGGGCTTAACGAAATCATGAGTGTTTTGCTGAAGGTCACCTCCGATAGGTATGTGTTTGTGTGTTCAGTCACCATTTTACCGATAGAAAACATATCCAAATAAGATGCTTTATGCACATGATTAGGATACGTTGAAACCAACATCTACAGTTCTAATCAGCGTCAGAAAGTGTATCCATCTTGGCCCAGCTGTTCAAAGCGCCGTTAGCTTAATGAGCTCGTTAGTGGTCAAAATGTTAACTGTTCTAGTAAGTACAATATCTAATTCACAGATATTTTTGCTAAAAAATGTGAGTAGCTTTTGCAAATCACATTTTTTTTCAGCCAAAATATAAATGTATATGCCATATTTAATGATCAAAGTTTTAACGATACGTTAACTAACGACATCGTTAGTTTTGAACAACTGGGCCCTGGTAATTATCTTACAGGTAACAGCTTAACTTTGCTCTTTCAAGGAAAATAACTGCCAACTTGAATTTATTTTGCTCCCTTCTGAAAAGGGGTCTACTCTAAAAGGAGTCGTCTACATTATCAAATAAAACTGCAAGCCATGCACCATGCCCCGACACACAGGGACATATTCCTTATGCACTTCTGTAGTATAAGGGCTGAAAACAATCTAAGTTAAACATGAAGAGAAGCAATAAACAGTTATTTCATAACTCCAAAGAAAAAAAAAAAAAAAAACAACAACAAAAAGTCTAAGTTAAAAATGCAATAAAAAGTGATAAAAAATAATTTCAGGATTCTGAAAAAAAAAACAAAAAAAAAAACAAAAAAAAAAAACAATATGCATATCTTCAGACCATCCTAAAAGCGTGTGTAAAGTTTCAAAAGGATCGGCCTGAAAATGTAGGAGGAGTTGCGCGTACAAAGTACATACTCCCTATACATTTCTGTAGTATTAGGGCTCGAAAAAAGTCTAAGTTAAAAATGCAAAAAATGTAATAAAAAATAATTTCAGGATTCTGAAAAAAACAATATGCATATCTTCAGACCATCCTAAAAGCGCCTGTAAAGTTTGAAAATGATTGGCTTAAAACTGTAGGAGGATTTGCGGGCGGAAGGTACATATTCCCTATACATTTCTGTAGTATTAGGGCTCGAAAAAAAGTCTAAGTTAAAAATGAAAAAAAAATTTGATAAAAAATAGTTTCAGGATTCTGAAAATAATATGCATATCTTCAGACCACCCTAAAAGCACATGTAAAGTTTGAAAAGGATTGGCCTAAAACTGTAGGAGGAGTTGCGGGCAGAAGGTACATACTCCCTACATATTTCTGTAGTATTAGGTCTCGAAAAAAGTCTAAGTTAAAAATGAAAAAAAAAATGTGATAAAAATAGTTTCAGGATTCTGAAAAAACAATATGCATATCTTCAGACCATCCTAAAAGCGTCTGTAAAGTTTGAAAAGGATTGGCCTAAAATTGTAGGAGTTGCGGGCAGACGAATGGTGGGGGGCGCTGACGGACGGACAGACGGACGGACGGACGGACACTCAAAATTTCAAAGGGTATAACATAATACAACGCCACTTTTTTGGTAGCGGGGCATAAAAATGACGTAAATCATCACACGTATCCATTCACCTTAAGAGCACGGCGGATGTGTGATTTTAACGGCTTCAGTCCTGATCAATACTGATAAGGTTGTGGGCAAAATTATACGTCATTTTGTGATGTTCTCAATTAAATCAAGGTTGTCCCACGCTTAAAGAAGGAATAAAAAAGGCTAGTTGTGCTGACTGAATAGCACTGATAACTACTGCCTTCTTTAATGATATTTCCAAACCAAACAAGGTATATATAATTCCGAGCCAGCATTTTGCTTTAATCTATATCGGACCGTCATCGGCCCGACAGCATTGCTGTCGGTCCGATAACGGTCCGATATAGATTTAAGCAGAATGCTAGCTGGGTATTAGTATTCAGACTGATAAGGGGTGTAATTTAAGATGTTTTAGACCATGAGATGTTTCAGAACGCATGCGCAAACGGTACCGGATATAGAGTGGGGAACAAGGCGTGCGAATTGTCAGAATTTTTCTGCCGCCCCCATAGTGACTTCCTATTTCGCTGTAGTCTGTCTATAAAGGTTTTTTTTTTTTTTACATCAAATGTGACAAAATATGACGACTATCTATTAATAATGTACAGTAATGATGTACGCTCCCTATGTAATGTTTGTCACCACAAAATTGTAACAAAATATCATGACTAGCTATTAATAACAGTGTAATGTACTCTAGCTGTGTAATGTGCGTCACTATAAAATTATGGTAAGTGGTTGAGGTGTCCGAATATTTAGGGTAAATGCGGTAATAATAACACCGTATTTACTCTAAGTATTCGGACACCTCAACTCCTAACCGTACCTGTTCTAAAATTTGAACAAGAGCAATTTACTACCTGATGTTGTATCTAAAAATTGCTGAATGAGTGGCAGCGTTTTGCGGCGTCTCATCTGGTCTACATTGCTTACTCAGGCTTGTCTGTTCGAATACATACAGTAAATACGGTATATGTAGTTGAAATGATATTTTACAGACGTATTGAACTATTAATGCTTAGCATGCTTGGTGAACATTTCAGCAGAAGACATTTGGGAATAGTGTTCTTATTTTTCTCAGAAAACAGGATATGACATTTCATGCAATTTGTCACCTAGGTGCATGAAATGTCAAATCCTGTTTTCTGGGAAAAATGAAAAATATTTCACCAGTTTCTCGTCTTCTGAATTTGCCCATAGCAAACTATAAATATTAAAATGTGAACACATCATGGGTACATGTCGTGTATTGTTCATGTACACTTTCGATTTGCGTAACACCGTCCACAATATGAGTCTGATTGACTTCAGTCTTCAAAAGACATTTTTTCTTATTTTGGCATTAAAACTCGCTGAAATCGCCTTAACGAGACGATTCCAATGAGTACACACACACACACACACACACACACACACACACACACACACACACACACACACACACTATATATATATATATATATATATATATATATATATATATATATATATATTTATTATTATTATTTATTTATTTATTATCATTCATCATGCATCAATAAAACAGCAAAATATACGAAATCATCACGGCAATTATCACACACACACACACACACACACACACACACACACACACACACTATATATATATATATATATATATATATATATATATTTATATATATATATATATATATATATATATATATATATATATATATATATATATATATATATATATATATATATATATTATTATTATTATTTATTTATTTATTATCATTCATCATGCATCAATAAAACAGCAAAATATACGAAATCATCACGGCAATTATCTTGGCTGGTCGAACATGCGCAAAATGCATAAATCGGATCATTCGGCGCATGCACAATGTATCATCCGGGCCTTTGCTCTCCATTCATGCAATATTCTGTTGTATCTAATGCTTCTGTTAGCGGCAAAGCTGTTAGCGGGAAAGCCCTGATCAGGCTGATCTGAACCTTCGCTGTCTGTAACTGCCCGAAGACACGTTTTCGCATGGCCCGATCCATCTTATCTGGACCTTTAATTTTCCGAACAGGCAAATGAAAGCTTTTTAAAATGTATTGTGTACTTCTAGGAAGAGTCGATGCCTTATTTTTTTTATTTATTTTTTTTTCCACTTCCTGGTTCATTTTATGTTTTATTCATAATGCATTATTCTATACGAGGGTCGTGCAAAAAGTTCTGTCACTAATAGGCTTCCTTAGTTTTATCCCAGGTATATTTTAAAATGCTTCACTGCACTTGAATGGTGTGTTGAATAGCTAACGATACCCGTTTATTTCGTGCAAATTGCTTTCCAGCTGACCGAGTTATTTCAAATTGAAATAGATGAAGTCATATACACTGACCAATTTACTTGTTACATTGGAACATGGACCAGAAGACGGAAATCCGAAGCTATATTAAATGCCGCATTATGCTTAATATAGATTCAAAGCAGATATTTAGTGAATTGTGTGGTTTATATGGACCTCAGACCATTTCAATGCGCAGTTTTTAGGTGGGTTAAAGCTTTTAAAGCTGGGACATTTTCTGTTGAAGATGATACCCGTCCTGGAAGGCCTAAAACCTCTGTTACCAATGCTAACATCCCTGCTGTAAAGATTGTGGTCGAACAGGATGCGCGATTGTCTGTCAAAGATATAGCTAGTGGTACTGGCATATCAGAAGGCAGTGTGCTAACAATTCTGAAAAAGCGTTTGGACCTGAGAAAGGTTTGCGCTAGGTGGATACCTCATTTGCTAACTGAGGAGCAAAAGACACAACGCCTTAAATGTGCCCGGGAACTTTTGAAAACATACAAAGACTGTAATAGTCGGGTTATGTCGAACTTGTTAACAGGTGATGAAACCTGGGTGCACATGTTTGAGCCACAAAGAAGGGCTGATAATAAGCAATGGAAGCGAAAAGATCAAAAACGCCCATGTATTGCCAAGAGAACCATAAGTTCGAAAAAGATGTTGTACGCAATTTTCTTTAATTCAAGTGGGCCAGTCGTTCAAGTGCCTTGTCCATCTTGTCATACAGTCACTGGCCGATTCTACAAGAATTCTGTAATCTGCTTTTCGCGACTGGGTAAAAAAGTTACAAAAATGTGTTTCAGTAAAGGGCGAATACTTTGAAGGTTTGTAATAAAAATATGTTTGATAAAACGTAGCACTGAAGTAATCTGAACCCAGTGACAAAACTTTTTGCAGGACCCTCGTAGCGATCAGCTATCTGTATGCTTGCAGCCGCAATAAACTTTGACATGACTTAACTTGACTGTTTGTTACGAACCTTTTCAGCTACTTGATGATGCCAGCCTGTTCGCAACTTCTATTTATTGTGCAAAACAATGCCGTATAACTAGTGTTGTTGTTGTACGGAGTTTTAGGTGTAGCCTTATAACATATGTGTGTTACTAATGATAGAGAAGACTTTCGTCCCGTTGCGGAAAATTTACGTATTTATAAAGAATGCTTACTGGGTTATTTCGGTGCAGCGCGCATTGTTTTTATATATAGAATTCATCTTATTTCTCCACAGAACACAACATGGGTACTCATTATTAGCGCATCTGCGAGGCGCTTCTAATGATTATCCATATATATATATATATATTGTTATTGAAAGTTTTGCTTTGTCTAGGGTTGCGGCAAAGAAGTATACATGTACATCTATCTGCACACGGAACACTTACACGCAACCCTTACCCATGTTCGAGTCTGTCGTCTAAACGTTTTTTATGTCAGTTGTCCTCAATTTATTTGGAACGCTGTTCCTGACGCATCTAAGCTTAAATACAATGTACTTGCTGTAAGCACCTAAACCGCTGTCAGATGTGTATATATACGAGGGATGTTCGAAATGAATTGCTTATTTCTATCTGGAGACTTCAAATTTCAAGTTAGCCCAAAAGTACTCATTTCATGCCCTCGAAGCACTTCCCGTGGCTAGAAATGCAAAGTTTCAGCCGATGTATCCACTTCTTGAAGGCGTCACGGTACGCTGATTTGGGCACAGTAATAAGGTACTGATGAATGGCAGATCCAAGTGCCTGTCGGGACTGGTATTTCCGCCCAGCAAGGAATGCTTTCAATTTCGGAAACAAAAAGAAATCATATGGGGCAAGGTCTGGGGAATACGGGGGGTGAGGCAAAACAGTTACTTTTTCTTTCTTCAAAAACGCCGTAACTATTGCGGAGGTATGAGCTGGTGCATTGTCATGTAGAAGACGGACATGTTTAAAACCAGTGGCAGGGCGTCGTTTCTGATAATACTTTTTCAGTTTCTTCAGTACTACATCTTTGTAGTACTTTCCGGTGATGCTTTTGCCCTTTTTCACTGGCACTTTTATTGCGACTCCTTCACCAGAGAAGAAGATGGCATACAAAACCTTCTTTGTACTCAAAGAACGTTTGGCAATTATTGGGCGTTTGCTGGCCCAGATCTTATTGCTAACCTTTCTGACGGGCTCAAAATAATGGGCCCAGGTTTCATCACCTGTGACGACATTGGCAAACTGCTTTTTGTCATATTTTGGAAACATTTGAAGCAGGTTTTTGGCCACTTTAACCCGTTGCCTCTTTTGCTCGTCAGTCAACAGATGTGGCACCCATCTAGCAGAAATCTTTCTGACTGTCAAATGCTTCTTCAAAATAAGGTGAACCGTTGAAAGTGATATGCCTACCTTTCGTGCAATATCACGAACTGTAAATCTGGCATCTCCTTCAATGATTTCCTTTATTTTGGAAACGATTTTTTTTACGAGATGCAGATTTTGGCCTACCTGATTTCGGTGCATTTTTGATGGACTCTACACCAGACTCAAATTTCTTTTTCCACCGCCGAACTGTGTCATAAGACACATAAGAAGGTCCAAAAGCAGTAGAAATTTCAGCCATCAGCTTCTTCAAAGAACAACCAAGTTTTGAGCGAGCTTTGATGTAAGCCCGTATTTCATCTTTTTTGTCGACGCTTCTACCAACCATTTTTACTGCAGTGGTCAATGACTGCGTGTATTCAAATGGCAAATTTTATGTCTTACATTTAGTCCAACATGTACGTTTATACACCATCGTGTAGATATTGAATAACCCTATACAGGTATGTATTGGTTTTTATCGTGCCCCACGTGGATATCGAGCTAGAGGACAATAAGCAATTCATTTCGAACATCCCTCGTATATATGCTCGCGTTTGTACAGCCTTGCTTTTATGGATCTCCCACTGTACATGCTTGGTACCGCTGTCTGTCACCACTCACCAGCCTGTCCATTTTCACTCAACCCAGAACACTCGCTCTTGAGAAAGGTTACAAAATGATCCACCAAACGGCAAAACCTAAAATAAGACTTTTGCGACCAGAGAAGACGCAGATCAGCCTGCGCTTCCGCGCAGTCTGACCAGAGTCTTCGCTAATCGCATGTGCTTTCTACGGCCTCCTGGCTATCCAAAGAAAAGTGAACGAGAACTCTTGCCATACTAGGTGGATGTATAGACTGATCTGAGTCTTTCCTGGTCACACAGGTCTAATTGTAGCTTTTTCGCGCTCTGGCTTAAATGATCGTATCAGTGTTGAGTTGGATGTATTTGAATTCACAGTATCGTATTTATAGATACAAATATTGGGTTAGAATGGGCTGAGCAAACGCCGCAAAATATGGCGCCTGATCAGGGTCCACGCTGTTTGTCGCTCATCTATCAGGCTTGGCTGCCTAAATACTTCCGATAAATACAGCATGCTACTTTACTTCCGCTATAAAGTTTATTGTCCATTTATTTTTGCCATATCCTTTATGCATGCAAACGAAAATATACAAACTGTCCAATGGATGACATAATCCGTTTGTCAGATCCGTAAAGCCTTAAGAAATAAATCATTGGTGTAACTCCGAATCATTTGACCATTCTAAGAAATTGTTGGTTGAAAGTATCATAGCCAAAAAGATACAAAAAACATATGTATCATATGCCTTCTGGACTCCAAATCAGCAAACATACAGCGTCGACGATAAAAAATTCTAGAAATCAACCATCCGCCTATCCGGCTAATACAGATATGAACAGATCTGGTCTTTGTAATTGTTTTACTGACATTTGGCATTTAGGCGAAGTGATACGACAGATTATCCGATTATACACTGTGGGCAACTTCTGGTTGAATAGACCGTCCTATTTCACACTGTGAGCAGCTTTATAGACGAAAACCATTGCATGTGATCAATTTAACTTCCTTTAACCCTTGTCCTGCTGAATAAATTAAGATGTCACGCCCACTTCTAGTTTTCAGCCAATCAGATTACTTGACCCAGGTTATGGCAAACAGTGCAGATCCAGCCAGTTAGAAGCCAACTGATCTGGATCTACACTGTTTGCAAAGGCGGGGTATATCCGGGTTCAGCAGGACAAGGGTTAACAATGTGTAACATGAATGACGTGAATGAGAAAAATGTCCCTTGTAGCATATGCGGGCTGCGACGACTCAGATCAGCCATCACATTCGCGCAGTATGATCAAGTCATTCGTTGTCCACATATAGAGTACATCGATACTGTAACGTGAATCGACGAACAGAAGAGGTACCGGTCAGACTACAAATGTGCAGGATGATCTTGGACTTTGCTGTTTTCTCATGATGCGCATTAAGTTATCTACATACTAAAGTTTTAGTATTTTAGTATACCTCTTTTCGTATTGAGTAGCCAAATAAAGAATCAGTTGTGCTTTTTCTCCATGAGGTTTTTTCTACCCAGCGGACACACAACGTTTAAACAACGTCGATGCAACGTTACAAAATTGTGTCGGGATCCATACAACGTTGTTTCAACATCGTGTCTTAACGGTGCACCAGATACTGCGTTATTTTGAAGCATTTTCATATTTTTTTCTCTGAAAAAAAAATATTGATATTTCAAACCCTCATAATTTTATGGTAAAATTAGAAAACATCATCAGTTTGTCGTCTGCTGTGTTTAGATAGTGCTAAAGTCCCAGCGTGCACACCGCGTTTAAATAGTCGTATCAACGTCGATGCAACGTTGAAATAACGTCGTATTAACGTCGGTATTGCATTGATGTACCTTGTTTCAAAATTGAGTGTCTCAGAGTTATATGTCCGATATGATAATGGGATGTTGATATCATAAGGACACCGTGACATCGACACGCATGTACAGTCAGCAGTGTAGACCCTGCTCGGAGTGTGTACGGACAAACATTGGACATTAAGAATGAAGATCATATTTGCTAATCTACTGCATAGATCCAACAAGGCACACAACGTTGAAACCACGTATCAACGTCGATACATCGACGTTGATACGACGTTAATTCAACGTTGTGTTCAAACTGGGATTGATCTGAACCTTTTTTGAAATAATGTATATTCTTGGGCCCAGTTGTTCAAAGCATCGTTAGCTGAACGAGCTCGTTAGTAGTCAAAATGTTAACTTAAGGATCAATGTTTTAACGATACGTTAACTAACGCCATCGTTAGTTTTGAACAACTGGCCCAGCAGTTACAGAACGTTGAAACAATGTCGTTTCAATGTCTCAGTGTGTGCCTGCTCGAACGTTTCTGTCCCCTGGAAATATTCTTGGGTTTGGAACTGCAGCCAGCGTGCAGAAACATGCAGCATACGGGGAACTGTTGGTATTCGTTTTTTTTCTCTATGGTTAACAGTAAATAACTCGTTTTCAATTTACCAGTTTTTAGGGAGCTTTCAACCATATCCTATTAGATCAATGCTTGATCAATTAAAAAACCTGTCACGATTGAGCAATCCGTAATAGATGCGCCTTCAACCATCAATCATTCATCATAAAAAATCTATCATGATTGTAAGGTATATTGATTGATCAGAGATACAGATATTAAGTGTGTGGATTATCGGGCTTAATAATCACCAACAACATTAGAGTCGACAAGGACCTTTCCACATAGACCAGTTTTACCTGTTCACCGGTTCAGGTGTGAACTTGGAAATGTACATGTTTGTTGTGTATACCAATAGTGTAAATAATTAGATGTTGTGTAATTTACCGTTGTTGTGTTTCTAAATTAAATATAATCATGGATACAGCTAACAGGAATTTATCACTGGAAAACACATAAATGGTTGTGAGTTACAGGTGGTCCTGTTCCACCGAAGTCCACCTGGAAATGCCACCAGGGGTACTCGCGGATCTCTTCGTAGAAGCTTGTCTCAACTTTTGCGGAAAGTAAGGCATTATTATGATCATTATTGTTATTCATTTTTTTTTTTTTTTTTGTATAATTCTAACACATATATTTTGTAATCATTATTTGATTTTATATGTAATTATTGTAAGATTTTATTTATGTACATTTCCGCATGTTGTTTTCAGCTTAAGCAGTGTTTTTTTCAGTCGGCAGTGTAAAGTCAATAGAAAGTCAATTACACCCACACCTTTATAAAACTATCATTTGTATGAAATGTAAGAAAACTCTTTAGTGGGCTATCTAGTGGGACAAATTCAGTAATATGTTATTTCAAGGACGGGTGGAATTCAAGTGTTGGACGGTGTCTTCATGTTGTAACTAGGGAAGCTAAGTCAGTTCACCATAATAAAAGCGATATGATTACACATACGTATAATAAGCTTAATACAGTCCACTGGTTCGTCAGACCAATATAATCTTAATACTGTTAGACCTTTACAAATGGTTTAGAAAGTTTGCCAGCTTGCTGAACCAAAATAGTTTTGTCAGAAACATTAAATGCAGCACCAAAGCCACCAATCTGCAGAATCTACACAGCTTGAACTTTTGGAAAACACCCAACACTTGTCGACACTTATGTATAATATAAATGTTTAAGGGGTGTGCCTCTACAAACTATTTTCTGTCTGTGACCTATTTGGGTGCAGACTTATAATACTCTTGAACGTCAATCACTCTTTCACCACGAGTACACTACTACATTAAAAAGTAACTTTTTTTTCAAAGTTTAATTACAGTACTGGTGAAAAAGGTTCTGGGTGCAAGAATGTCATTTGACAACACCCGACCTATTCTGTTCAGACAGACAGACGGCTAGAAGACAGGCAGATTCGGATCCCTGAAAATAAGGTTTACTGATTGCCTTAGAAAAGGCACTTTGTTTTTTCAACCATAAGATGGATAGTTTTTTCTAATTTCTCAATGAAAAGTCTGGTGAGCACTACAATATTTTGAGAAAAACACCTTTCTTATCTCTTGAAAACAAGAGTCCCAAAACCATTTTCTCCAAAAAATAAGGGTCCCATAATGCAACTTTGCTATTTTTTCTAAAACAACAACAAACACCCCGCCCCCCTTAAAAAAGACAGTAGATCTAATCCCAATCACCAAAATAGATTACGAAATCATGCCTATTCATATATACTGAAAACTTTTACCACCAAAAAATGAAATATTTCAGATAAAATTCTAATATTTTTCATATTTCTGCTCAATACATAGATTGTGGGTACTCGTTAGAACCGCCTCGATGAGGCGGTTCTAATGAGTACCCACAATCAATGTTTTTGAGCAGAAATAAGAAAAATAGTGCACACCCCTGTAAACCCCAGTTTTACTATATAAAAGTGGGGTATAAGGGGGTCAAAATTATATAGGCATGTTTTTGTGTTGTTGGTGTCCAGGACTATATATTCGAAATTAATGATTTTTATTCAAAAAACAAAAATGCGATTCTTCAGTCGTCCAGCTTTCAGAACACATCACTCATCGTATTTTCCCTCCTTTTCTGCTGTGGTTTCTTAAAATAATACATGTAGGTCTTCCAGTGAGAGTTATGTATCTTTGGGACACATACAAACAGTAATAATCTTGATCAGCTAGCGAAGCCGCACAGCCTGAGAAGGGCGTTAGTACACATCGATATATTCTACAATACCCAAAGATTCTGTAAGACTGTCAGACTGCGCGGATGCCCAGGTGACACAGATCTGCGCTGTCGGACTATATCCAAAGACACATTTTCCAATGATACGGCCCTTGTTAATTTGGGTAAATTGAGTGAAAGGGAGAAAAAAACACATTGCAGGTATACAGTATTTTTTTTTTCATATACCGTATTCGATCCGATTACCGCACATACCCCTATAAGCGCACAGTCAAGCAATTTGATAGTCTTCAGATTACAGGCCACGTATCTACTTCCTTATAAAATCATATATTGTTGGTACTCATTTGAATTGCCTCGACAAGACGAGGCAATTCAACTGAGTACCAACAACATATGTTTTTTATTAAAAAAATGTCGGAAAATATTGCGTAGGTATTCAGAGATACGATAAAAATCATTTCATTTTTGATCCAGTTCAAAAACGAGAGACGAACTGAAATTTAACAGGCTGTCAGATGCCAGAGTTTATGATCGTATTAAGACTATATATATCAATTTATTAAACCATTTTTGGATAAAAAATGTCTATTTTTGTGGAATATGGAACCTTTAACTTGTCGGCATTTTTTTTTACACTGTTCTGATACCAAGCTTTTCATCAAACGAAAAACACAAAACAAGGGAGGCGATTCTTGCAGATAGGAATTTAATTCCGTAATACTTGGTTCCTTTCAAAAATGGGGGCTACTCATAAAGGTAAAATTCGCACCTAGAAGGAGGAAGTTGTTTCCTTTATGAGCTGCCCCATTATGAAATAAGAGAGGTAAATATTGTCATAATCGAGTTATTCTGTGAAGAGGATTCCATTTCTTTTGAAAAGCAACACTCTCAAGGTAATATGAGCAGATGACAAATAAGACAGGATTAAGACTAGTATTTTGAAAATAGCAGCCCCAAATCCATTATTACTCAAAAATAGGAGTCTCACAATGTAATTTTGCTATATTTTGCTAACTTCCTCTGAATAGGAGTCCAATCCACCAAAATAGGAGTCCAGGCCCCAGTTGTTCAAAACTAACGATGTCGTTAATTAACGATTCGTTAAAATTTACATTGAGTGATACGCAAATACGCTGAAATTTTTTGCTGAAGAAATGTGAGTAGCTTTGCAATGCAAAAGCTACTCACATTTTTTCAGCAAAAAATATCAGAATATTGTATATTGAATCCGCTAAAACAGTTAACGAAAAGACCCTTAACGAGCTCGTTAAGCTAACGACGCTTTGAACAACTGGGCCCAGAACTCTATATTAGGAGTTTATGAGAACCCTGGTAAGAGGTATTTTCTCAGAAAATGAAGTTTGTCATTTCGTTGAAAATGTCAGCAAAGGAAGACAGTTGAACTTATAAACAATATTTTTTATTTTCTGTGGAAAAAAAAGAGAAACTATTTTAAACAACGCGTCCGTATCCAATAGATTAACCCATTGTAGTCTGGAGACCCCTAAAAGTGTAATTGGCAAATAGTGCAGACCACGATCACACGTCGCAGAATACGACATCGATACCTTGAGGTGAATGGATATACGAGTTAGAGTTTCCGCCATTTTTGACAAGGGAGACAACTTTCGTGACTTTGTTTGTTTTCCTATACACCAATCATCTTCTGGAAATGGCTTTACTCTAAAAGGAAAGAATTTATCCCAAGGGGAGCAAATTCTTTCTTTTCAGAGCAGACACCTTTTCAGAGGGAAGAAAGACAATTTCGACAGAGTTGTGTCCCTTGGAAGTGTATCTGTTCACCTCAAAGGTAGTTGACAGATACTGCATGTCAGACCACGCATACAGCTTAGACAGGGCTTTTATTTTGCAGCATTTAAATTCTTTTTTTTAAAAAATGGGGGCTTATCTTTGAGGAATCAATTTTAGGGAGCAAATGTTTTCCTTTAAATGTAGCGTCCAGTAAGAAGGGAGACAAGTACATCCATGTCGAACTTATCTTCTTTTATGTATTGTGTATGTATTTCCCTTAACTCTTTCACTACCATAGGCGATAACTGTGGCTTTTGCAAGCAGCGTAGATCCAGATGAGACGGCTCATAATGAGCCGTCTCATCAGGATCTACGCTGTTTGACTTTCAGTCTTTCAGCTTTACATATAAACTTCTTTCCAATGGATGGTTTGATAAAAAAAAAAAAAAAAAGAAAGAAACGACAAATGTAGTCTGAAATTTGGCGCCGAAAGGGTTAAATCCGACGTCGGATCGGTATAGTTTCCCTCTTGACCAATATCATTCCCCTAACATCCCACTTAATGGGGAAAGGAGGCAACTATAGTCAAACCTAAATAGCTCAAACAGCGATGGCTCGTTTACCATGGCTAATCCGAACTCGTTTACCATGGCTAATTCGAACTCGTTTTTGAGTCCCTACGAAGTTCTTCCGATGGCTCAAGAAAACAATTACGGGAAT
This sequence comes from Anodontia alba, assembly GCA_964016985.1. Classification (NCBI taxonomy): domain Eukaryota; kingdom Metazoa; phylum Mollusca; class Bivalvia; order Lucinida; family Lucinidae; genus Anodontia; species Anodontia alba. Next base: position 31,492,260 of record OZ024822.1, on the reverse strand, counting down.
TTTCTTATTTCATAATGAAATTGTATGGTGCGTATACTCATAAGAATCGCCTCATCGAGGCGATTCTAATGAGTACATTCAACATACCATTGTTGTCTAGAAGATCGAAAAAAAACAATCCCTAAATTATCGACATTTGCCTCCTGACCTTGCGCTATGATCAACCCTCAGTGGCTCGAACTAACCGTGCCTTGAACAAATTCCCATGGTCCCAAAGAGGTTCGAGTTATTGAGGTTCGACTGTGTCAAACTTGTTTTGCTTCACTTCTGAAAAGGTGCCTACTCAGAAAGGACAGAATTTGTTCCCGAAGGGTGCAAATTCTTTCCCTTTAGACAAGAATCCTTTTCAGAAGGGACTTGGTGTGCAGAAACAGGCAAATAGAAAGTCGCAAAAAAGTTAACCCCCACACCTTGTAAAAATTGGCAGAAAATCTACAAAGTGCACCCAGTCCCCTCAACACATAAGGTTGCAACAACATCTTTTCGACATTGGGGCTTCACCGTGACGTTCGGGCGATGTCGAAACGACGTTACGTTTTTTTTTTTTGTTTTTTTTTTTTTCTGGGGGAATACCGGTTTTTCTGTCCTTTTTTTTAGCGCATTTGTCAGCTTTGATTTATTATAATATTAAAAGTACATGAAAACAAACTTTCATACAACTATGTCCCTGATGCGGAAGACGCATTTATCGTTTGACGTGTCGTCAGTTGATTAGAGAGACTTATTCAAAATGTTAGGATAGAACCATGGCTTATGTCCACATAGCTCAGGAAAAGGCACCTTTTTGTTCAACCAAAATTATTGACATTTCTTTTACTTCTCCGCGTGACGTGGCACTTATTAGCCCTTGTCCTGCTTAACCCGGATATACTAAACCTTTGCAAACAGTGTAGATCCAGACCAGTTGGCTTCTGAAGATCAGGGTCCAGTTGTTCAAAGCGTCGTTAGCTTAACGAGCTCGTTAAGGGTCATTTCGTTAACTGTTTTAGCGGATTCAATATACAATATTCTGATATTTTTTGCTGAAAAAATGTGAGTAGCTTTTGCACTGCAAAAGCTACTTACATTTTTTCAGCAAAAAAATTCAGCATATTTGCATATCACTCGATGTAAATTTTAACGAATCGTTAACTAACGACATTGTTAGCTTTGAACAACTGGGCCCTGGATCTGCACTGTATACCATTAAATATGTGAATTTATAGCAACAATACGGATCAAGTAATCTGACTGGCTGAAAATTAGAAATGGGCGTGGCATCTTAATTTATTCAGCAGGACGAGGGTTAGAAGCGCCTCTGCGAGATGTGGCTTATGAATACTCTCAACGTATTTTTTATGGAAGAATAAGAGAAATATGTATGTGGATATCCCATGTTTAACTAGAGTTATGTGTCCACTCTATATACAGTCGAACCTCGATAGCTCGAACATCGATGGCTCGTTTACCATGGCTAATTTGCACTTGCATTTGAATCCCAACGAAATTCTTTCGATAGCTGAAGAGAACAAATATTTTGGAAATTTTTATCATTTTATCATGGAACTGTATGTTGTGTGTACTCATTAGAATCGCCTCATCGAGGCGATTCTAATGAGTGTACGCAACATACAATTATTATGTAGAAGCTCGAAAAGGTATCCCTAAATTATCGCCATTTGCTTCCTGACCTGGTGATACGATCAACCCTCAGTATCTCACACTACCCATATCTCGAACAAATTTCCATGGTCCCAAAGAGGTTCGAGTTATTGAAGTTCGACTGTAGGCATGAATGTGGCATACTTCCATGGAAGTACAGTCGAACCTCAATGGCTCGAACATCTTTCGGACAATAGACATTTGTTTGAGAAATGGGAAGCTCGAGCCACTGAAGGTCAATCGTGGCGCCAGGTCGGGAAGCAAATAGCGATAATTTAGGAAAACATTTTCATTTTCTACACAAATATTGTATGTTGAGTGTACTCATTAGAATCGCCTCCATGAGACGATTCTTAATAGTACACACAACATACAAGTTCATGATAAAATATGAAGCTGTCGAAAGAATTTCATTGGGACTCAAAAACAAGGTCGAATTAGCCATAGTAAACGAGCCATCGGTGTCCGAGCTATTGAAGAGACCTTAGTGTTCCTAAAACAGTCAGTGCCTATCAATACCAGAGAAAGAGCTTGGCTGCCCAGTGCTTCTACGGTATAGCTAGAATCTTACGATGGAATTCGAGTACGCCATTCGTCTAAGTCTCCTTTTGTAGAAGGGACTCAAATCATTTATGACAGACTTGCCTCCCTTGGAAGTGTAGCTATCCCCCTTAATACACAGCTGTTACATAAGATGTAACAGAACAAATAATAGTAGAAGATAATAATAATGATTAGATATAACAGGGCATACAACGTCGCATTTTACATGTACTTAAAAAAAGAACAACAACAACAACAACAACAACAAAAAAACAAGATGCCAATCAGGTTGCAAAATAGACACACATTATAAACAAACTTTCACATACATGTACATGTGTCCCGGATGCGGAAGACGCATTTATTGTTTGAAGTGGTGTGTTGCATCAAATTAATCAGCATCCTGGCATCCGCAGGGCGAAAAACCATTGAGCCGGGCTTTGAGAAAAGGGGTCTTCGGGGCTTAATCGGACAGCGCAGGCCCTGATCAGACTGCGCATGCGCAGTCTGATCAGGGCCTTCGCTGCCCGCTTACATTACTATTAAAATACTGTGGACTATGTCGATGCATACTAAAGGCCCTTATCAGATAGTGTGTCCTTGCTGTATAATCTGGATCTTAACTGTTCGCATGTCATGAAGGTTCATTTTCTTGTGGTGCGGCTCTGTTATTACTGTAGACTAACATGAGCATGACCATAATGGCAGATAGCCCAGTAAGCATTCTACAAAAATCTATAGCGGGCCGTTATCGGCCCGTCGGGGTAGCTGACGGGCCGATAACGTCCCGCTATATATTTATGTATATAGAATGCTAGCTGGCAGGTATACAGGTACAGTTTGGGGCGTTTATATTGTAAAGCGGGAATGGACCCTGTAAAAACAAAATTTGAAAATGATGTCTGCGTTTCCACATAAAAAACTGATTTTCAGCGATAGAACCAACAAATACAGACGTAAAATACCACCTTTCATATTTTAATAAATCTAGACTTGCCCAAGTCTGTTCACTGATGTCTTGTTTGTATAATTATTAAAAATGATCATAAAAAAAAATGAAGTCCTACGTCTATAATGTGAAATGAACACACACACACACACACACACACACACACACACACACACACACACACACACACACACACACACACACACACACACACACACACACACACACACACACACACACACACTAACACACACACTAAAACCTAATGGGGCTGTTGCGATATTTTGCTCTAGAAGAAACATTTCCAATGGGTTTGGCAAGTCTATAATAAATCGTTCCTTAAGATATACCTTAACTCTAAGAAAAGATTGTGCTCTGCATTCGGAATATATTTTACCAAAGTAAAAAAAAATAATATGCATCAAGCTAATTTTATGGTGCATTAAGATTTGAAATAGTATGTAGTATTCTCAGACTGCGTAAATTCCACACATACCCCGAAGATGACGCGGATTATTTCATTTCAGCATCGGAGCCGCAACGAGAGACATGTACCTCTTACATGCGCGCCCAACGATGACTCAAATCAGCATACGCATCCGTGCAGACTGATCAGGCTCCGTTGTCCACATGAAGAAACTTTGCATCATTGGCTGTCCAAAATGCGCCCAGTGAATGTTCTAATCAGACCCTGCGAATGCGCAGGCTGATCTTAATCCTCGGTGGGAGCGCATGTCCTAAGGTACGTTTCCTGACGTTTCGGCCCATCTGTGATACTGTTTTTCAATCAAACCGCCATTTATGGCTGCGTTGTTAGTACACTCCTCTGAGGTACACTCGAACTGCATGCAAACTGGGTATCGTGGGTTCGAAGATACCCGATAAATAAGGATAAGACTTTTTTGCACCAAATCATCCCAGCGGGCACACAACGTTGAAGCAACGTCGATTCAATATTGATTCAATGTCTTGTCAAATCGACGTTGTTTCAACGTTGTGTGTCTGCTGGGATGTCATATGGTGTTCGTTGGCACGTGGCGATACTATTGTTTACCCAATAAGTTTTGCATTACTGAAGAAATGTTTTCTGACCTCCCTTTTTTTTGAAGCTGCACTTGTAACAAGTTTCAAACTGCCGTAGTAACCATATATACTGGGACGGACAGGCCTGAGCAAACAGTATAAACTCAGATCAGACGCCACGGAAAGCGGCGTCTGATCAGGGTCTACACTGTTTATCACTCATCAGGTGGTAAAGTAGGCATTTTCAAATTTTAGGACAAGTAAGGAATTAAGGTGTCCTAATATTTAAGGTAAATATGTATGGCACTTTTTATTACTTATCACAACTCTTGAGGATCATTTCATTTAAGGGGACATGAGAATTTTGGTAGATCTTGCGCCATTTTACAAGGGAGACAACTTTTGCGACTTCCTATTTGCTCTTCTACACACCAAACCCCTTCTGAAAAGGGGCCTACTCTAAAAGGAAAGAATTGCTCCCAAGAGAGGCAAAGCAATTATGGCAGTTGCCTCCCCTGCAAATTTATCCGTTCGCCTTAATGTGGATGCGAACAGTATAGACTTTCATCGGGCTGCGCAGATGTTCTGGATGACCAGGGCCCAGTTGTTCAAAGCGTCGTTAGCTTAACGAGCTCGTTAAGGGTCATTTCGTTAACTGTTTTAGCAGATTCAATATACAATATTCTGATATTTTTTGCTGAAAAAAGCTACTCACATTTTTTCAGCGAAAGATTTCAGCATATTTGCCTATCACTCGATGTAAATTTTAACGAATCGTTAACTAACGACATCGTTAGTTTTGAACAACTGGGCCCAGTCTGCTATTGGCATATGCCTTACTGATGCACAATACTGGTTAACCGCTTAGACGTAGAGGACTAAGCCTGCCCAGTAAACGTGTGGTTAGGTAAACTGACCGCGCTCGACATGACCCCATTGGGTTGACTGGGCCGTAAGGCCGTAAAACCTCAACAAAACAAACAAACTTGCTGAGTTTTTTTTTTTTTTAATGGCGGTTTGTTTAGCTTCAGTGTAACCTTTACCACTCTCAGGGTTAAGTCAGCAGACGATAAAATGATGATAGTTCCTTATTTTTTTCCTAAAGAACAGGCTTTGACATTTCAGGCCAATTCTCTCCTTAGGAGACACTCAGCTTGAATTGTCAAAATCTGTTTTCTGGCGAAAAACATGAAATATTTCAAAATATCGTCTGCCGAAATTATTACCCAGATTGCTACATTGTAAGCGTTTAGCTGCTTGATGCAGATACCTGCAGACGACTTTTATTTCAGAAGAGCTGAGGATTTCAATCAGATTGCCTCCGTTGACAATTCAAATTTAATATCAAAGCTTATTTTCTAGAGAATAATATACTACAGCATCATTGTTTCGTCTGCTGACATAGACTGCAGAGTGATAAAGATTATACATATCATATATACTACCGTACAGACCCTAAAAATGGAACACATTAACTTCTAACCGTAAGTGTTCTGTAATTTGAACAGGTTCATTTTACTTCCTGTTTGTGTATCTTGAGTTGCAAACAATGTAGACCCAGATCAGACGCCGCGTTCTGTGGCGTCTGATCTGGGTCTACATTTTTTGTTGAGTTATGTCTGTGAAAGTACTTATTTTAATACGGTAATCTTGGACGGAGGACGTAAACATTATTAATGAATAAGGAAGAAATAGCTTAACGCTTAGCACTCTGGGTGAGATTTTCAGCAAACGATATTGTGAAATTTCTTCTTATTTTTCCCAGAAAACAAGATTTGACATTTTATGCAAATTGTCCCCAAGGGAGACAATTTGCATGAAATGTCAAATCCTATTTTCTACAGAAAATAAGAAAAAATATAATCAGTTTGTCGTCTGCTGAATTTGCCCATAGCATGATAAATGTTAATGAATACCTGTAAAATGTCATGTAATGCATTTATATTGATTTGTATCTCTGCTAATAAGCCAGTTTCTATGTATTTAGTTCTGTTGCTTTTGGTATTGTTTCTAAAATATTCATAATTCTGGTGACTTTTTAGCCTTTACAGTTCTATGGACAAAGTCAGCAGACGACAGATTAGTTATGTTTTCCTACTTTCTCCAGAAAATGGGAAGTAACATTTAAAGCAAATTGACTCCCAAGAAGACAATTTGCATGAACTGTCAAATCTTATTTTCTGGGAAAAGTAAGAAAAATATTTCAAAGTGTCATCTGCTGATTTTTTCCCCAAGAGTGGCAGCAGATGCCATTGTAAATTGGTTTTCATAGGTTTTCACAGATATTTGATTCATCCAGAGAATCACACAATTTTCACAGAAAATGAGGCTCGGCATTTCATTCAAATTGTTTCCCCTCTGAATGACATGCAAAGCCTTATTTTCTGTGAAAAAAAAAAAAAAAATACAAGGACTTTGACGTCTGCTGATACTTAACTTCAGAGACTCTAAAAAAAATCAGATCGCCAAATGGACTTCTTCCAAAGCAGCTAATTAAGATCTCCGAATATTTAAGGTAAATACGTTAGCCTTTCGTCCAGCAGTGAATGGGTAGCGAAAGGAAATGATTGGGTCCCGCCTTTCATATGCTGCAGCCCAACACACGTGGGCGCTAACACTTGGCATCCCTGCGGCCGCAAAGTCACCCTGTGGGATACCTGTACCTAAAGGAGACAATTTGCATGAAATGTCAAATCCTATTATCTGGGAGACTTATCCAAAGTGTACTAAATGCTAAGCTAAAATGTAATTCGTGTGATTCTTATTGGATAGTGCCTGCTTTGCTTTTTCGGACTAAGTCGCAGTTTGCAATCCATAAATCATCATAGTTCAAGGTTCTCTTTAATCCATATTATTTTTCACCTAGTAAGCATTCTTTATAAATCTATAGCGGACCGTTATCGGCTCGTCAGGGTAGCTGACAGGCCGAGAACGGCCCGCTGTAGATTTATAAAGAATGCTTGCTGGGTCAGAGTAATGTGACAAAGTAGGACTCCCCAGTTTTTGATGAAAATGCTTTAGGGCCCGTGTTTTCAAACTCCGAGTGAGAAAACCATTTTGCAACAGAATTGGAAGGGGAGACGAATTTATATATTTTAAATTCTTGTCAGTCATAATGCACGGAAACAATTTACCACCGACAGCCTTGTGCACAAGGAAAGGAAATTGACTTATCTCTGGGCCTCGTTGTACGACCTTAACCGTTACCAATCTCTGGGCAAATTCAGCAGACGATAAATTGATAATATTTGTCTTATTTTTTCAAGAAAACAGGATTTGACATTTCATGCAAATTGGAGACAACTTGCGTGAAATGTCAAACCCTGTTTCCTGGGAAAAATAAGAAAAATGTTTCAAAATGTCATCTGCTGAAAATTTTACCCAGATTGCTAGGCGTTAAGCGATAGTAAATAAATAAAACCGTTTATAAATCAAACCAGGCCTGTGAAACGATTTGCCATAAATGAATGAATCTGATTTATAAATAATTAAAGGTTTATTGAATCATCGAAGCATACTTCTAGAACTGCTGTCAGTTGGATTTTGTGCCATGTGGGAAAGGCGAAGGCTTAGATTAGCCTGTGTATCTACACGGTCTGATCAGGTTTCCTTTTGTAGATTCTGCAAGTGTCCAGTGATTACCCTAATCAGACTGCGCAAATTCGCAAACGGTCATGGGCCTTCGTTACCACCGTATGCAATTAAGACCTTTTCCACGCTAGGCATTATAACCCTGAAAGCGCCAGACAAAATTTATAGCAGATGACATTCTTTTTTTTTTTTTTTTTTAAAAGATATATTTGTTTTGTAGGGGAAAGTCTTGATATTTGATGGGAATCGTCTGTCTAGATATTTTTCTTTGAAAAATAAAATCAACTATTTAAAAAAAAAAAAGGTCGTCTGCTGTAGTTGTGAGTGGCGCTTTAAGGTTCAATGGATTAAAAGTAGGTAGCGTAAAGGGACCAGTTGTCGATCAAAATCATAAACAGAAAGTAAAAAAAAAAATAACTATTCACATGATTCAGAGCATATAAGAGCAAAAACATGAAATAGATCTGTAACTTTTAATATTGGGATACCTGAACTCCTTACCATACTTTTTTTCTAAATTTTGAGAACAAAAATCCATTTGTTGATATGTCTAAAAACTGCTGGACTGAGCGGCAAACAGTGACGACCTGGCCCCAAGGTTATAAAACTTTTTTCATGCTCAACTCAGCTGAGCATCAAATTTGCCCTCTGAATAAATCTCAGATTACTAACAGTTCTAAATTCTTTCTTGCTAAATATAGCTGAGCATAAAAATGCCAACTTTCATATTTATTAGCAGAGAATTTTTCATGCTCAGCTGAGTTGAGCATGAAAAAAGGTTTATAACCTCGGGGCCTGATCAGACGCCGGCGTCTGATTAGAGTATGTACTGTTTGCTCAGGCCTGTCTGTCCCAATACAGTAGTTAGCGTTATTACGGTATTTTGTTTGAAATATGCATCTCACTAAGACCTTTGTATTTTCCTCAGTCTTGTCGATAATTCTTATTTTATGTTGCTCATAATTCACCGTAAATGAAAATCAATTTGGAAGACAAAAATGATTTAACGAGTAAAACCGATGATTTGATAAAAATAATATGAGTCACAACGGCAGAAAACGTACCTTCGGACATGTGCGCCCAGCGAAGATTCAGATCAGCCTGCACTTTCGCGCAGTCTGATCAGAATCTTCACTGGGTACATTTTGGATAGCCAAGGATGCAAAGTTTTTTTTCATGTGGACGATGAAGACTGATCAGACTGTTTGGATGCTCAGGTTCAGTTGTTTACCTTGTTTGTGTAGAGGTTTTACTGTCCAGTCAACCCAATGGGATCATGTCGAGCGCGGTCAGTTTACCTAACCACACTTTTACTGGGCAGACTTAGTCCTTTAAGCGGTTAACCAGTATTGTGTGCGTTCTTTCGCCAGAAACTGCATGACAACTGGCCTTCTTGAATCAGCGTAAGGGAGAGAATGAGCCATTGTGTGTATATGTCAGAAGGTACGTTTACTAACATAACGGCTCATATAACTGAGCCAGCGCACGAAAAAACCTACAATAAAACCTGTGTAACCAGCAAAGACTCAGATCAGCATGTACATCCACCCAGTATGGCAAGTTCTTGTGTATCCCTCTTTGGATAGCCTGGAGGCTGTAGAAGGCAAATGCGATCAGCGAATACTCTGATCAGACTGCGCGGATGCGCAGGCTGATCTGAGTCTTCGCTGGTCGCACGTCTTGCGCTGGCTCGTATTTCCTTCTTTTTGAAAAACAAATACTACGCATATTTTACGTTACAGTATCATGAGTGTATATGATGCACACTCAAGAAAAGAGCCTTTATGCGAATTAGTGGATATTGTATTCGGGGAACAGAGAAGGCTGTGATCAGACAGCGCGGACGTGCAGACTGTTCTGGACCTTCGATGTTCGCACATAGTATTGTGCATCTTACATAGCATTCATGTTGACGTCGCAGCCACGTCATGATGTGTTCATGTTTATTGGGAAAGTTATTCAGATTTTGATATCATAGTCTTCTTAAAGTGAGTCTTATCAACAACGTCGTTTGACGTCGTCGCAACGTCGTGACGTTGCGGCGACGTCGACACGATGTTGGTGCGACATTGTTGACTAGGAGGGCGCTGGCTATTCAGATTTTAGTACCGTAATTACCCAAAGTATTGGGGCAGACGGGCCTGAACAGTGTAGACGCAGATCAGACGCCGCAGAACGCGGCGTCTGGTCAGGGTCTACACTCTATGCCACCAACCAATCAGTATTCAGACTCAGCAAAATGTAGTAAATGGACGTTCAAATTTTAGGTCGAGCATGGTAAGAATTTAAGTTTCCCGGTATTTGGGGTAATTACGGTGTTCATACACTGAACCTCTTGGTGTCATGAATGTATCCATAAAGGAAAAACAATACTTTTGTTGTTATCACTGGGCACTATGTCATTGAGTGCTCTTGGTAGACTTCGAACATAAGGTAAACAGAATACTTCATAAAACGTAGTAAAATATAACAGTATTAAGCCTAAAGGTTGTGTGGGCGTGGCGTGTGTGATAAATTATTCTATCACCGCGGAAAACACAATATGAATGATAATCCAGTCAACTTATAAGTGAATAAAAAGTACGCATCGCATTCCAACGAATAGGAACATAGCAGTGACTCGACTTTGACTCAGCGGCGACAACTTTGCGCCAACGTTTACTCAGCATCACGTGCCAACAGTCAGTAAACACACATCACACCAACTTCATATCGAGGTCGGCTCGACGTCATAAGTTTTTGTAATGCTGTGTGGTTTTTCGATGTACTTGAACTGTTTCTCATATAACGTTGCAGGTGAAAATGATTGTAAAAGCTAAATTTTAACCTGTTATGCCCAGTGTCCCGCAGAGTGAATTTTGGTAAGCAGTGTAGTCTCAGACTAGGCTCTGCACTATTTGCCATTGAACTACAGTTCAAAATGCACAGACCGTCCTGTGCATTCAAGCAGGGTTGTTCAGCAGATGGACACTACTGGGCCGGCTACAAAGCGAGTATCCTTCCACCCAATCTGTATGTACAGACTAGTTGGGGCTTTTATTCTTTGCGTATGTCATTTAATCGTTTTTACTTTGCATCAGCTCAAATTATGTCCCCATATAGCTTTTATTATGAATTCATTAACCCTTTCACCCCACCGTTTCAGAAGTGGACCGTTTTTAATTTGGACACATTCCTTTGTTGCAAACGGATGTCAGTCAAGTTTCAAAAAGAGAGAATGGTAAATAGTGAATATCCTGATGGAACGGCTCGTTAGGAGGCATCTCATCTGGATCTATCCTGTTTGCATCTGTTTTGTTCTTAAGTTTCTATATCTCTCTAGATCTCCGTCTTTCTCTGTCTCCCCGTCTCTCTCTCTCTCTCTCTCTCTCTCTCTCTCTCTCTCTCTCCGAATTAGTGAGTCTGGTTTTAGTGTTCTTGGAATATGGGATATTTATTTTGGAATATTGTGATATTTTGAATTTAATTTAGGGATATGATATATCACAATGATATTATATGGTAATATTCTCTTCACCTCATTTCAGTCATAACCTTGTGGACCATTAGGCCACCATTGACAACTAACTTTAACTTCAATTTTTTTTTTTTTTTTTTTTTTGCGAGCTTGCGAAGCCTTCCTATTTTTTCTTCTGTCTGTCCCTTCTTCTAGAGTCCCTTCAACTGTGTCTTACAGAATTATCTTTGCCAAGCCGGGTCAACGTAAGATGTGACCGTACCGCACGAGATTTCGTTTCTTGACCAAGGTGGGGAGTGGCTTTATCGTAGTTGTTGTTGAGCGGATTTTAACGCTACCAGGCCACCCGAGGCACATAGAGGCAGCGGCGATTGTTATGCACGTATATTTGTACAGCCTTGCTTACATGGATCACTCATGCACACTTGGTGCCACTATCTGTCACCAAGCGCCACCCTGTCCACTTTATACTCAACCCAGGGCACGTCGAGTATGAGCTAGGCGTACTAACTCTAGGCGTACTAATGGTCTGAAAATTGCCTCGACCCGAGCGGGATTCGAACCCACGATATCCCGCTTAAACATCGAGTGCGTTAACCACTAGGCCACCTAGCCTATGCTTTATCATAGTTGTTGTTCAGTTTTATACTTCAGTGCAGGGGGGTAGGGGTCCCAGGGTACGAAACCATAACAGGCACAACCGGCTTTATCGTACATCCGCTTAACCCTTGTCATGCTGAATAAATTAAGATGCCACGCCCACTTCTAATTGTCAGCCAGTGAGATTACATGATCCATGCTTTTGATACAAAGTCACATACTGAATGACAAACAGTGCAGATCCATATCAGTCGGCTTTTGAAGGAGCCAATTGATCTGGATCTGCATGTTTGCGAAAGCGGGGCATATCCGAGACCAGCAAGACCAGGATTAACCCTGTTCCTGCTGGTGCCGGATATGCCCCCAGATATGTCTCCTTTTAACCCTAGTCCTGCTGAGCCCGGATATACCCTGTCTTTGCAAACAGTGTAGATCCAGATCAGTTGGCTTCTGAAGAAGCCAACTGATCTGGATCTGCACTGTTTGCCATTCAGTATGTGAATTTATATCAACATCCTGGATCAAGTAATCTGATTGGCTAAAAATTGGAAGTGGGCGTGGCATCTTAATTTATTCACGGCACGAACCAGGTTGGCTTTGATGTTATATCTCCTTATAGCTGCCCATAAGGCTTCAAGCCACAACCTAGTCGAATTCTTTCTTGAAGTCTATGAAGACATAGAGATCTTGTTGATGCTGAATATGTTTCTCGCCCTGAAGTCTGAGATTGAATATTTACTCAGTCGTACTTTTTCTGGCTCGGAAACCCAATTCGTTCTTCAACGATTATCTCTCTTGTTTAAGGTTGGAATCTGTTGAAGATTATCAAAATTACCTTGATTGGCTGTTAACTGATATTGCAGAACCCAATTATGGGATATGGAATAGTTAAAGGAATTTATTTGCGGATGCGAAATACTGTCACCCCATCACCGCCCCACCCTGCCACTCCCATACACAACCAACAGAAAAACATACATTGTATGTTATATGTATCTGTTGCAGTTCCTTCGCCGGGGCGATGTTACCGAGTACCCACAATCACAATATATGCTTTCTCGGAGAAATACGAAAAAAAAAAAAAAAAAAATATCTGGATACCCCTCTTGTCTATAGATATCTATTAACTGAAGTGTTATTGTGTATTGTATTTTTACACTGAAAACGTTAAAAAATCATGAAAACTGAAATATATACCAGTATAACACGATGGTTTCTTTATTAGATGTAGTTTTCGCTAGCCAAAAGTGTCGCATTTCTTTTGACTTAAACCACAATCTTTAAGAATAAAATTACACACTTTTAGAAAATAGATGAGTCGCAAAATCAAGAACGTACCTTCGGACATGTACGCCCAGCAAAGATTCAGATCAGCCCGCGCATTCGCGCGGTCTGATCAGAATCTTTGCTGGGCGCATTTTGGATAGCCAAGGATGCAAAGTTTCTTCATGCGTACAACTAAGACTGATCAGACTGCGCAGATGCACAGGCTGATTTGAGTCTTCGTTAATTGAGATCACATGTCAGAAGGTACGTCTCACGTTTCGACTCAAATATATACATATATATTTATCATACACACGTGGGAAGACATATGTCGTATGTGCAAACAAAGAAGGTAAAGCTCAACCTGCGAGCGTAGCGCGTGCTGATCTACTCTTCATTATATCCAGTGATTGTAAAGGCGAAGACTGGCGATCAGACTGTATTGATGTGTAGGCTAGTCCGTTTTATATATATATATATATTTTTTTTTTTTTTGCGTTTAATGACGAAATCTGGAAAGGTGTTGGGAACATTTTAGGGTCTTTTTGGGACGCGATAATATTTTTTAAAACAATAATTCTGGAAAGGGGTTGTGAATATCGCCTGCAAAGTTGCCTTGACCGAGGTAAGGGCTAGAGATTTCCGTCCGAAGTATTATATTCTCAGAGAATGGCCCGCCTGAGCAAACTTTTGTAGACCCAGATCAGACGCTACAGAACATGGCATCTAATCAGTTTACACTGTTTACATCATTCATCCAACATTTGAGATATATTCAGAGGTTGTAAAATGGGCTCGTTTAATTTAAGGGCAAATACAGTAAGGAATTTAGCGTGTCCGAATATTTTACGGCAAATACGATAACCGGCTTGTGCACCGTGTGAATTATAGTATGATTTACGTATTAGGGTAAATTATCTAGGCCCAGTTGTTCAAAGCATCGTTAGCTTAACAAGCTCGTTAGTGGTCAAGATGTTCTGTTCTAGTAAGAATATCTAATTCACAGGTATTTTTGCTGAAAAAAAATGTGAGTAGCTTTCAGCAAAAATATTAGCGTATATATATCATATTTAATGGTCAAAGTTTTAACGATACGTTAACTAACGACATCGTTAGTTTTGAACAACTGGGCCCTGTTTATTTATTATTTTATATTTTGTTTCTAAAGTCACACAAATATGATGAATCGATGTGTAAATTTTCCTTAACCTTTGCCACTCTCTGGATGAACTCAGTAGACGACAATTTTTTCCCGAGAAAACAGGATTTGAGATTTCATGCAAATTTTGTCTCCAGTTGCATGATATGTCAAATAGAAAGGAAGGCAATGATCAGGAATCGGTACAATTACCTAACACGTTCCGTCCAAGACAGGACGCACTTAAAGCAACGGCACCCCGATCAAAACACTACAAGCAGAAGGACAGTTTCTTTCCCAAAAATTGGCCAAACGGCTATCCAAAATAAAAATTTCAACAGGGCATACAATGACAGATAGTAAACCAAAGCAGAAGCACCGCCTTGGAACGGTCAGTAAAAAAAAAAAAAAAAAAAAAAATACTTGGGGGCTTAAATCGATTTTACGTGGCCATGGCCACAACCCTCGCTTAAAACCTGTTTTCTGGGAAGAATAAGAAAAATATTTCAATATGTCGTCTGCTGAAAATTTTACCCAGGGTGCCAAGCGTCCAAGGATCTCTTTTTAAAAGACAAGTCTTCATATGGCCCAGATTCAGTAACGTTCCTTTTGCCGTTCAGTCTGGCGCTCAGAGCAGGTAGGTACTTGCCACATTTTCTTTTCTGCCAATTGTTTAAACATATTTTATTGCCACAAAAAAGGAAGCAAACGGGTCGGACCACAAATTATACTAACATTAATCCTTAAAACGCCAAGCAAAATTTGTAGCAGACAACATTTGATTTATTTATTTAATATTATTTATTTTTCAGAGAAAATAAGTCTTGACGTTTCATGTGAATCATTAGCTTAGCTGATGATTCACATGAAATGTCGAGACTTTATTCTCTGAAAAAATAAAAGTAAAATTGTTTTCTACTGCAGTTGTGATTGGCGCTTTAAGGTTTAATTACAGTCCTTCCCACATTATGAAATATATTCAAGGCAATGATCAATGAATAAATTGTAAACCAAAATTTAATCCGCAGCGCCAGAAAACGTACTTTCGGATATGTGTGTACAGAGAAAATTCAGATAAGCCTGCGTATTTGCAGCTCGATCAGAACCTTCACTGGGTGCATTTTGAAAAGCGTGCACAGTGCCAGTTTGGCAAAAGCTCTTATTCATGCAAGCCTTGACAGGAAGAAGACCAAACGACACAAACACTGCAGTATTTAAGACCATGTCCAGCAATTTAAGACCCAGCTAGCATTCTTTATAAATCTATAGCGGACCGTTATCGGCCCGTCAGCTACCCTGACGGGCCGATAACGGCCCGTTATAGATTTATAAAGAATGCTGACTGGGGAGCTTCTGTAATGTCGGAAAGGCCTCAAGTACTAATAATCTACCATGTCTACGGGTGATGTCTTTTTCCTAAGATTAGGCTATCAATCAATCAATTCAGATTTTTAACGTAGCCGGGCAACAGTAACATAGGGGCTACGCCGATTAGCCTACTCCAGACTTTATTCTAAGGTCAACAGAGGTCATGAAATCAGTCGTGTTGCACATCCGGGGTAACACATAAGGCCCTATTAAACTCAACTTTGTGCTTTTGAGGCTAAGATATGCTCTGATCAAAACCCCGTCTGAAGCCTTGCAAAGAATTGTACAAATGTATGATAAAGAGACGATCGGAATGAAACTCGTCAGGCAAAAGATACCCTAACACGTTATGAAATCCGCCATTTTTGTCTCATTCGATGGAGGTGGTAACCTTGGTTTTCTTCGCCCACAAAATCCAAATTTTAATTGGAATATTTAAAAGAATATGTTTAGAACCATTAAATTCTAAAAATGAGCGTAAGAGCAGCTTATTTCCTCTTACCAAAAGTAATTGCTTGTTTCAATATCTTGACATTTTTTTTCAAGTTTTGTATATAGATGATTCATCTACTCGATAAAAACTGAGGAAGGTACCTCCATGGAGGAGTAACAATGTCGGCTGACATCAGCCCGTTCGTCCTTATCTCAGTCTATCTATCTAGTTGTACTGCAACACCATCGCGAGGATTATGTGCAGATGACTGCGCGCGTCGTGAAGAAAAAAGAAAGAATGAATAGTGAGGATAAAAGTGCGATAGTGAGATGGAAATAACAGATGATTGTGTTAAAATCAAGTTAAAAAAAGGTCTGTTGTGTTATGGTAAGTGGTGGTCAAGAGACGACTGCCATACTGAACTGTCAGTGTCGGCAGCATGACTGTTGAAGGCGGCAGTGTATTCCATTGTACAACAGCCAATGGGAAGAAGGAGTACTTATAGTAATTAGCCGAGGTATGGATCTGACGATATACGAGGGGGTGCCGAAGGCTTTGACGGGTCACCGCTGTGGACTGCTTGAAATACGAAGGCATCTGGATGGCAACTATGCCATGTGTGATTTTATAAAGCATACAAAGACGGGCATCAGCTCCCTCTGTTCCAGCGACTGCCATCCTAGATCTTGCTGCATCTGAGTAACACTAATGTAGGGGGAATAGTCATTCATGGTCCAGCGAGCAGCTCTCCTCTGGACCATTTCTGTTTTCTGGGTATAGTTCTGGGTGTAGGGGCTCCATGTAGTGGAGGCGTATTCGAGTTGTGGGCGTACAATAGTTTTATATGCAGCCTCACGGACACCTTCATGTTTTGTTTTGACATTGCGTTTGATGAAACCTAGAGATTTATTTGCATTAGAAGTACCGGTAATTCTGTTTATATGAGTGTTGAAGCTTAAGTTGGTGGACAGGTCGACACCAAGGTATCTGGCAGAGGAAATGCTTTCAAGAGTCTTGTTGTGCATAGTGTAGGTTGACTTGATTGGATTTCTTGCCCTGGTAAAATATAAAACCTGACACTTACCAGGATTAAATTCCATATCCTATTGTGCCTCCCACTCCTGTAGGAGGCCAAGGTCCTTCTGGAGGTTAGCTGAGTCGATTGGGCTATTAATGAGCAGGTATACCGCAGTGTCGTCTGCAAAGAGGCGAACTTGAGACTGTACATTATCGGGCAAGTCGTTAATGTACAGTGAAAATAAAATAGGGCCTAAGACCCCTGTGGCACATCTGAGGAAACTGGTACCTAACTAGAGCTGTCACCCAGCACAACAGTCTGGCTTCTCCCTATAGGGACTTGATCCATTCAAGACATTACCTTGAACACCATGTAGCCGGAGTTTATAATGCAGTTTGAGGTGATTCACCTTGTCGAAGGCCTTACTAAAACCAAGCAGAATAAGGTCAGTTTGCTTACCCTCTGTCAGTAACCTAGAAAGCGTGGTAGCTTAGTTGTGAGTGCACTGGCCTCTAGAGCGATCCCAGGCTTAGGCAGGGGAATTTTCGGTGTCCGAACACGCTTTCATTCGTGTCGTTTGCAGGCATGACATGAAAACAGTGCGCCGTCCTTCGGATCGGGACGTTAACTGGACCCCCCCCCCCCCACACACACACACACCCGTGCAGGGAAAGTCACACCCTGTGCAGGTTAAAGAACCCTACGGTAATTCGAAATGGTTACTTGTAGGCCTTCATCCTGCAACCCGGTATACCTGCCTAGAATATCCGAGAAGCGTATGGCAATATACATGTATAAAGAAAGAAAGAAAAAGTCCTCATTAAGTTGAATGTTGGGTTTCGCAAGACCTGCGTTCACGGAATCCATGCTGTAAATCATAGAGTGCATTATGTCTATCAAAGTGCCTGGTCAGATTAGATGTAATGATGTGCTCCATGGTTTTGCACAGGATGCACGTCAGTGATGGTTCCAGGCAAGCTATATGTGGACTAATTGGTCGTTTATAGTTCGATAGTGCATTTCCCCTGTCTTAAATAAAAGTGTCCTTACCTCATTTTGTTGCTGATATAGCTTTTTTTTTTTTATTGAAAGGACTTATGTTATTTATTTTCCAAATATTTCCAAGTTGTGATGGATCTTTTCGGTACATTTCCGGTCATTGTTGTACTAGAGGTTAGTTTCGGAAGAGAAATTACTTAACGTTGTAAGCGGCCATTCAAAAACAACGGAAGTCTTGGATTGTTATTGAACTGTCGGAATTAATTAAAAGGGCCTAAGAAGAGGTAGACTGCCAGGACAGGTAGACCTAGTAGAATTTATGAGTGCAGCAACTTAAAAATTCCTAAGTACAACACCATTCTAATACCGGACCTTTTATTCTGAATCTTTCAGAGCACATATGTGCCAGCTGTCGAATGGTTCCAATAGTCGGTCATGATTAGGCATGAACATTGAAGCCAAAACACGGGTTTTAAAGCACAAGAAGAAAAGAGATGTCAAGAACATGTTCAAAGCATGCAGCTTTATTGAGGCATACAGCTTTATTGAGACCTATCTATTTGGTTGCCCTGTATAACTGTAAATTTTGCTAGATGACCTTGACCATGTAGCCTAATGTGCCACATCTGCCAATGCTGCTCACTCAAATATTTTGAATTACAGTCAAAACGGCCCCAAGTCAAAACGGCCCAAAGTCAGAACGGCCCCCATTTGGTCAAAACGGCCCCATAAATTGGTCAAAACGGACCCACATACCAAAAATGAAGGTCAAAACGGCCCCAAGTCAAACGGTTCCATTTTTTTTTTTTTTTGTAAATGCGTAGACAAACAGACGGATAACTTAGTGTTTAGGAGAAGGAAATACTTGTAATGGCAAAATTATGTATATACTTGTAAACAACAATGAAACAGGTGAGTATTATGTTATGTAAACAATGAAATGTAATAAAATAAATGATACTGAAAACAGAGTTTCAGTTTTGTTTTCTTTTGTTATAAAAAAAAGTTAATTGCAAATAAATACCATTTGATTATTATTATATACTCATATCATATCATATCATAATCGGATTTTTGATTAACATGCAAAGGGCAACATCCACATCAGTGGGCCCCCTTCCAAATAGCTGGCTTGCTGCACGCATAGCAGATCTCACACAAGATCTCCAGGTACGTCTATCATGAGCGTTGATATCCGAGAGCTTCCACTCTCTGCAATCCCTCCCTGTCAGCTGCTTCCATGTCATCTTGGGCCTCCCAGGCCCACGCTTTCCATCAACCTGTATGTCAAAGGCTGTCTTGACTGCACCACTGGAGCGTTCCACATGTCCATACCATCGTTATCTCCTTCAGAATGCGGTCCAGATCCTCAATGCCAAGTCGCTCATTGGATCTGGTGGTGACAATTTCTTGGGGCCTGACATTGCAGATCTGTCTGATCATTGCCCTGTCATTTCGCTGCAGACGCTGGAGGTTTGGCTTTGTCAATGTCTAAGTCTCACTGGCATGGAGCATAGCGTTCCGCCTCTCAAGAGCTGTACACACGGCCACGTGTTTTGAAAGAGAGGTGGTGTGAAGAAAGAACTGGTAGCAGATCCTTGCACTTCTTCCAAGCGGTTTTCACACGTGTTGTGGTTGAAAGTTCACAGCCACCTGCTGCTGAGAGCATGTCTCCTAGGTAGCAAAAGAAAGCTACCACCTCAAGCTTGTCAGGTCCGACCTAGACCTCCTGTGGTCTGCCATCCAAGGGGCATGCAGTTCCCTGGCACCGTGTACATCTGTAGTCAGGGTCTTTTTTTTCAAGCGCTTGAGCCCACTGCATTTCTTGTGCACCCAGTGCTTGCAGCCATTGCAGAAGATGCTGTTGCTGCCCACTCCAGTGCAACAGCCTGAACTCTGTGGGGCATACACATACAAAAAGGGGTAACCACACTTTGGCCGTCTATGAGTTTCACTAAAATGATTCTGTCGGAGACTCTCTGAACCTCAAAAACTTTCTCTATCCACTCTTCTGCGACAAACACCTACACCAGCAGTGCCATTGTCATTTCCTGACCAGTAGAGCTTGTACCTGGTGTCCTTGCCCTTGATTGTGCGACAGTTGCCGCCACGGTATCTAGTCTCCTGAATGCAGCAGACCCACTTTCCTGTGGGATAGTGTTTCCACTACCTCGCAAACTCTTCTTCTCAGGGCGTTCACATTGAGTGTTCCCACCCTGAATTTTCTCGGGTGCTTGCTTGATTCGCCACAATGGCCCGACCCTGCCTCCCACACCTGACAGGAGGCAAGCCGGAGACGTTACCAACAGAATGTTGCTGTCTGTTGGCACCGCCTAACTGTGTACCTTTTCTTCTGCTTGCCATGTTTTGGAACAACTGTTTTTTACGGGATCGCCTGTCCTAGCTGACATCCCAACTCAGTTCTTTTACAGCATCTGAGCATGCACGCCGTTCCCGCACTCAGGCAGTGTGCTTTGCCATTGTCCTTGTAAAGAAAGGATCGTCCGCCAAATCACAATAGCTAGAACACCAAGCCATCGGTCTGTAAATGATTGCTGCCTAGCTCTGCCACCCAGGTTGTGGCAGCCTCGTAACCCTGAAGATGGGGAGACAACTGTGATAGAGGACAGCCTCACATTCCCACACTCATATTGAGTGTCACAGATGGATACAGTTTTATGTCATATCCAGGACTGTACTAGTCTATAACAATAATCACAGAAGTGTGAAACGGGACCAAATTGAAGATATTTTCAAACTTCCTTGTTATTACCAAGCTTTCTTTGCTTTTTAACGCGAAATAACCAATATCTATATTTTTAATTAGTGACATTTGCTTAGCCATCATATCTCATAATCAAGTCTGGATACTGGAATACTCGCATACTGCAACTCTATAGTGTTAAACAAAAACGGAATCTTGTTATTTATATTACTTATGTTATTTATGTTACTGCAATTTGAATAGTGAATAATAAAATGTGAATTGTGCATTTTTTTATTTGCCTGAACAGTATTAAGCTATTATGAATCAATCCGCGTCAGAAAGGATCAGCGTCCAAAACTGACCCCGTTTTCGACTATTTTCCCTAC
This sequence comes from Anodontia alba, assembly GCA_964016985.1. Classification (NCBI taxonomy): domain Eukaryota; kingdom Metazoa; phylum Mollusca; class Bivalvia; order Lucinida; family Lucinidae; genus Anodontia; species Anodontia alba. The sequence continues at coordinate 31,471,141 of OZ024822.1, read as the reverse complement.
AAAAAAAGTTAATATAGACAAGATTTATTCAGTTGAAATTGATTAGCGCTGAAAAATGCATTTACATACATTCCTTTTTACTTAAATCCTAAGTCGAATTTGAGGCCGTTTTTTGGGGCCGTTTTGACCAATTTGCACTGCAGTTGGGGCCGTTTTGACCAATTTGAGGCCGTTTTGACTTGGGGCCGTTTTGACCTGATACCAATATTTTCTGCCAAAAATCCCAAAGTATCATTTTGTGGGCATATGTGATGAAACATATCAAAAGGCACATGGCCATTACAATTTGCATGGGGAGTCAGGAGATTATTTCAAAATAATGAGGAAAATGTTGTTTTCACTAAAACCAAAGGACCCTTTTCCCCGAACGTGAAATTTAAAAGGTGGTTTTGTCAGTGTGAACAATGAAAATGATACAAATATATTCTAAATTGATTAGTGATCATAGAAATGCATCTTTAATCTAAAAACATGCTTTATGTCCAAGGCAACAGGCAAAATTCTAACAGGTGCGCGACATTGGCAGACACATTTTATGACACACAAACACAGGGGTGGTGAAGTTGAGATTATTATCTGCTAAATTTGATGAAGAAATTAAATGAAAATAACTTGTTTTATTTATAATAAATTATTCTTAGTTCTAGTACATTGAAAAATTAAAACTGGTCTAGCGAACATTTTTTAAATTCAGCTCAAATCCTCAGGTACGCTGAATAGGCCGACAGCAGTGTACAGTTGTCTGTCTTGTCATTTGGCTGATTATATTATCATAATGTGCAAGGTCACATATGATCTGGACTACCTTACCGGCAATCTCAGACACTCTAGATACATCCATCCCTTGCATACAGATGGATCACGGCTCAAGGCCTACTGCAAATACTTTCTTTCCCAGAACTGGATCTTTTGCATTGGAGGATAGGCATCCAGTACCTGACCAAGTATGTCAAAACCTAGAGTCTTGAGATGCTTACCAAGATCCTTAATCAGGCTGGGGATATGATATTTTGTTATAAAGTTGCTATGTAATTTCAACAATAAATAGTGTTCATTTACTGATAAAAGACTCAGAATAAATTCCATTTTATCATTTGATGCCATCTTGATATGTGAAATCACTCAAAATGCGTGATTTAATAAAGCACAAAACAAAATATAAGGTGAGTTTGAGAGATGTTGAAAAGACAATGCACGTTAAAAATTCTTGTCATGTCTGATCAGTGCTTGCATTAAGGGAAGTCTGGAAGTCAGACTCCCAAAAATTGCCCTGGGACTTCCAAAAATCAGTACCAGGAAGTCTGGGACTCCCAAGTTTTAAAGATATCTGACCATTTATAAAAAAAATTAAAAAGAATTTGTATGTTGTTCAGCTTAAAAATGGCAGTTTTACTCCATAAATGAGAGTTTAACAATAAGGAGGTTAAATGTTTGGAAGTAAGAGAAACAGTTTGATTACCTGGACTTCCAGATATTAGAATTAAGAAGTCCTGGGACTTCCTGAATTTGACACTTAATGCAAGCACTGGTCTGATAACCTGTAATGGTATTTCTCCAGAATGTGTCAAAATCTTAAGCTATATCTTCAGTCTTCCTACATTGTAGATGCATTGTAAAAGGATTCTGCAGCTATGAGCTGATATTTTTTGAAGGGTTGTGCCCTGCATGAATGCATAGGCTTGTCTAGATCAGAGATATCATGAAATATGGGTTCTTATGGCATATGGTCTGTGAAAGGCCAGTCAGTCTGCACAGATCAGAACCTTCCATGTCTTCAATAGCCAATGATACTGTAAACAGGCAGCTAAACTAAAGTCCTGATTAGGTCATGCAAATGTGCAGACGGGTCTGAGCCATCCCTGTCTGCATCTTACGACTTGGCTCGTGCATTGCATTAAATCGGTTTTAACATTAATGTTGTTTTCATGTTCTGTAATATGGAATAAAATACATTTTGTGCTCCGGGATCTCTATAGAATAATATCACAAAAGAATTCAGCAAGCTGCAAGAACAGATGTATCTTCATAGCAAAATAAAGAATACAGTAAATTGAATTATCTGCTTATTGAGAGCCATCATTTACAATATTTTTACAATTACATATCAACTGTATTTGCCCTTAATATTCAGATAAACATGTCAGAGCAAACAGTGTAGACCTAGTTCAAACTCCAGTTTTTTCAGGGTCATCACTGAATACCATTAAGCCAACTGTTTCTAAATACTAAACAAGATAGTTAAATAGAGTTTTGCAAACCAGACAGTCAGGAGCGGCTGGTTAGGAGCTAGTGTGTCCAGTTCCCAAAATACAGTTGTCATCCCTATGAAAATTTAGCCATCTCTGTTCATGAAATATTTTCTACAGTCCTTCTCCATAGCACTAGTTAAGGCGCTTTTTTCAATCCAAAAGTATTGATATATTTCTTATTTCTCCAAAAAACATATGTTGTGGTACTCATTAGAAGCACCTCAGTGAGGTGCTTCTAATGAGTACCCACAACATATGTTTTCGTTGATAAATAAGAAAAATTTACCGGATACCCTCCCTTATCTAGACCTATGCTTCTGGCCTTCCGCTGATTCAAGAAGGGCAGTTGTCAGTTTCAGACAAAAGAATATGCATAATACTCATTACTGGTTAATCGCTTAGAGGACTAAGCCTGTCCAGAAACAGTGTGGTTAGGTAAGCTGACTGTGCTAGACACGACTCCAATGGGTTGACTGGGCAGTAAAACCTCAACACAAACAAACAATTTTCAACTTTGGCATTTTGTTGGGACTGTCATATACATGTACACGTAGTTTGGGCATAGTGTTTTACAACACTTTTTCTTGCTAAAAAACTTTGGCAGACCTTCTACAGCAGAATGGCTGGCCTAAACTTTTTCATGTGTCTGTGACATATATATATTAATAATATTAAGGTTACTGGGTGAGCAATAGTGAGTAATTTAACGCTTAGCACTCTGGGTAAAATTTTCAGCTGACAACATTTTGAAATATTTTTCATATTTTTCCCAGAAAACAGGATTTGACATTTCATGCAAATTGTCTCCTAAGGAGACAATTTGCATGAAATGTCAAATCCTGTTTTCTGGGAAAAATAAGAAAAATATCATCAATCTGTCATCTGCTGAAAATGCCCAGAGAGTGGTAAAGGTTAATACAGCTTAACCAATAAAGTGCCAATCACAACTTTGGAGATACATTTTGAATATTTTTTTAATTATACTTTTTTCAGAGAAAATAATATATTTCTTGTGAGTATTCTAGGCAGACAATTCATATGAAATTCCAAACTTCTTTAACGATAATAAGAAAAATAATAGAGAATTGTTGTCTGCTGCAATTTTGATTGTTACTTTAACCATTACTACTCTCTGGGTTAAATCAGCAGACATCAAATTGACAATATTTTTATAATTTTTCCCAGAAAATAGGCTGAAGTAGGCACTTTGTTTCTGATGTCTCCTTCAAAGACAGTATGGCATGAAATATCAAAACTATTTCATGGGAAAAATAAGAAAAAAATATTTTAAAATGTTTTCTGCTCGAATTTTACCCAGCATGCTAGGTGTTAAAAGTTGAAGCTCTTTGTCACATATAAACTGATTAAGTCTAGAATGGGTATAATAAGTAAGTTAATCTCTAATTCTCTATTCAAGTATGTTTTTATAATTCTGGTGTCAACCAGATAAAAGTAATGTTTCAGCCATACAATCTAACAAGTTAAATCCTTTTGTCTGTATCTGGGAGAAATGACCTTTGACAGCTCACGAATGAAACCACTGTTATTTTTTTTCTTATACATTTTGATTGAAAATAGGGCTTGACATTTTATTCATATCTAATGATATGTCTAGATAAGAATGGGTTTTAGGTTAATGTTTTTCTTATTTCTCCAGGAAAACATACATTATAGATACTCATTAGAAGCGCCTTGGCAAGGCACTTATAATGAGTACCACAACACATGTTTCCTGGAGAAGCAGGAAAAATATCAATACTTTTGGATTAAAAAAAAAATAAAGCACCTTAACTAGAGCTATGTATCTTTTCCTAAGATGACAACTTATATGAAACTGAAACTAGAGCACAGGGGTCATCCTAGAGGGCGATTTGGGAGAAAAAGTCTGCCCAAGCTGGCTGACTTCTACCTATCTTGAGCTGAGGGAGAAGTGAAAATGTATAGAATATATAGAGAAATCCTAAATTTGGACCAAAACTTCTCCCTAAAATCCTGAAATTGTCGCAAAACTTCTCCCTCTCTGAAAGCTCTAGGTTGATCCCTGGAGCAGTGGCTCTGTAGAGTGTCCAGTATGTATCCTGGCTGTTGTGGGTATGATCTCCGGCCAAGTCACACCAAAGACTAAAAAGGTGCTATTGTTACATGTAGCTGTTCCTTAGCCTAATGCTCAGCATTAAGAAAGTTGAGCTAGGAATCAGAATTGGTTAGCCCGACTTTAGTAACATGGTGGGCTGGGTGGGGGGGTGGGGATCAGGGGGAATAGAACAGATATATTCTGGACTTAGAAGCTGTCAGCTCTCATCATTTTTATTTAACCCTTAGCATGCTGGGTAAAAATTTCAGAGGCAACACTTTAAAATATTTTTCTTATTTTTCCCGGAAAGTAAGCTTTGATGTTTATGCGAATTGTCTCCTTAGTTTTCTTATTTTTGCCAGAACATAGTCTTTGACATTTATGTGACAATTTGCATGACATGTCAAAGCTGATTTTCAGGAAAAAAATAAGTAAAATATTTCAAATTGTCATCTGCTGAAAATTTTACCCAGCATACTAAGTGTTAACCCAGATATACATATTTTGACATTAAAAATAAATCACTGAAAATCTAGAAACTGCATCTTCATATCAAAACCAGTAGGTTAGCAGGGTCCTGATGAGTTGTTGTTTTAGCAGTAACATGTTGATACATGTGAACCCACTGTAATCTGAATGGACTCTCCCTCACTACATATTGGAAGACTAATTTTGATTTTAGGCATGTCAGGCTACATGTATGTGATTTAGATATTCCTAGAGAAAAATGGTTGAACTATTTACAAATGGTGGAGACCCTGATCAGATGTCACATTCTGCAGCATCTGATCTGGGTCTGCATTGTTTGCCAATTACCCTTTTAGGGGTCTCAAGACTACAAAAAAGTGGGTTAAAAGTTTCGAAGGTTGATCGCAAGACTTTAGCAAGTCAGATGGTTATTTTTCCCAATACTCAGTCTCTTCACCAGGCGATATGAAGATTACAACATTTCTTTCTGTAAACAATGAAAATTTAGCATTGTTTACAAAGGGGTCAAAGTTTCCCCTAAACAAGAGTTTCAAAAATATGTTTGAGTTACTACAGTCTTGTGCTCAACCCTCGAAATGTTTTTCTTATGTCTCCATGAAAACATACGTTATGGGTACTCATTAGAATAATCTTGATGAGGCAGTTGTCTAATGAGTACCCACATGTGTTTTGATGAAGAAATAAGAAAAATATTGACATTTTTTGGTTGAAGAAAAGCACCTTAATCTGTACTTAACCTAAATATTTGGACAGGCAGGCTTAAACAAACAATGTAGATCCAGATCAGAATTTGCAGAATGATCCAGGTCTACACTGTTTGTCTCTCATCCACCAATTTTTATACACATTTAGTAACGGTACAAATGGACTTGTTCAAATTTTTGAACAAGTATGGTAAGGAGTTAAGAAATCTGATACTTTAGTACAGTAATGTAAACTGTTAATTAACCTTTGTCATGCTGAATAAATTAAGATACCATGCCCACTTCTAATTTTTAGCCAATCAGATAACTTGATCCAGGTTGTTGATACAAATTCAAATGTTTAATGGCAAACAGTGCAGATCCAGATCAGTTGGTTTCTGAAGAAGCCAACTGATTTGGGATCTACTCTGTTTGCAAAGGCAGAGCATATCTGGGTTCAGCAGGACTAGGATTTAACATTCTGTGGATTGCTTACAGTGGCTAATTAGTCTCAGTCACTTGTGATGTATCTTGTTGAAAACAAGGAATGTAGTGAGAAACATTGGCTTATAATATTTATGTGCAATAGACCTGTGTGATATGGTACTGTGTATTTACCCTTATTTACCAGACTTCTCAAACTTTTAGCCTTGCTCAAAGCTTAGAAATAGCTACATTGTAATTTAGCTTTTCTTGGTTTAATCTATTAAAAATGTAGTTTTCTCACCTTGTGTCGATTTCTAACTGAAATTAGCATCAGTCCAGCAGATCAGAAGGAAGTGATTTTTGTAGGTCTAAATAAGAGAGGGTATCAGGTAGATATTTTTCTTATTTCAGCACGAAGACATATGTTGTGGGTACTCATTAGAAGTGCTTTTTTTTTTTTTTGTCTTTTTTTTGTTTTGTTTTTCAATAAATAAGATTTGACACTTTCTGTGAATTGTCCTCATAGGAGACAATTCACATGAAATGACAAATCCTCTTTTCTAAAAAATAAAATAGAAAAATATTCAAAAGTATCATCTGTCATTATTTGCATTAAATGCAAATAATAATACTAGATGACAGTTTTGAATATTTTTCTTATTTTTTTTTTATTTATTTTTAAATTTTATTGATTTGAGGGTTAAGAAGTAATGATAATCACTACATGAATATATTTTTTTTACAGGAAACCCACTGAGTACAATAATATGGAAGAAAAGGAGCTTCATATTCCAAAGGGAGCGTGCATACCTCGTAACCAAGTGGCGGGCCACAAACACGAGGGGCGCTCAAAATTAGGTAAGCCATTTCTTGTTCTTCCATGTTTATTTAAACCATATGTGGCAAAAAGAAGCTTGACCCTTAACGTGATTCGTTTGAATATTAGCAGATAATATTTTAAAATATACTTTTTTATTTTGCCTTACACATGTTGAAATTAGGGCTTGTCCTTTCATTCATTTTTATACGCCTGTTTGAAAAACGGGACATATTACATTATGTTACGTGGTATGGCGTCCATCCAGCCGTAAACTTTTTCGTTTCCGGCTAACTCCTCCTACAGTTTACATCCGATCAAACTGAAACTTGGTATATAGTTAGACCATGATGTGGCGCAGCGCATATTGTTTCGGGGTTACAGTCCACCAAATGTTTGCAGAGTTATGCCCCTTAGAAAATATCTGTAAACTTTTCATTTCCGGTTAACTCCTCCTACATTTTACATCCAATCAAGCTGAAACTTCATATATAGTTAGACCATGATGTGGAGCAGCGCATATTATTTCGAGGTTACAGTCCACCAACTATTTGCAGAGTTATGCCCCTTTGAAAATTTCAGTTGACTTTTCGTTTCCGGCTAACTCCTCCTACAGTTTACATCCGATCAAGCTGAAAATTGATTTGTACTTAGACCATGATGTGGAGCAGCGCATATTATTTCAAGGTTACAGTCCACCAAATATTAGCAGAGTTATGCCCCTTTGAAGATTTATATTAATTTTTCGTTTCTGGCTAAATCTTCCTACAGTTTATATCCAATCAAGCTGAAACTTCATGTACAGTTACACCATGATGTGGTGCAGCGCATATTGTTTCACGGTTACGGTCCACTAAATATTAGCAGAGTTATTCCCCTTTGAAAATTTCAGTAAACTTTTCGTTTCCAGCTAAATCCTCCTACAGTTTACATCCTGTCAAGCTGAAATTTTATTTGTAGTTAGACCATGATGTGGAGTAGCGCATATTATTTCAAGGTTACAGTCCACCAAATATTAGCAGAGTTAAATCCTGTTGAAAATATCTATTAATTTCTATTAATTTTTTGTTTCCGACTAAATCCTTCTTTAGTTTACATCCGATCAAGCTGAAACTTCATAAATAGTTACACAATGATGTGGAGCAGCACATAGGATTTCGAGGTTACAGTGCACCAAATATTTGCAGATTTATGCCCCTTTGAAAGTTTTTGTAAGCTTTTCGCAGCATTTAGAGGCAATAGTGTGCAAATTTTATTTTATAATAGGTATATTTTTTGCAAATAACTTAAGTTTTGGTCATATGGGCAAGATATTGATTATTTATTTATTTATTTTTTTTCTTCTCTTATTAGATTTGCAAGGAAAGGTTGCCATTATTAAATCTGTATGAATACATAATTCTTTTTGGATTTTTTTTTTTATTTAATACTCTTCTGATTTGGCTCCCTTGAAGAACAACAATAAAATCAGTATTAAACAAGTTAAAGGTTTACAAAAAAATTTCTTGCAGCATTTTTTTTTTTATTGTTTATTTTTGTTTTGTTATTGTTTGGTCAGATATTGAAGTATTGGAAAAACAAATCAGCCATAGTCATGCATCTGTGGTGTATCCTCTGTCAGAAAGCACTTCTCCCTAGAAGCAGCAAACTTCTCCCTATTTTCCCAGGAGGGAGAAGTCACTTCTTCCTTAATTCCTGGGCCAGCTTGGTCGCTTAGGTTACAGTTCACCAAATATCAGCAGAGATACGCCCCAATGAAATTTTTTTGTATTTTTTATTTTTTTGTAATTCCACTTACAGTTTATATCCAGAGCACTGAATTATACAGGAGCCAGTTTTTGTGCTACATCTTTTTACTTGCCACGGGCGTATAATTCCCCGCTTGGCGGAGCTCTTGTTTACTCTTTCGCTGATTCAAGAAGGGCATTTGTCAGTTACTGGAGAAAGTATGTGCACAAGTACCGGTTAACCACTTTCCGGATTGATTAAATGATTATCCTGCTCAGAACGACTCAGCATGACATTTACAATGTTGACTAGGCCATAAAACTCCACCTCAAACCATGCATTTTGTTGCCTTTCTCACTGTTGCAGTACATTAGCAGTACAATGTACGGTAAATGTCCTAAAATTTCGTACACCAAAATTCTGACAAAATGATATATGCAAACAGTGCATACCCAGATCAGACTGCTCCTGAAGGAACAGCCTGATCAGGGTCTACACTGTTTGCTATTCCACTAAGTATTTTTAGAAACAAGTGCATAAAAAGCAAATTTAGGCCAAACTTGTATGGAGTAAAGTGTGAAATTTTTGTTTGTGTTGAGGTTTTACGGCCCAGTCAACCCAGTGGGGTCATGTCGAGCGTGGTCAGTTTACCTAACCACACGTTTACTGGGCAGGCTTAGTCCTCTAAGCGGTTAACCAGTATTGTGCACATTCTTTCTCCAGAAACTGACAACGGTCCTTCTTGAATCAGCGGAAAGGAAAGAATGACCGTAGAAAATTTTTCATGATCAATCTTCACGCAAGAATGGTGCCGACCTCGGCGAGGGTTAAACCCGCAACCTCCTGGTCTCCAGTCAGACCACGCATCCAACTGAGCCACCGAGGCCATTACGTTTTAGCAGTAATTTTGAAAAACTTAAGCGCACAGAGCGGTAATAAGATCAAATAATAAGAAAAAAAGAATTTTTCTGACACTCTTATCAACATTTGAGACACCCACCCAACACTATCATATAGAAAAGCAGCAAGGATCTGTCATGAGACATCTATAAGGCAAAAGGGTAATTTCTATATATGAACAGTAAGTGAAGTCCTGGACCAGCCTGCATAACTCACTTGGCTATGCAGACTGATATAAAAGCCCTCATTACTCGGTAACAAATCTGACAGCAGATGTTCAATATCGCAGTCATGAAGAACCTCAGCAAATAGCAAGGATCCTAGGGCTGTAACAATATGGTAAATGTCCTAAAATTCAGTCACTTTACTCCATACAAGTTTGGCCTAAATTATGAACTATCATTAGTTTTGAACAACAGGGCACTGATTTTCCCAAATACATACTTAAACAGTGTAGACCCTGATCAGATGCCATGCATACTTAAACAGTGTAGTATCTGATCTAGGTCTGCACTGTTTGCCACAGTCCCTTTATGGGACGCTAGGCCTAAATGGGTTTATCCATGTTATAATGAACCATGTTATAAAGAGGTACCAGGTAATATTACAGTCAAGCCAATGCCAAATTTCTGTAAGGTAGTTGATCATGTGATTATCATTGACCAATGGAATCAAACCACGCATTAGACGAAATCCAGGTAACAGTTATTTACAATGTATAACCGTGCTATTCTTGTTGCTGTGACATTAGCCCAGTCAGCATTCTACATAAATCTATATCGGGCCGTCATCGGCCCGTCAGGGTAGCTGACGGGCCGATAACAGCCCGATGTAGATTTACATAGAATGCTAGCTTGGAGAGTGCTGTTGATAGAGGGTCATCTTTAAAATCTGGACTGAGACATTGGCAGGCATCCAAGACCCAGGTCAGATGCCACAGAACACGGCGTCTGAACAGGGTATGCACTGTTTGCTTAATTTATAGGAAGATAATGGTTAAATGAAACATTCTTAAGTCCCTGTTCAGGATCATTTTCCCAGCCTACTCTCAGAGACAATCAACCCATCAGTGCTGTCAGTGCTTTGATTACTTGTACACTCTCTTCTGATTTACCTGTTGCACATTACTATAGGTTGCCATGGTAAATATTAATATTTCACAGCCATACTGTTTTCACACATGAAACAATCAGATGCATACTTTAGAGAATAAATAAATCACTCAGAATGAGTTCTAGTATTACTTTAGCTTTGTAAGTGTTTTGGGGAGAGAGAAAAAATGTGTCAAAACTTTTTTTTTTTTTTTTTTCACTGTGTCAAGAGAAGACCAAGTTAATTAAAAACTTCTTCCTTGTCAACAAACAAATTTGAAGGTTTTTGTCATTCCTCTTATAATTGATTTTTTAATTAATTTCCTTGTACTTAAGCTGTCTTTTGTAGATATAAGCACAAAGTAGGTGTGATAGATAGTGCAGGTTAACAAATATGTTCAGAGTACTTGTTAAGGAGGAGTATTTGGTTATAATTCTGACCTATTTTTCTTATATCTCGATAAAAATATATGTTGTGGTGCTCATTAGACGTCCGACTGGAGACCAGGAGGTCATGGGTTCAACCCCACCGAGGTCGGCAACATTCTTTCATAGAGATTGATCATGAAATATTTTCTACGGTCATTCTCTCCCTTCTGCTGATTCAAGAAGGGCAGTTGTCAGTTTCTGGCAAAAGAATGTGCACAATACTGGTTAACCGCTTAGAGGACTAAGCCTGCCCAGTAAACGTGTGGTTAGGTAAACTGACCATGCTCAACATGACCCCATTGGGTTGACTGGGCTGTAAAACCTCAACACAAACAAACAAACAAACTCATTAGAAGTGACTGAGTATCCACAACATATTTAACCCTTGTCATGCTGAATAAATTTAGATGTCACACCTACCTCCAATTTTCAGCCATTCAGATTATTTGATCCAGGTCGTTGATATTAGTTCACATACTAAATGACAAACAGTGCAGATTCAGATCAGTTGGCTTCTTCAGAAGCCAACTGATCTGGATCTACACTGTTTGCAAAGACAGGATATATCCGGAACCAGCAGGACAAGGGTTAAATATGGAAAACAAACAAAAATTATCCCAGAACTATTATCAAATGCTCCTCCTTTACAACTCCTCTGCTTCAACAAATTACAGAAGAAGATGGGGACATAATCCAGTGTTCTCTGTTGTGGATATATCTAAAAATGAACATCAGTAGTGCTTCAGTTTTGAAGAGTAGGTCACCTCCCTGGCCCTCTCCCATTACCCTCTGCTTTTCCCCTGGTTTCCATTCCTAACACAATAACCAGAAGACTTGTTGAGGAGGAGTGATTGGTCATATTAGATAATTTTTGAAGGTTTCTTCTGTTGTTTTTCAATCTGTTCTGGTGACCTAAGGCTTCTGGTTCCCAGCTGTATTAAAACGAAATTGAAACCAGAAGTCACAGATCACTGGGCAAGGTTATATTTGTAACTATACTCGTTAGAAGCACCTCACTGTGTACCCAGACCATACATTTTTATGGAGAATTGGAGAAAATTATTCCGTTTTTCAGAAGGGAGGCTAAAAGAAATTTGACAGAGATTCGTTGCTTGAATGTGTATTAGTTCATTCACCTTCACTTGACAACTAAAGAAATAATTAATTTACATTTACCTATGATAGTTATAGAGCTATTGTGACATAGCTTCCATGTATGTGGGTGCCTAGCTACATTAAAAAAAAGTACTTTGAGATTGAACATTTACCTAATTTGGAAGCTAATTTATACATAGTAATTATTGAACAGCATGCACAAGTTCTTAGTTTTAGAGCAAGGGACTATCATTGTGGTTCATTTGTCCGTGAAATCATGATTTACAGCCAATTATGGCTCTCATGGGAAGCAAATCTGTCAGTTTGTTTTGCTTCCCTTCTGAAAAGGGGTCTACTTTAAGAGAAAAGAATTTGCTTTCCCTGGGAGCAAATTCTTCCCATTTAAAGTAGACCCGTTTTCAGAAGAAGCTTTTGTGCAGGGAAGCAAACAGGAAGTTACAAAAGTTTTCTTCCTTGTAAAGAAGGTGTATCCAGTCCTCTTAGATATTGAAAAATAGAATATTCCCTATTATGGTCTTAGAAAATTCAATAATCTTATTAACCCTTGTCATGCTGTATAAATTTATACGCTACACCCATTTCTTATTGTTAGCCAGTCAGATTACTTAATCCAGATTGTGAATATAAATTTACATACTGAATGACAAACAGTGCAGATCCAGATCAGTTGGCTTCTTCAGAAGCCAACTGATCTGGATCTACATTGTTTGCAGAAGAAAGCCATATCCAGGTTCAGCAGGACAAGGGTATATTTAAAATAATAGGTATAGATTGGATTTTGTTTTAATCAAGTTTCAGTCATATGTCTTGAAAGGACATGTAAATTATCATAAGATTTATTAATATATAAACTCAGTGAACATCAGAAAAGGGCCTTTATCACATATGCATAGAATGAAGGCCTAGATCAGCCAGTGCATTTATGCAGTCTGATCAGGGCCTTCATTATTTGCATACAATCACTGGATACTGTAGAATATATTGATGACCAAAAGACTTGGCCATGCACGGGCTGATATTGCTTTAACTGGGTGCATATTTCTTAAAGTGCGTTTTCTCATGTAGTATTTTCTGTTGACACCAGTGTTGAGGTTGCCAAAATTATGTCATATTTTTTTAATATAATTCAATGTTTAATACTTAGCATGCTATGGGCAAATTCAGCAGAAGACAAATTCATAATGTTTTTTTCTTATTTTTCCCAGAAAAAAGGATTTGACATTTCATGCAAATTGTCTCAAGAGAGACAATTAGCAAGAAAAGTCAAATCCTATTTTCTGGAAAAAAGTATGAGAAGTATTTCAAAATATTGCCTGCTGAAATTTTTTCCCAGCTTGCTCAGTATTATTAAAATCTAAAAATTTAAATGTCAGGACTCAGATTAACTAAAATCTTGCTTTCAACCCTTGTCATGCTGAATAAATTAAGATGCCATGTCCACTTCTAATTTTCAGCCAATCAGATTACTTGATCCAGATTGTTTATATTAATGGCAAACAGTGCAGATCCAGATCAGTTGGCTTCTTCAGAAGCCAACTGATCTGGATCTACACTGTTTGCAAAGGCAGGGTATATCAGCAGGACTAGGGTTAAGACCATATTATCTGTGGTAATTTAGCCTTACTTTAATGGAACATGGATGTTGTTTTTGCTTTAGATTTACAGCAAAAGAATGACTGCTATAAGGACTGAATGGAATTGAAAGCGTATGGCCCAGAAGTCTAGATAAGGCAGTTTCTTCTGCCAAAAAGTATTTCAAGTTTCTTTATGTCTCCATGAAAACATATGTTGTGGGTACTCATTAGAAGTGCTTGTGTTTTCATGGAGAAATAAGAAAAAACTTAACCGAGGCCCTTCTAATGAGTACCCTGATCACATGTTTTCATTTAAAAAAAAGGAAAATATATATCTGGCTACAGGCTATCCCTTTATCTAGAGCCCTGTTAAAAATGCTGATCTGGGCTTTTGCTTATCATGTATAGCTAAGCCTTCTTGTATTGATTAGGGCTCAAATTTATCTCACACTTGAAATGGTAGATTTGTTTTTTCTATTGCTACACCCTTTTTACATTAAGTTCTATTCCTAAACAAGTTTTAAGCCTTAGAAATCGTTAACCCTTTCATCCCTGCAGATTTATACAGATGCCTTTGCAAACAGTGCAGATCCAGATGAGACGGCTCATAATGAGCCGTCTCATCAGGATCTACACTGTTTGTCAGTCTATTATTGATTTTTTGACTGAAACTCCTATTTACAACAATGAATGTGTCCAAATTCAGAAATGGAAGAGTCTATTTCATTAACTCTGAGGTTAAGGTTAAGGTTAGAGCACTTTTCTACCTGGCAAGGCTCCATAGTACAGTCGGTAGTGCGTCTGACTGCAGATCTAGGGGTCGAAAGTTTGAATCCCAGCTCGGCCACATAGCTTTTGCGGAGATTGATCAAGAAATTCAACATGTCACCTTAATACCTTAATAGTGTTGACTGGGTCGTTAAACTCCAAACCAACCATTCTATGGTCTCCATTTTCTGCTGATTCTAGAAAGGCAGTTATTGCAAAAGTATGTGCACAAGATACTGGTTCACTGCTTTAGAGGCCCAGGAAAAACGTGAGTAGGTTAACAGCTTTACACCTTAGAGTCTGCCCAGGAAAAACGTGAGTAGGTTAACTGACTAGCTAGACATAATCTTAATAGTGTTGACTGGACAGAAAAAAATCAAAATAAAAAAACACAAGCTTCCTGAGACTTTTGTAAGTCTCCACCATTTAGTTTTCAGGCACATCTTTAGCTAGCAGAATGGACTTAAATTGTAGGACAAGTATGGTAATGAAATATGGTATATCAGAATACAGTCAAACCTCGTTATCTCGAACTCCCTTATTTCGAATTACCGCTTATCTCGAAGTGAAAATCTGGTCCCTGTTTTAACATGAAACTATGACAACAGGTAACAAAATAATGTGGAAAAGAGGAGAAATTGCTCCTGAGGAGGAGCAATTTCTCCTCTTTTCCACATTATTTTATATATATATTTCTAACTTCAGGAGTCAAATTACATATTCATTTGTTAAATGTGGTTGTTCAATTTATTGTTTTCCTCAGTCTCTCAACTCTGATATGTCGAGGTATGGATATCTCAAAGTGTTTCAGTGAGTCCCTTGGAATTCGAGATAATGAGAGTCGACTGTATTTAGGGTATAAGCAGTAGCCATCTTGAGATAACCTGTCTTTGGACATATTCTGTATAGATCTGACAAAACTATGCATGTGTACAATCTAGTAAAGTCAGGACAAGCACAGTTTACTATTTAACCCATAAGGTTCCTTTCAAAATTGTGGCAGAAGACATTCATCTTTTTATACCCCGGCATAAGAAGTATACCGGGGGTATACAGTTTTTGTCTTTCTTGTCCGTCAGTTCATTTGTATGTACTTTTGTTAGTTAATGTCTACGTCAAAGTTTTGTTAAAGCTTTTATTTCTAAACCATATGATGGATTCGCTTTATATTTGATATGGTGATAGATATTGGTCATAACTTTTATTGACTACTGTCCTCACTCTGCCCGTTACCTCAAGGTCATGGACTTAGAACTTAAGGCAATTTTAGCAAGCTTGAGTTTTGTTCAAGAATCTTTTTTAATTTTAACTTGGAAACAACTTGCTCAGTCAGCTGGTCAGACATGGATCAACTGTGAGACATGGACCATAGGTCTAGATAAGGGAGGGTATCCGGTAAATATTTTTCTTATTTCTCTACTAAAACATATGTTGTGGGTACTCATTAGAAGCGCCTCGCCGAGGCGCTTCTAATGAGTACCCACAACATATGTTTTTGTGGAGAAATAAGAAAAATATCAATACTTTTGGATTGAAAAAAGCGCCTTAACTAGTGCTATGATGGACTTGTGGATCATGAAGTGGAATGTCAAGCCTTATAGAAAAAATAGAATGACATCTGTTGCTTTTGTGACCATAGAGATCACAAGGTCTAGCTTTGCATGCCCTGGCTAGGCTGGACATATTAGCAGCTTGGTGTCAGAATGTACAGGTACGTATGACTAAAGATATTGGTAGATTGCTTAGATCAAAGCCTAAAATATGATCTTATCAGGTTTCTGTTACATTCAACAAGGTAGTTAGAGATCAGGGCCCAGTTGTTCAAAGCGTCGTTAGCTTAACGAGCTCGTTAAGGGTCATTTCGTTTAGTGTTTTAGTGGAGTCAATATACAATATTCTGATATTTTTTGCTGAAAAAATGTGAGTAGCTTTTGCACTGCAAAAGCTACTCACATTTTTTCAGCAAAAAATTTCAGCATATTTGCATATCACTCGATGTAAATTTTAACGAATCGTTAACTAACGACGTCGTTAGCTTTGAACAACTGGGCCCAGGATATCTTAACACTTAGCATGCTTAGTTTTAGCAGATGACCTATTTAATTATTTTTTCTTATTTTCCTCAGAAAAAATGTTCTGACATTTCATGCAAATTGTCTCCAATGGAGACAATTTGCATGAAATGCCAAATCATGTTTTCTGAGAAAAATGAGAAAAATATCAATGTTTCTTCTGCAGAATTTGTTCATTAAGTAGTAATGGTTATATAAAGGCTTATAGCATGCTTAGAAAAAAAAAGTTATCTGATGACATTTCAAAATATTTTTCTAATTTCTAAATTCCCAGGAAATAGGGTTCAACATTTCATGTCCTTATGTTAAGTGGAATTTGCCATCTGCTTAATTTGATCAGAGAGTGCTTAAAGATTAAAACTGCTAGTTTGATTTGTGCAGAGGTCACACAACATTTGTCTTTGCGATAAAATTATAAGGGTTTTATCATATAACCCATTGTTGTCGGGAGATCCGTAAAAGGGTAATTGAAAAACAGTACAGACCCAGATCAGATGTCGCAGAACGCGGCGTCTGATCAGGGACTCCACTGTTTGCAAATAGTTTCGTCATTTTTCTCTAGGAATATGTAAATCTCATGGCCAGACGTACCTAGAATAGAAATTGGACTCTTCCAATATATAGTCACGGGGAGTCTATTCAGTCTACAATTGGATAAGCATGCCTCTTATCTAGAGCTGTACAGTTTTCACAGTGAATTCACTAGTATCGAGGCTTCTTGGAGGCAAACAACGCTGAAGTTGAACAAAAGCATGACTTAATGGATTGATCTGTGCCTTAGCTCTCTCTACAACTTACATATTTTGCTTATTTTTCCACATTTTCTAATTTCCTCATAAAAATTTATGTTGTGGGTACTCAAAAAGGCCTCAGTAAGACACTGTTAACCCTTGCCCTGCTGAACCCGGATATACCCTGCCTTTGCAAACAGTGCAGATCCAGATCAGTTGGCTTTTTCAGAAGCCATCTGATCTGGATCTGCACTGTTTGTCATGAAATATGTGAATTTGTATTAAAATCCAGAATCAAGTAATCTGATTGGCTGAAAATAAGATGGGCATGGCTTCTTAATTTATTCAGCAGGACAAGGGTTAATAAGTACCTCAGCATAACTTTTCATTGTTGTTTCTTAAATAATTTTTGGAATGGCAGACAGTGTAGACTTATCAGACTGCTCCTTCAGGAGCAGACTGATCTGGGTCTACACTGTTTACATATGCCATTTTGTCAGACACTTTGGTGTACAAAAATTTACTGTACTCATTGATTTGCTTGTAAGATATTCGAATGTCACTTATTTTTCTCTCCATCCAATTTTATATTTTAAGGAGAAGTAGATAAGAATGCACAGAATTCTGTTGGTTTCTTGTATACCACATTTATCCTAAGTTTTAATACAGAAGCAATCAGTGTAGATCTAGATCAGATGCATTTGATCAGGGTCAATTGTTTGCAACTCATCCAGCAGTTTTTCAGACCCATTAACAGGTACTAAAATGAATAAAGGTGTCATGTAAGTAGTCATGATAGAATAATCTAAAAGACAGCAAAATGTGCCTTACTCTCACTTAAAACTTCATATCACAGAATGCTGTCCATATAACTCATGGCATTTTAAACACTGTTAAATGGAAAATCTTGGGACATACCAAACCTGTCCTAAATTTTAAGTAGTTTATTTGATTATTTATTAATATGTCTAAAAATTGTTGGATGAATGGCAAACTATAGACTCTGAACAGATGCTGCATTCTGCAGTATCTGATCTGGGTCTACTCTGTTTGCTCAGGCCTGTCTGTCCAAATAGAATAATTCTCTGTTATTGATTTATGAATTTAATCATAGGTCTAGATAAGGGAGGGTATCCGGTAAATATTTTTCTTATTTCTCCACAAAAACATATGTTGTGGGTACTCATTAGAAGTGCCTCAGCAAGGCGCTTCTAATGAGTACCCACAACATATATTTTTGTGGAGTAGTAAGAAAATTATCAATACTTTTGGATTGAAAAAAGTGCCTTAACTAGGGCTATGATTTAATAGTTGTGTAGGATTGAAATAATGGTTGTCTGTAATAGTGTGCAAACAAGCAGTGTTTGTATTGAGAGAAAACAAAGCCGGTAAATACTTTATAATCGGCTACAAGTGAAAAGTTAACTATGGTTAATGTCCAAAAATTTCATACATAGCTGCAGATAAGAGGGCTTTTTTTTTTTTCTTTTTCAACCGAAAAGTACTGGGTCCAGTTGTTCAAAATTAACAATTTTGTTAGTTAACGTATGGTTAAAACTTTGATCATAAGATATGACATATATGCTATTACTTTTGCTGAAAAAATGTGATTCCGTCTAGAATTTTCATACGGGAACGCATAGCTTGTAGGTATATATTCAATCTCTGACAACTGCGTCAGGGAGTCAACTCTTTGGCTCAGTGGTTAGAGCATTGGATTTTAACCAGGAGGACCGGGTTCGAATCCCACGATAGGCGGGAAATCTTTTCAGCTATGCTTCATTCCTTTGTTGCGACAATTATGTCGTAAGAACTGTTTGCCACTCAACCAGCAATTTTAGACACATTCACAGGACTTGTGAATTTGATTAGAAGTATTAGATAAAGAGTTACAAAATGTAGGTGTGCAGATATTCTAGGTAAATACAGTATCCAAAATTTATCAACCAAAATTTCCCATGAAAACGAAATTTCAGTCAAAGTGGGGTTTGACTGGATCGACCCCTGCTGGAGTTGTGGGTAACTAATTAGCATGTAGGTGAATTAACCCATGACTATACAGCACTTCATTGCTCAGAGCCTTCCATTATCACCCTATAATCATATTGGTATGACTTAAATACATTACAAAAACATGCCTATTCAAATATACTGAAAATTTTACCACCAAAAATTGAAAATTTTCAGATAAAAAAATCTGATATTTTTCATATTTCTGCTCAAAACATAGACTGTGGGTACTCACTAGAACTGCAACAAGGCAGTTCTAATGAGTACCCTCAATGTATGTTTTTGAGCAGAAATAAGAAAAATAACGTATACCCCATGTAAACCCCAGTTTTACTATATAAAAATATAAAAGTTGGGTTAAAGGGGGTTAAAATTATATAGGCATGTTTTCGTGATGATGTTGAAAGCAAAATAAAACACCACATCATTATCCCTAGCAGAAAATCATACCATCTATTGTACCGGCACAGTGGCTCAGTGGTAGAGCATCCGCTTTGTGACCGGGAGGCTGCGGGTTCGATCCCCGGCCGGGTCATACCAAAGACTTTAAAAATGGTACTAGCTGCTCTTTCGCTTGGCGCTCAGCATTAAGAAAGTAGAGCTAGGAATCGGAACTGGTCAGCTCAGTGTCAGTATAATGTGACTGGGTGAAATATCATGTCAAAGTGTCTGGGGCATGATATTTCAGTGAGGCAGCACTCTAAAAGTGAGCATTGAGCTCCCTGTCACATCCAGACACCGTCGCGATATGACTGAAAGATTGTTGAAAGCGACGTTAAGCCCAAAACAAACAAACAAACAAATACCATCTATTGTTGTCTCTGCAGGTTTATTGGAACATGAAGATGGATTAATACTGAAAGCATTACAGAAACCACCTCGAGGGACCAGGGAACTACACTTCTATGAAAAAATTTTCCACAAGGATTGTACAGACAAACATATAATAGAGCTACAGCAATTTATGCCGCAGTTCTTTGGTGCATTCCACTTTGAAGAATATCCTGAAGGTATAAACGCTTATCATTCTGGTTAAAAAATTCAGCAGATAACAATTTGAAATATTCTTCTTATTTATTTTTTCCAGAAAATAGGCTTTGACAGTTCATGCAAATTGTCTCCTGAGGAGACAATTTGCATGAACTGTCAAAGCCTATTTTCTGGAAAAAAAAAAAAATAAGAAAAATATCATTAATTTGTCATCTGCTGAATATGCCCAGAGAGTGGTAAAAGTTAAAGTTGTTACAGTCATAGATAAGAGGGCTATACAGAAAAATATCTCAGAGGACTTATTAAGGTGGCATGTTTGGTGATGATACTGGGATATTTTCTTTTGTTCTCCATAAGAAACATATGTTGTGGGTACTCATTAGAAGCACCTCATCAAGGCTTTTTTAATGAGTACGCACAACATATGTCTTTGTGGAGAAAACAGTTACCCCAGAAATATTCATGAGATACACCTCCTTAATTAGTCCTCTGTATTTTCTTATTTCTCCATGAAAATAAGTTGTGGGTACTCATTGGAGGCATCTCATTGAGATGCTTCTAATGAGTACTCAAAACATAAGTTTTCAGGGAGAAATGGAAAAAAAACATCAATACATTTGGTTTGATAAAAAGCACATAATCTAGGAGTTATAAGATAAAGGGTCATAGGACTTGTTTAAAGGTGGTGTATTTGATGACAATTCTGGGACATTTTTTTCTTATTTTTTTCAAAAATCATATGTAGTGGGTACTCATTGGACGTGCCTCACCAAATTGCTTCTAATGAGTACCCTCAACAGAAGTTTAAATGGGAAACTGGAGAAAATTATCATCAAATATTCCTCCTTCACAAGCCCTCAATGCATTCTGCAGCATCTGATATAGGTCTGTACAGTTTGCTCATGCCTGTCTCTTAACTCATTTATGCCTAGCATCCCAGTAAAGGGACATTGGCAAACAGTGTAGACCCAGATCAGATGTTGCAGAATGCTGCATTTGATCAGGGTCTCCACTTTTTGCAATAGATACAGGAATTTCTATATTTAATGATGATACTAAGCATAAACTGGATACCCCTAAAATTGGAAATGAACCTGTCCAAAAAGAGAGGGAGAAGAGTCCACTAGGCATAAATGGGTTAAGATTAAAATGGGACACAACAAGGACTGAGACTTTTTCCTTGACAAGGCTTGCTTCATTTTTTTTCCTGAGCATGCTGGGTAAAAATTTCAGCAGACAAGATTTTGAATATATTTTCAAATTTTTCTCAGGCAGCAGGTTTTGACATTGTCACCAGGCAACAAATTGATGGTATTTTTCTTATTTTATCCAGAAATTAGGTTTGACATTTCATGCAAATTGTTTCCTTAGGAGACAATTTGCATGAAATGTCAAAGCCTGTTTTCTGAAGAAAAAAAAAACAAACACACACACAAAAAAAAAAAAAAAAAAAAAAAAAAAATTTACAAAAATATCATCAGTTCACCATCTATTGAAGGTAAAGGTATATTGTAAAAATGGCAGAAAATTGTGCAGAATTGATAGGCTACCCATTTATCAAAGACTGACAAGAATTGATTTTCCACATTAGAATAGCTTTGAAAGAAAACTTATTGTTCCAATCATGAAAACTTCATGGAGATTAGAGTGGCCTGACTCACAGCTTTTAGCAGTATATGCAGTTTATCACAGCTCTAAATAAAAAGGGTATCTGTGTATATATTTTTCTTCTTTCTATATGAAAATATATGTTGTTACACATAGGTCTAGATAGGAGTGGGTATCAGGTTAATATCTTTCTTATTTTTCCACGAAAACATATGTTGTGGGTACTTATTAGAAGTGCCTCGGCGAGGTGCTTCTAATGATTACCCACAACATATGTTTTCATGGAGAAATAAGAAAGATATCAATACTTTCGGATTGAAAAAAGCGCCTTAACTAGAGCTATGGTTGTTGGCATTCATCAAAATGAGTACACTCAACATATTTTTGTGTAGAAATAAGAAAAGTAAGAAAAATGTTAACTCTTTTTGGTTAAAAAAGCACCTAACTAGAGCTCTTGAGTTTATTAATCTTTACTACTTTCAGGACAAATTCAGCAGACAACCAAATGATGATGTTTTCTTATTTTTTCCCAGTAAATAGGGTTTGACAGTTCATGCAAATTTTCTCCACTGGAGACAGTTTGCATGAAATGTCATCCTATGGGGAAAAATAAGTGTCATCTGCTGAAAATTTTGCCCAGCATGCTAAGTATTAAATTCATTTAGGAATAACATTTGTAGCAAATGAATGGAGAATCCCTGATGTTCTCTTTGCTAAAGAGGTGTGATAATGTTCATTTCTTATTTACCATACTGTGCCACATGGTGGGATTACATGTAATTTGATTTTCAATTAGAGAACTTAATTTCATGAATAAATCATCATTGCAACTTCATTTCATGAATAAACCATCATTGCACAGAACCTGACTAATTCTTCAATTAATGACATGTAATTGTCTGGAAGGTTTCCTAGTATATTTTATAGGTAGAGATTAGTGCCAGATAAGAAGGGAATCTAGATAAATATTATTCTGTTTTCTCTATTACAATATAAATTATGGGTACCATAATAACCCTAAGTATTGGGACAGATAGGGGGCAACAGTTAAGCCTTTGCAAACAGTGTAGACCCAGATCAGATGCCGCAGATTGTGGCATCTGATCTGAGTCTACTTTGGCATACATCCAGCAATATTTTAGACATGTCAGGAGGAAGTAAAATGGACTATTTTAAATTTTAGGACAAGTATGGTTAAGTTGATAAGGTGTCCCAATACTTAGGGTATATATGGTATGCAAAATTGCATCTGTGAAACATCTACGGTAAACGTCCTAAAATTTTGTTCAACAAAGTTGCCAACAAAATGACATGCAAACAGTGTAGACCCAGATCAGACTGCAGTCCGATTGGGGTCTGTACTGTTTGCCTTTCCACCAAGTATTTTAAGAAATAACTGTATAAAAAACAAAATTTAGGAAAAACGGCTACGGAGTAAAGTGTTCCAAATTGTAGTACACTACAACCTCTTTATAACATGGTTCATTATAACATGGTTTTGGATATAACACGGTTCAAAGATGGCTCCCAAAAATGTATAGATTATATTGAAAAATGACCATAAATGGTCATTTTTCAATATAATCTATACATTTTTATTTGGATATAAAACAGTTGTTTAACTAACACGGTTTATGCTATAGGCCCCAACAATAGTGTTATAAAGAGGTTGTGGTGTACTCGCACTTAACATATGTTTGTGTGAAGCATCTGTGTGGCTGAGCAGTTAGTGTTCCTGACTTAGGATCATGAGGTCCCAGGTTTGAATCCCAAGTCTCACCGTAGGCAGAATTCAACTCATTAGTACAGCGCTTCATTGCACAGAGCCTTTCATTATCACCCGTATATCATCTTGATTTGGTGTGGAAAAAAATCTTCTTATCTGGAGCTATGAATTAAGGCCCTATAATTATATCTACAATGGGATACAGTAATTTGTATTCTTAATGCTAAGACCTAGACAAGCTTGCACTTCTATGCTTTGACAGGGTCTGTCACAGAGGACTTGTTTAGGAGGAGTATTTGATGATCATTAAGGGATAATATTTCTTATTTCTCCATAAAAAATACAGGTTGTGGGTATTCAGTAAGTCACTTCTAATAAAGTACGCACAACATGTGTTTTACTGGAAAAATTGAGAAAATTATCTCTGAATTATCTTCAATTACTCCTCCTTGATACGTGCCCTGGTCACACATTTCCAGTACACAGTATCAGGGTCAGGTAAATCGGAATAGTGTGTAGTAAAGAATTAAAGTAATCTAAAAACTTACAGAAAGAATAATATTGACACCTGAATTTAATATCTATCCTGAACAGTAATGTAAAGGGAGATAATTTTGTGACTTCCTGTTTGCTTTTCTGCACATCCTTTTCTGAAAAAGGAGTCTACTCTAAAAGGAAGGAATTTGCTCCCTTTGGGAGCAAATTCTTTCCTTTTAGAGTAGACCCCTTTTCAGACGGGACAAAATAAATTGACATAGTCGCCTCCCCTGAAAGTGTATCCATTCACCGTAAAAAGGATCTATTCAAGAGATCTTATTCTCTGAGCAATTCCTTTATCTGGACCTATATATTAAACCTAAATTGGATAGCACATTTACTCTTGTGCATCTTGACTTGGTATGTTGATTCTAGAAAGTCTAGATACTTGGAGATCCTAATTATAGTGCACAGATGTTTTGGCTGACCTGCGTGTACTCATTTTACATGTATAGCATTGAAGATATTTAATGTGTTTTGTAAAACTGTTGCGATAATTACTGAAATAAGTAGGCAAATTGATAACTGCAGACAGGGAAATTAAGCCAAATATAAATCCTCCGCATCATAATAGGGACACTGACACAATTAAGGCAGACAATACCCTGTGCAAAGGCATTGTTTATTGATCTTTACCACTCTCTGGAAAAAATCAGCAGACAACAAACTGATGATATTTTTCTTAGTTTCCCCCCAAAACAGGCTTTGACATTTCATGCAAATTGTCTCCTTAGGAGACAATTTGCATGAAATGTCAAAGCCTTTTTTTTTTTTTTTTTGGAAGGAAGAAAAATGCTCAAAATGTCATCTGTTGAAAATGATACCCAGCATGTTGAGCGTTAAGGAAGAAAACAATCTGTGAATCTGTGATTCACACAATCTCATGAGGATCTGTTTCTATTTCTTCCTGCTATTGAAAGTTTTGTTGGTCTTTTCTCCTCAGACTACCCAGAATCACCTCTTCCAAGTTTTAATATGGTCTATTGTTTTAAAAAGGGGTATTGAATTTTAAGAATTAGAATGTTATCTGCTACAATTTTGCATAGCACTTCAAGGGTTAAAATTTCAATAATTTTGTGTGACTTTCCAGTAATATGTCAAAAGAACTTGCTACAGACCCAGATCAAACTAATGACAGTTCCATCTAGGACTGCACGCTTTCTTCAGGTATCTGAATATGTAGGAATATACTGGTCCACTAAATTAACCCTTATCTTGCCTTTCGCGACAATAGTCGCGCTGGGGGGGGTCTGTCAACTCAAAAGCCTGTCATACTTACAATATACCACATGCAACCATACAGAGCAAGTGTTCTCATGCAGGAGTGAACCTACTTTCATACAAACACGCCACTTTTCATTAGATAGTCAGGTGCTGGATTTTACCCACACTAAAAAAGACCGAGAATACCAAATTTCAAGCTGCCATTAATTTCAGCACTCACTTCAACAAATTGATCAGGCTTTTCTGGAAAAAAAGCCCATAACACCTGAATCATTTCCAGTGAGGAAGAAGTAGGAATAACAGTAGAACCTATGTATGTCACTCGTTTCATTCGCAATAGTACACAGTAGGCGCTGGGCTCTTGTATTTTTTTTTTTTTTTTTAAGTGTCTTAAACGGTTCCCGGTTTACACATGACTGTCACGTGACTTTCTAGTCACATGACCATCCTTTCTCCAGTAATATGGCCACCTAGGATCGGCAAATTATACGTGAAAATTTCATGAAAATCGAGGTAAAATTCAGGGGGTAATGACTTCTCAAGTAGAGGTACCCCCTCTTACAGGCCTGATTCATTTTATTTCCGGCAAGAGAAGGGTTAACAATCAATCTGGGCACAGTTGTTCAAAGCTAACGACGTCGTTAGTTAACGATTCGTTAAGATTTACATCAAGTGATACGCAAATATGCTGAAATTTTTTGCCGAAAAAATGTGAGTAGCTTTTGCATTGCAAAAGCTACTCACATTTTTTCAGCAAAAAATAACAAAATATTGTATATTGAATACGCTAAAACAGTTAACGAAATGACCCTTAACAAGCTCGTTAAGCTACCGACGCTTTGAACAACTGGGCCCAGATAGATATTTAACATACATTGTAGCAGGGCATCAGAGGCACATAGGGGCTATGCCACTAAAGTAACACAGAAATCTTGAACTCATATTTTCTAGGCATTTTATTTTATACAGCTTCTTTACTTTACATATAATATATTGCCTACTTCACTGATAACAATACAGATAAACTTTATGCTTAGCATGCCAGGTAAAATTTCAGCAGACAACATTTCTTTTCTTTCTTACTGGTGTTTTCCAAGAAAAAAGGGTTTGACAAATTTATACATGTTGTATCCTAAAAAGAAAATTGCACAATGTATTTTCTAGGAAAAAATAACTCGACTAAATAAATGAAAATCGTGACTGTAGTTTGCTGATATTTGCATAGAGAGTAATAAAGGTTTGAATTTGCCCAAAGGAGCATTTGTGCATACTTCATGAGCAATTGTTTGATGCATTTAATGCTTGGCACTCTGTGCAAAAAAATTAGCAGATGATATTTTAAAATATTTTTCCTATTTTCCTCAGAAAACTGGTTTTGACATATCATGCAAATTGTCTCCATGACAATTTTCATGAAATTATCAAATTCAGTTTTCTGGGAAAAATAAGAACCCCCTCCACACCCGCACCCACCGCACACACACACACACACACACACACACACACACACACACACACACACACACACACACACACACACACACACACACACACACACACAATTAAATACTTATTTTTAATTTTACATTGTAAGAATATTTGAGAGGAAAAAAAATGTTCACGTTTTATGCATGGAAATAATACCTTTTTTAGATTTGCTACAGCCACTATCCAAACAAACATATAGCAAGAACAATAGGTTTTACTTTTCTTAATTTTCTATAAAAATTATATGTTATGGAGAGGTAAGAAAATTTTAGCTTGATAACCTAGTATCTAGAGATATAAGATAAGTTTTTCAGTCCCCTGGCTAATGATGTCTGTTTATATTGTTTCCAGTTACTTATATAAAATTAGAGAATCTTGTGTCGAAGTTCAGAAAACCTTGTGTGGTTGACATTAAGATGGGGAAGAAAACCTATGATCCTGAGGCTGGCCCAGCCAAAATAGCAAAAGAAATGACCAAGTTTCCTCATGTAGAAAAATTTGGCTTCCAGTTTACAGGGATGCAGGTATGATAAATATATTTGAGCCAGATTAACATGACGAAATGTTCCTCTTTGTGTTAACCCTTATCCTCTGTTCACGACAACCCCCACATTTGCAAACAGTGTAGATCCAGATCAGATGGCTTCTGAAGAAGCCATCTGATCAGGATCTACACTGTTTGTCATTCAGTTTGTGAATTTGAACAAGAACATTATATGATGTAATCTGATTGGCTGATTGTCAGAAATGGGTGTGGCTAATTAATTTATTCAGCAGGATAAGGGTTGACATGCCTTTGTGAAATGTATACTTTCTAAACCATCACTCTAGATATGACTCTTTTTCTGCCATAATGTGATGATATTTTTCTTGTTTCTCCATGAAAACATGTATTGTGGGTGCATATTAGAAGTGCCTTTGTGAGGTAACACTTTGATGGAGAAATAAAAAAAATATATTCATCTGTTAGAGCTATACATCACCCTTACAACCTACTTCATATCAGTGATGAAAAAAGCGAATTCTCGTCAATAACTAGTTTCATAGAATCTTGTTGAACTAATTACGGTTCTTGGTCATATGAACTATCTATCTTTCAAAACATCAATCTTCTGAAACGTAATGGAAATTCAGACAGTTCGACCATCCATGTTGGTATTCACTAACACTAATAATTTGTGCATATTTGGTCAAAGTAGCTACAATAATTAGAATATGTATCAAGTGTGCTTTTTGGATAAAATACTATACTAAAATGGACATGTATTGTGCACATAGTAATTTTTCACTGCATTATGCACTCTACATGATTTTGCCATAAATCCGAATAAATGTTACAGTCACAGCTATGTGCATATCATCATGTTGATGACGTATTTAAAGTTATTGACCCTGACTATGGGGAAAGATGGAAAATTATGTTATATACTGAAGATACACTTCCAAGTCAAAAATGTTAGTTCAGCCAGAGGACTTGTTAAGAAGGCGTATTTGGTGATAATTCGCTTCTAATGAGTGCCCACAACATATATTTTTAGGAGAACTGGAGAAAATTATCCCAGAATTATCACCAAATACTCCTCCTTAACAAGTCCTCTGAGTTCTTTCCTTTTAGTTTAGACCTCTTTTCAAAAGGGAGGCAAACTATTTTTGTCAGAGCTGCTATGCTTGGAAGTGTATATATCCCCCTTAACCCTTGTCATGCTGAATAAATGACTTTTAATTGTCAACCAATCAGATTACTTGATCTAGTTTGTTGAGACAAATTCAGATAATTAATGACAAACAGTGCAGATCCAGATCAGAAGCCAACTGATCTGGATCTACACTGTTTGCAAAGACAGGGCATATCCGGGTTCAGCAGGACCAGGGTTAAAATAATTATGGCATAGTAGCTCAGCTTCTGGTTTTGTGAAAGAAAAGAATAATATCAATACTGTTCTGCCTAGAGATGTTTTATAAAGAGTGGTGTCAGCTGGTAAGTTTTGTTGTTAGTGTGCTCGTCTGCCTGTAGACATGGTAGGATTGGATGGAGTGTCAGGTGAACAATACAGTGATACAGAGCTGTATTACCATAAATACCTGGACAATTTAACTTCTTACCATACTTAACAAAAATTTGATCAAGTCCATCAGACTGCCTGGTAATGACGTTGATTTGTGTCTAATAAAATACTTATGGTATAGCGAACAACATGGACCCAGTTAAAGGCTCCATATTCCTCAAAAATAGACATTTTTATCCAAGAAAGATTTAATAAAATGATATATAGTATTAATATGATCATAGAATGTGGCATCTGACTACCTGTAAAATTTCAGTTAATCTCTCGTTTTTGAACTGGATCAATAATGAAATAATTTTTTATCGTATCTCTGAATTAATGTTGGCAAGAGCGAGAGAGTAATTGAAATTTTACAGGCTGTCAGGTGCCATATTTTATGATTGTATTAATACCAAATATCAATTTATTAAACCATTCTTGGATAATAAAAAGATTAATTTTTGAGGGATATGGAGCTTTTAAAATTTTTCCTTAAAAGCAGTTTGGTTTGGTCTACACAGCTGGCTCAGGCCAGTTTATCTGTATATTTAAGATAAATACAGTAAACTACGTACATTGTATTGGCGAAAGAATGTGCACAATACTGGTTAACCGCTTAGAGGACTAAGCCTGCCCAGTAAACGTGTGGTTAGGTAAACTGACCGTGCTCGACATGACCCCATTGGGTTGACTGGGCTGTAAAACCTCAACACAAACAAACGTACATTGTATTATGAACAGTGAATATCTTCCCCAGACTGCATACTAGTCTTTTTGTGTTGATGTGTTTTAGTTCCAGATAAAGAGAGTAATTGAAAAAAAAAAATTATCTTTTCCATGATACATATCTTGTACCAAAATGTATCTTGAGGTACTAACTAGACATTGTCCAAAATTGTCACCTTGATTATCACCTTATCTGGGTCTATATAATTCGAGGGTTGAGCGCAAGACTATGGTAACTCAAACATATTTTTGAAACCCTTGTTTAGGGGCAACTTGGACCCCTTTGTAAACAATGCAAATTTAGGTGCCATTGCTCATACGAGCAATGGCACCTAAATTTTCATTGTTTACAGAAAGAAATGTTGTAATCTTCATAACGCCTTCATGGTGAGGAGATTAGGTTTGGGGAAAAACAACCATCTGACTTACGCCAGTCTTGCGCTCAACCCTCGATATATAGGTAGTTTTTCCAAGAGCATGGCTCATAAACCCACACAAATAAAAGACCAATTTTGACAGGCTTTTCAAATCTTTAGAAACAACTTGATGAAATGACAGTCTGTGTTTTCTTGGAAAACAAATCAGTGTATCACTTGTATGCTCAGATCCCCTAGAGAGTGCTAAAGATGTTTAATTGGCTGATGGTTTATTTATCTGAAAGTTTAGCCATGTCATGCCAAAATGGACCTTCATGCTTATGTGAACAATGAAGATCCATATACATGTACCATAATTCCTCAAACTATTCAGACAGACAGGCTTAGGCAAACAGTGTAGCCCCAGATCAAACTGCTGTGACTGAGTCCTTTGACCAACTGCTTGCCATTCTGTTGCAAAGTTTTAAAGACATTTTATCAGGCAGTGAAATAGATAATTAAAATTAGGGATAAGTGAGTTAAGGTGTCAGTGTATTTAAGATAAATTTGATAGTTATACATTAGCAAAGTCAGATCAAGGGCCCTAATTCCTTTGAGGAAGCCTGGACACTACTAAATTAGCTGGCATCAAGAAAATGTTCTGGCCAACTGTGTGGATTTTAAACATCTTATTTATTCTAAGTATTGGGACAGATAGGCCTGAGCAAACAGTGTAGACCCAGGTCAGACTATGCAAAATATTGTGTCACATCATTGTCCACATTGTTATCACTTACTGAGCATTTTCAGACAAACCAACAGATAGTAAAATGGGTTGTTCAAAAGTGAGGAAAAGTTTGGTTAACCCTTGTCCTGCTGAGCCCGGATATACCCAGTCTTTGCAAACAGTGTAGATCCAGATCAGTTGGCTTCTGAAGAAGCCAACTGATCTGGATCTGCACTGTTTGTCATTAAGTATGTGAATTTATAGCAACAATTCAGATCAAGTAATCTGACTGGCTGAAAATTAGGAGTAGGCGTGGCATCTTAATTTATTCAGCAGGACAAGGGTTAAGGGATAAAGTGTCCAAATACTTAGGGTATATACGGTAAATAATATTCATATGGTTTTAGTGAAAATATCACTTCATGAGTACTTGTATTTTCTAGTTTTAACAATATCGAAGATCTAACATTTTAGTTCTATTCCATAACAGGTATATTGTATGCAAAAGATAAAATGATTAAATTCTGCTGTGTTTCAGGGTGTCTTTAATCCACTTATTTTGCTTACATATATCTAAAGTAATCATGTCTGTGTTTGATCAGACTTGAAGTGTTTACTTTATTAACCCTACATATTCAGACAGGTAGGTCTTAATGAATAGTGTAGACCCAGAAAGAACATGTTTATCAGTGTCTACACTGCCATTCTGTGGCCCTTTTTTTAGATGCCTCAGGAGATAGGAAAGTAGATTATTTCAAACTTTAGACTAAACATGGTAAGAAGTTCACAATATTTAAGGTAATTATGGTACTTGTCCTAAAATTATGTATATTCATAGCTCAAGAGAAGCAGAGTATCCAGAAAAAAATTTTTTTTTCTCAATTCTCCAAGAAAACATATGTTTTGGGAACTCATTAGAAGTGCCTCATTGAGGCACTTCTAATGAGTACTCACAACATATGTTTTCATGGAGGAAAAAGAATATCCATTCTTCATGGTTAAAAAAGCATCAAAACTAGAACCATGATTTTCATCTTTTACTTTTTAATTTGATATTACAGCACACTTTTGACCTAAAGCACTCTCTGGACAAAAGTAGTAGAGGATAAGGGAGGGGTGTTATTTTCTTTTTCACAGAAAATAAGGCTTGGCATTTCATGTTTAGAATCACCCAGGTGGCTGAGTTAGGGCTTCCAACTTAGGATCACAAAGTTCCAGGTTCAAATCTTGCTGGAGGTGCAATTCAGCTCAGGACTGTATGACGCTTCATTGCACAGAGCCATTCAGTATCACCCTTCCATTGTCTTGATATGACTTAAATATCTATGTTGATCCTCATGCATTTAATCTTCAGCACACTCCAGATAAAGTCAGCTGACAGCAAATTAACGATATTTTCTTCTTTTTGTTTTCTCTCTCATAATTTTAACCCTAGTCCTGCTGAACCGGGATATACCCTGTCTTTGCAAACAGTGTAGATCCAGATCAGTTGGCTTCTTCAGAAGCCAACTGATCAGGATCTGCACTGTTTGCCATTAAGTATGTGAATTTATATCAATAATCTGGATCAAGTAATCTGATTGGCTGAAAATCAGAAGTGGGTGTGGCATCTTAGTTTATTCAGCATGACAAGGGTTAAAACCCTGTGTCTGGAAAATTTCAAAATGTAATGTGTTGAATTTTTTACCCTGGCAGCGTGTTAAACATAAAATTTTCTTAAGTTTAAAGTAAACTAGTAAATGTAAGAAAATCAGCTGTATCATCCCAGTAACTATTATTAAAACATCGAATAAAGCACCCCATGTGCAAAATAACCTTGTAATAAACATGAGGATCATGGCTCCAGATCTGCACATCTCTGTAGTCTGTTCTGGATCTAAGTGGTTTACTCAGTTATACATCATGAAAACATACCTATATAATTTTGACCCCCTTAAACCCCACTTTTATATAGTAAAACTGGGGTTAACAGGGGTATACATTATTTTTGTTATTTCTGCTAAAAAACATAGATTGTGGGTACTCCTTAGAACTGCCTCGATGAGGCAGTTCTAATGAGTACCCACAATCTATGTTTTGGGCAGAAATATGAAAAATATCAGATTTCTTTATCTGAAAAAATTGCCATGTTTTGGTGGTAAAAGTTTCAATATATTTGAATAGGCGTGTTTTCGTAATGTAGAATTCATTTTGTTCTAAAATAACATAGGTCCTGATTGGTCTTTAACTGTGTACTGACTTACCTGTATCAGAGTGAGTGACATTAGTGTGTAATCTCCATTAAGCAGTTTGGTAAGAGAAACAATTTTGCAAAGAACGGGAATTAAATTGCCTCCCCTTGCAAAATTGTTTCCATTACAATACTGGTTAGGTGAAATAATCCACTTTTGTAACTCACCAATCTTGTGTGTCATAAGGCCAGTTTTAATTTTTGACATGCTCATAGTAAGGCCATGGACTGGTCCAATGCTATTTTCTGTGGACTGCTACATTAATGTTATAATCAAGTACTAGCTTTCACAAAAAGCTTGGTATATGCTCAGCACACTAAATTTGTAGTATATCAGTTAGAACTTGCTTTTGCCACACTGTATACCTGTATTGATTTTTAGGTGAAAGTAAATTCAAATCATGTATTTTCATAGCTCTTGATAAGCGGGATATCCATACAAATATTTTTCTTATTTTTCCTTGGAAACATAGAGGTACTCATTAGAAGAGCATTGATGATGCACTTCTAATAATACCATAACATATGTTTTCATAGAATAATAAGAAAAAATCAATCCTTTTTCTCAGGAAAATGCTTCTAACTTCGAGGTATTGTTTTACTATTCAAACTTGTATGTAAACCTCAGGTTATTGACTCATTAAAACCTACATCATTTGACACTATGCCAAAATGGATCTAGTTTTATTAACCCTTGTCATGCTGAATAAATAAAGATGCCACACCCTCTTCTAATTTTCAGCCAATCAGATTACTTGATCTGAATTGTTGATACAAATTCACATACTGAATGACAAACAGTACAGATTCAGTTCAGAAGCCAACTGATCTGGATCTAGACTGGTTTCAAAGGCATGGTATTCCAGGTTCAGCAGGACTAGGGTTAATGTTTGATAAAATTGCATGTAATTTTACATTTACATAAATTAATTGAAACTTGTCCATAGCTCTGGATAAGGCAACTTTTTCAAAAAGAAAGTATTAACCCTTGTCCTGCTGAATAAATTAAGATGCCACTCCCACTTCTAATTTTCAGCCAATCAGATTTCTTGATCTGGATTGTTGCTATAAATTTACATATTCAATGGCAAACAGTGCAGATCCAGATCAGTTGGCTTCTGAAGAAGCCAACTGATCTGGATCTCTACTGTTTGCAAAGGCAGGGTATATCCGGGCTCAGCAGGACAAGGGTTAAATTTTCCTTATTTCTCAGCACAAGCATATGTTTTGGGTACTCATGGAAGTGCTTCACTGAGGTGCTTCTAATGAGTACCCACAAAATATATTTTTCATGGAGATATAAGAAAAAATAATTTTCTGGATTCCTCTTATCTGGTGCAGTGCCTTGTGACATAAATCCTGAATTGTCTGCATACAGTTATAAAGGTAATGAGGTTCCATTGCCTTACAGCCTTACATACGTAGTAGCAGTGGGTGTTAGAGCCTACTGTGTCTTGGGCTACAGCATAAGGCACAATCAGTCTTTAAGCTGCCTTTAACACTTACAACGATATGGGCAGATTCAGCAGATGACAAAAATGGTTATTTTTCTTATTTTATCCTAGAAAACAGGATCTGACACTTCGTGCAAATTGTCTCCTAAGGAGACAATTTGCATGAAGTGTCAGATTCTATTTTCTAGGAAAAATAAGAAAAAAAATTCAAAATGTTGTTGCTGAAATTTTTACCCAGCATGCAAAAGAATACCCATTCACTGCTTGGTGAACCTAGAGAGCTTTTCAGTTGATGGTCTGAGCTGGGCTTGAATCTGCAACATTCAGCTCTACAGTCAAACACCCTAACTATTCAGCTATGAGGCCCCTCTTCTATATACAGCCATACCTGTTATAAAATAATACCGTATTCGACCTAATTACCGCACATGCTCCTATTAGCGCACAGTCAAGCAATGTAGTGGTCTTAGTGTTCTTTTATCAACTTCTTTATAAAAGCAATTCAAATGAGTACCCACAACATATGCTTTCGTAAAGAAAATAAGAAAATAACATTGCATAGGCAGGGTTAAATACGCTCCTTATGAAGTCCTCTGCTGATCTTTCTTTAAAGTGTGCCCTTATTAGGTGGATATTTTACTACACGTTTGTCCAGTAATTTTGAAAAACCTAAGCGCACAGTGCGGTAATTAGATCGAATACGGTAATACTTTTTCTAGGTCTTATATTAGCATCCCTGTTTCAGAAACACATCTTTAATAGAATTTTGTGTTTATTACAGACGTACAATCCAGTCGAGGATCGAATCAAATTCTTCGATAAATTCTTCTGTAGGAAGCTTGGCGAGGAGGAGTTAACAAGAAAAGGTTAGTCATTACCATTACTGAAAAGCAGCCTGATCAGGCTGTACACTTTTTGCTACTCTGCCAGCAGTTTCCTGACAGCTGGATAGTAAAATCAATTTTTTCAAACTTTATAATGGTTATGGTCCCATAACAACCCTAAGTATTGGGATAGATAGGCCTTTGTAAACAATGTAGATCCAGATCAGACACTGAAGAATGCTGATCAGTGCTATTTGACATACATACAGCAATATTTTAGACACATCCGGAGGTAGTAGAATGGACTATTTCAAATTTTAGGACAAGTATGGTAAGTAAATGGGGTGTCCCAATACTTTAGGTAAATATGGTAAGTAGCTAAATATTAAGGGTACCAGTCTTAAGGAGCAGTCTGATCAGCCATTCCACTAGCACACTCTCACAATTTGATAGTGAAGTCAATTTATTCAAATTTTAAGATGAATATGGTGAATGGTTGATTTGTCCAAATGTTTAGGGTATTTACAAAATACAAAAAACAAAGATCCAGGCCAGCCTTCATAAGTATCTTTACTGTCTGATCAAGATCTTCACACTTTGATTACTGTTACATACAGTCATCTCTCATTATCTCAGCTTTGCTTATCTTGAATAACCATTTACTTGAAGTGAAACTCTGGTCCCTGTTTTAATATGGAAAACTTACAACAGGTGACAAAATATTGTGGAAAAGAGGAGAAATTGCTCCTAAGGAGCAATTTCTCCTCTTTTCCACAATATTTTCAATATATCTCTAATTTCAGGGGTCAAGTTACATATTCATTTGTGAAATGTTTTTGTTCAATTTTTTTTTCCTCAGTTCTGCAAATCTGATATGTCGTTATATGGACATCTTGAAGTAGTTCAGCAAGTCCGTTGGATTTCGGGATAATGAGAGTCAACTGTATTACCATTTTAGTATAAGAATTTAGACATGTTATTTTCTTACTGTACTTCTAAAATTTGAACATCCATTTTAGTATCTATTGATGTGTCTAAAAACTGCTGGTGAAGTGGCAAACTGTGTAGACTATCATTTTCCTGTGGCCCAATTGTTATCATATAACTGAAATTATTTCACAAACTATTCAAACTATTGTCTTTTTAAATATTCATGGAAATAAAATGCATTTGAGTAGGATTTGTTTTATAACATGGAGATTGAATAATAAATAAATAAATAGTGCTCTTTTGTATCTTGGGAATATGAAAACATTGGGTCAACAATGTCAGAAGAAGAGAATGGAAGCATCAGGAATATGTTTTAAATAGCAGGTTGACAAGTATTAATGCTTGTTGTTGAGGGGAGGTAACTGGTGTGGTAGCTTGAATATAAAGCTGGTGATTTGCTGGTTTGTATTTAGAACTTATTAACCCATATCCTGCTATTTGTGACATTTTATGTTGTGCACTACATCATTTCCCACTGTTATGCAGGAAATTGATGCTTTTGTGGAGTGCCAAAAGTGTTTGAATAGGCAGAGAGACACTGAATAAGTTTGAAATTAGCACACATTATAGCAGAAATATGATAACCAATGGCAATATGAAATATATATTTTTGCCCACACACAACCTTTGTGTTAACCCTTAAAGTGCAAAACTGCAGATGATACGGTAAATGTCCTAAAATTTCGAACAAAATTAAATAATTTTAGTTCTTGCTGTTGGAAATTTTAGGAATTATGATTTTCTAAAAATTTTACTGTTCGAGATTTTAGGACAGATTCACTGACAGCCAAAATTGACCTGGCTATCGGATGCTTTTGGACACCCGAAACGACAAAAAAGGACCTATACTTCGAAAGGGTTTTCTTATTTGTTGTGTGTGATTGGTAAACTGAATGTGAAATTGTATGAACTAATAAATAAATACCACACTGATGTTTGTTTTCAACTCCATCCGATTAATTCTATGTTGAATAAATGTTCCTCATAACAAAACATTTAATGATTTAATAAGCTGGCTTAGTCTACTGTCTTTTTACGTAACAACCCTCTTCACTTAACCGCACTGAGATACACAAGATGACCAAAAATACTTCAAAAAGGTACCGCACGTTTGTTCTTGTTTGACACAAAAGGCCCCTTCCTCAAAGGTGAGGTGTACAGATTTTTTAAATGTGGAAGGTGCAGACTGATTAGAATTTCTGCTGTTTTGAAGAGCAGTATTCACACTGCTTGCTGACATAATGCTTTCTTTTGGCGAAATGTGTTGACCCAGATCAGACCGCCCTGACACAGACTGCACGGATGAGCATGTTGATTTTGTCTATGCTGGTCTTAAATGTCATAACATTGTTTCTATTAGAAAGGACTCATATATAAACGAACAGTGCGGACAACAGCCTGCGCTAAATGCAGCCTGATCAAGATCAAAGAATTTAGCTCTGCACCAATCTGAACTATATGCCAAACCAGTGAACTGCTATTATCATTTTTTGGCAATATTTCTTTCTTTAAAAAGACTAACTGTTGGTTAGAATTTGGTGGCGGAACAGAATATCTTCTACACCGAAACGAAGCTTATTGCAAGAATTATCTGTCATCTATTAATTCTCTATTCAGGCAAAAATGTCCCTTTGTGCGGCATATGTGTAATTCAGATCAGAGTGCGAGACGCGTCTGGTGCAGAATGGTGTCCATTCAATTTGCTGATTAGGTCATTGGTATAAAACCCTAATACTTAAATCGTAGTCTCCAGCTAATGCATAGACTGATCATATTTGTAACAAAAGATTAGGGTCATTTTGGCTTGTTGAGACAGTTACCTGTTCAAGCATATCATGACAATCACGTGGTCAGACAGAAAATAATTTGCTGGAGGCATTAATCCCCACAAAGAAAACGTT
Organism: Anodontia alba; assembly: GCA_964016985.1. Classification (NCBI taxonomy): domain Eukaryota; kingdom Metazoa; phylum Mollusca; class Bivalvia; order Lucinida; family Lucinidae; genus Anodontia; species Anodontia alba. The sequence goes on along the minus strand of OZ024822.1, from coordinate 31,433,158 downwards.
TTCGGCATAATTATTGAAACCTTTGGCGCGCTAAATTTAAATATTAGCGTACTGCTTAAGGGTTAAATTTTGCTTTTTACTGTAAGAACTGAATGTTTGTAGGTTTTGCCATGTATAAAACTGTTTCATTCTATTTTGTATTCTTTCAGGACTTGGTACATACTTCAATATACAGCAAGGATTACGAAAGGATGCAATAGAAGTGCTCTTAAATAAGTTATACAAAATCAGACGATGGTTTAAGTCTCAGAGAATGTTTAATTTCTATGCTAGTTCTCTTCTCATGATATATGAAGGGGATACGCAGGAAAATAATTTCTTTACACCATGCAATGATTGTGATAAATCAGACTGTGGCTATAGTACAACAGACTCGCTGCAGACGGACTCCACTGGGGGTTTCTCAACAGCTGCTGATAATGCCTCATCTGCCACACTAGATGGTGCCGGTATGAATTCTGCCGAAACTAGGATGGCTGAACAAAATGATACAGCCTCTTCGGGTGTCAGTTCTTCTGGTCAGGTAGATGATCTGTCGTCGACAGCTTCAGTCAGTGACATATCGGTAGATACTCCGTCCCCCTCACACAGCTCATCTATAAACTCCCATGATGCAATATTAGCAGATGTTCGCATGATAGATTTTACACATGTGTTCTTCGTGGATGAGGAAGATGACAATTATTTGTATGGCTTAAATAATTTAATCAGTATAATGGAAGGTTTGTTAAAAATGAGTGTATAGCAATTTTTATACTAGAACAATTTAGCCTGTTCATACAAGAGTACAGTCAATGTCCTAAAATTTTGAACACTTTATTCCATACTGGTTTGGCCTAAATTTTTATTTTTAGGCAGTTGTTTCTTTAAACATTTAGTGGAATGTCAAACAGTGTAGACCCTGATCAGACTACTCCTTTAGGAGCAGTCTGGTCTGGCGCTGCACTGTTTGCGTATGCCATTTTGTCAGAAACCTCAGTGTACAAAATTTTAGGACATAAATTTACCATACTGTTGTAATGAGGATCTAATTGCTGTGTTTTAATATCCTCCAGAAATGGGGTTTAGAGTGAAGTATACTGTTATACTGGTATATGTTTTTAGCCTGTTTTCTTTCTTCCATCCATTATGCTTGTAGCTTCTAATAGTATCTTGTAAGCACTGCTTGCTGGCATATCAATTTTTTATAGTGTTTCCAGTTATAACGGAAATATCATTGTTGAAAATGCTTTCCGTAATTACCCTAAGTATTCAGACCAACAGGCTTCAACAAAGTGTGTAGACCCAGATTATCTGATCAGGGTGTACCCTGTTTGCCACTCGTCCAGCAATTTTTAGACACAAAAGAAGGTAGTCAAATGAATTTGTTGAAATTTTAGGACGAGTATGACAAGGAGTTAAGGTATCTGAATACTTCCCAGCAGACACATGACGTTTGTACAACATCGAATCGACGTCGATGCAACGTCGTGACACGACATTGCATCGACATTGATGCGATGGTGTCTCAGTGTTGCGTGCCGGCTGGGTTACGGTAAGTATTGTATATCTGTTTAACTACCTCTTTATGTGTGTAAAAGTAAGGGTAAATGGCAAACAATGTAGATCTTAATCAAACATTTTTGTTCAGGAGCAGTTTGATCTGGATCTACAGTTTAGGGTAAATATGGTACATTGTTGAGAAAACTAAAATCTCTAGAAAGTTTTGATGGATTGGCCACGTCAACAGAAAGTGGAAATACTCTAGTTAGCTTAAGTATTGGGACACTACTTATCGTACATATCCTGAAATTGAAGGAGTCCATCCCTCTACCTATAGGTGCATCAAATATTGGCGGGTTTCTGGCGAAAGGATGTGCACAATACTGGTTAACCGCTTAGAGGACTAAGCCTGCCCAGTAAATGTGTGGTTAGGTAAACTGACCACGCTCGACATGACCCCATTGGGTTGACTGGGCCGTAAAACCTCAACACAAACAAACAAATACTGGCGGGATGAGTTGCAAACAGTGTAGACCCTGACCAGACACTGATCGGAGGCCACATTCTTCAGCATCTGATCTGTATCTACACTGTTTGCACAGGCTTGTCTGTAACAATACTAAGGGTTATAACGGTAGTTAGAACAATAATTTGAGATGTAGCCCCACTGAGGCCAGGGTCAGTGCCTCCAAACAGGTCCAGAGAAGGGGGAAAAGAACTGTGCCCCCAACATATGACTTACACTGAATTGAAACATTTCCTTGCACACAAAAACACTTGGGCCCAGCTGTTCAAAGCATCGTTAGCTTAACAAGCTCATTAGTGTTCAAAATGTTAACTGTTTTAGTAAGTACAATATCTAATTCACAGTTTTTTTTGCTGAAAAAATGTGAGTAGCTTTTGCAAATTCAAAAGCTACTCACATTTTTTCAGCAAAAAAAATTAGCATATATGCTGTATTTAATGCTCAAAGGTTTAGTGATATGTTAACTGACATCGTTAGTTTTGAACAGCTGGGGCCTGGAGCTAAATTTGAAACTCCAGTGCACCTGTTTGCTTAAGAATTTTCGGGATGCTTACATTATAGTAGTAATTTTATATTTATGATACTGAAATACATGTACTCTTACAATAGTATGCTTTGGGTTTAACCAAAAAAGTAACATTCCTTCAGAAAACCAAAAGGAAATTGGTATGCTTTTGTGGATGATGTATGAAAAAAACATTCCAGTAAAATCTATGGATCGTGTGTGTATGCAACTGATAGCTTAGTAAAAGTATTTATTATCTTCAAGGGGACTGAATTCACCTGGTATATTTTTTTGCCATTTTGTAGAAGGGAGATAACTTTTGTGACTTCTTGTTTGCTTTTCTGTTTGCCAATTGCAAGCCCTTTCTGAAAATGGGTCTTCTCTAAAAGAAAAGAATTTGGAGCAAATTCTTTCCTTTTAGAGCAGACCCCTTTTCAGAAGGGGGGTGTGTGGGGGGGGGGGGGGTGCAAAACAATTTTGACTGAGTTACCTCACCTGAAAGTATATCAGTTTCCCTTAACATGTTATTTACAATCAGGTCATAAGGTTTTCATATCCAGATTAATCAAACTGAATCATCGTAGAAACTGAATTGCAAAGCTTACAAATAATGCATTCCAAAGTAGCCTAACATGACCATGTTCAACTTTTAGCACTCTGGATGAAATCAGCAGCTGACAGATTGATATTTTTCTTCTTTTTCCAAGAAAATAGGATTTGACATTTCATGTGAATTATCTCCTTAGTAGAGAGTTTGCATGAAATATGAAGTCCTGTTTTTTTTGTAATGTAAGGTTGTGAGTCAAATGCCGTTAACTGTAAAATCTGATATATTATGGGAGTGTGTGGAAAGAGGCTTGGTGTTTGAAATTCAGTAAAAACCATAACAGATTGTAAGCTAATTGCTGATTGTAAGCTGGTGTTCTCTGCTGTAAGCATATGTTTATAAATAGATAAATAAAAGGCAAATGAAATAGTAAGTAAGTGATTCTGAATTATTATTATTTTTTTTTATATTTAAACAATTCTTGGAATGTATTATTTTCTGTTTTATTGTTTGTTCACTTTTGTTATTAGGGGTATTATGGTTTCACGTTTGTGTCCATGTGTCTGTCCAACCATCTGTCCAGCCATCTGTTCATCTGTCATACATTCATCCATATTTAAATTTCAGGACAATAACTTGAGTAAATTTCAGTGGATTTTCACCAAACTTGGTATGTGCATTGATATTGTGGAGATTGATTCGGGATTGCTAATGGGCAAATTTCATCAGTTTTTGACAGAGTTATCTCCCCTGTGACACATTCTTACTTTTGTTTGCGGACAATGAGAGATAGCAGTAGTTTTCCTATTATCTTTCTTGCCAGATAAAGTGCAAGGTAGACCAAGAACTAACTAGGTCCTTCTAATTGGAATACTCTGATTTTTTCATAGGTGCTCAGTTGAATTTAAATGGTTTTTAACTTTTTTTTTTCATATCCACATACAAAAAAATATAAACATATATTTTATTGCACAAAAAATGTTTCCTTTTGATATTTAGGAAGTTTTATTGGCATAGGACTATAATTAAATTAGATTTCTCAAGACAAAGGAAGCTATACTTAATAGAGATGCTAATGATAAAAATAGAGGAAACCAAATGGCTGGACCTGGTTGTTTACAGATAGTACTCAGGGGAGTTAACTGACTACTGTCTCCAATAACTTCAGTAAATCTAAATGGATTTTCATCAAAATTGGTATGTGCATTGATATTGTGAAGATCTAGTTTGGGATTGCTCATGGGCAAATTTTCTTGAATTGTTGATAGTCATCTGTTCATGATATGATAATGGCGGCGTATTATTGTTTCACGTTTTTATTTTCATTACAAAGTGGTTGCAGTCCAAGTGAGTGGACAAATTGTAATCCATTTGGCAGATTTTTTTTGGTTCAGTTTTCATGTTTGATATTTTTACTTACAGCTGACAAATACAACATTCACCCAAACTATTCAGACAGATAAGCTTCTTGAGCGAACAGTTTAGACACATTTCACCATTTAATGCATCTGATTTGGTCTACACTGTTTACCATTCATCCAGCAGATTTTCGACACATCAACAGGCAGTCAAAGGGATCTGTTCATAGTTTAGAAGAATATGGTATTGAGTTAAGCATAGCTCTAGATAAGTTGCTTTTTTCCACCTAACAGTATTGATGTTTGTTGGGATTCACCACTTATCAGGGCCCAGTTGTTCAAAACTAACAATGTCGTTAGTTAAAGTATCGTTAAAATTTTGATCATTAAATATGGCATATGGGCTAATATTTTTGCTGAAAAAATGTGAGTAGCTTTTGCATTTGCAAAAGCTACTCACATCTTTTTCAGCAATAATACCTGTGAATTAGATTACTAGAACAGTTAATATTTTGACCACTAACGAGCTCGTTAAGCTAACTGTGCTTTGAACAACTGGGCTCAGGAGTATGGTAAAGGTTTCTGAACAGTAAGGGTAACTATGGTAGGCATTCTGTTTGAATTAACCCATTTTTGCCTAAAGGTCTCTTCTTCCTTAACTCTTAGTACCAGTCCATTTCCAATAAAAGGGGAGTCTGGTAACTTGTTTTTTTTTTTTTTATTATTACTAAGTTATATAGAAATTCATGTATTTAATGCAAACAGACTAGATCCAGATCAAACACCGCATTCTGGAGTGTAGAATGCAGCATCTGATATGGATCTGCACTCTTTGCCGATGTCCTGTTTATGGGACGCTAGGCATAAATGGGTTAATTAGCATAGTAGGAGCTGAATCTCTTTCCAGATGTGAGCTGTGCCATCAAAAAGGTGTCTCAAGGGGGCTGGGTACAATTGATGAAGTTCCTTTCAGTTTTGACAAGGAAGACAACTTGTTTCTGTTTGCTTCCTGCACATTGAGCCCTTTCTAGAAAAGGGTATACTCAAAAAAGAAAGGGGTCTTTCTGCAAAGGGGTCTAATAAAAAAGGAAAGAATTTGCTCCCAATGGGAGCAAATTCTTTCCTTTTTCCGAAAGGAGGCAAAAAATATTTTGACAGTTACCTCTTTTAAAAGTATTCCATGCCCCAAAGGCACATATGTACAGTCTGGACAGGGCCTTTCATAGGCCCAGATGAGATGATGATTTTGATGTTAATTTCAGGAAAATATTTGTTGTTACTGTTTTTACCATGTTAGATACTTACAAAACTTGGCCTAAAATTTGAACAAGTCCATTTCTCTACTAGTTGATTTGTTTAAAAACTGCTAGATGAAGGGGGAAAATGTGTAGAACCTGACCAGACAATGCATTCCATGGCATCATATCTGGGTTTACACAGTTTTTCCCAGGCCTATCTGTCTGAATACTTAGGAAAAGGAAGCATATTCACCAAGTTTTCTCCTGTCTTGAACAGTTTTTTTCATCATTGATTATCTGAGTCCATGGGCGTAGCCAATTTTAGAGTTTGCAGTTACTCCAGAAGCACTTTGTGTAAGGTTGTGGACTGGTCCAGTGCTATTTTACATGGGCTGCTTAACATTATTTTAACAATGTATATATGTATTAGCTTTCACAAAAAGCTTGGTCTACATTTTGTATGTTTAGCGTGGACCAAGCTTTTTGTGAAAGCTAATACTTGGTACTTTACAAATGATCTGGACAAGAACATAATATCACAGAAAGCAAGATGTGCATTTTGCTAGTTAGCACATTTGAGGATAAACAATTTTATCAAGTTACAAAGAATGTTTGTCTCTTATTAAAACATATCTACCAGTTCATTCAGTAGAGAGATGACAATAGCAGGATTATAGAGTTCTTCAGTGTAGTATTATTTTTACTATATAATAATTGTCCTCAATTTTTCTTCACAAACTTTTATGACAAATGGCATATACAAACAGTGCAGACCCAGATCGGACTGCTTATGAAGGAGAGTCTGATTAGGGTCTACACTTGTTGTCATTCTACCAGGTTATTATGTATCAGTGCATGAAAAAAAAAATGAGAGGTGAAAAATATAGAATAAAGGTTTGAATACTCATGACATTTTTGGTAAGAGCTTTTAGAAAAACAAAACAGTGTTTTGAAGGTGCACACTGATTTGCTTTTAATTTATTTTTATGCCCTTGCATCGGATGATGCCGAGGGCATATAGTTTTTCAGTTTTCCGTACGTAGGTACGTGCATAGGAATGTACATCCTTCTGTACGAATGTGTGTACATACGTACATGTGATCCTATTAGACTCAGGTTAAGGCATTTGTACCAGGTAGAATTTTGCAGTTTTATAGTCAGGTACCCTACAGCGGGGGCATCTGTGTACTGTGGACACATTTTTAGTTGAATACTTATTTAAGTTCCAGATGATAGTTTTAGTGTGAGCTATTTCTTTATGCATTAGAACTTGTTTCTACCTTGCTTTATATAGTAAATGCTTCTAAAGCACACATTCAGATGGAATTCATTTTGTAAGAATGATGGGATTCTTGGGAAGGTCCACCTATTCACTAGAACATGTAATTAAGAGAAATGAATACGCTATAAAGGAAGACAATTTCAAAAAACCAACTTGATCAGACAGCTCAGATGTGCAAATTGATCAGGGTCTCCACTGGTTATCATTCTGTCATAGACAGAGATAGACTGAAGGCTGCACAGTGTTGCTTGGAGTCGGAACATCTGTCTTGTTCATTTTTAATCACTTCATTTGTATGTTTTAGTGATATCTTCTTGTGTCTGTGATTAATTGTTGAAGTAATTCCAGTGTTTTAAAGGGGAAGTGATACACTTTCAGGGGAGATAATTGTCATAATTGATTTTACCACCCTCTAGCAAAGGGTTCTGCTCTAAAAGGAAAGAATGTGCTCCCCCTGGGAGCACATTCTTTCTTTTTAGTGAAGAACCTTTTTCAGAAAGTAGTTGGTGTATGGGAAGCCAAACATGAACTTACAAAGTAGTTGGTGTATGGGAAACCAAACATGAAGTTACAAAAGTGAAGAACCCTTTTCAGAAAGGACTTGATGTGTGGGTAACCAAAAGTGACCTGGCAAAGTTTGTCTCCCTTGTACAAAATCAAGTGTATCCAGCCCTCTTAACTCTTGTCCTGCTGAACTGGGATTTACCCTGCCTTTGCAAACAGTGTAGATCCAGATCAGTTGGCTTCTGAAGAAGCCAGCTGATCTGGATCTGCACTGTTTGTCATTCATTATGTGAATATATATCAACAACCGGGATCAAGTAATCTGATTGGGTGAAAATTGGAAATGGGCATGGCATCTTAATTTATTCAGCATGACAAGGGTTAAAGATATTGAGGAATCTACTTGTTATTTATGTGTAGATCATAGGCCCAGATAAAGAGAAAATTCAGAAAGAAGTTGTTTTTTTTGTTTTTTTTTGTTGCAGAACATCTTGTGGGTAGTCCTACTCATTGGAGACACCTTATTGAGGCTTTTGAACTAAGTATTTAATGTCCAGTGATACTGTACATCTGGTAATAACATGCATCTAGATCAGACTTTCGTGGAGATTGATCATGAAATATTTTCTACGGTCATTCTTTTCCTTCTACTGATTTAAGAAGAGCAGTTTTTCAGTTTCTGGCAAAAGAATTTGCACAGTACTGGTTAACCACTTAGAGGACTTAGCCAGCCTAGTAAAAGTGTGGTTAGGTAAACTGACCATGCTTGACTTGACCCCATTCAGTTGACTGGGCCGTAAAACCTCAACACAAACAAACAAACAAACAAACATGCATCTAGCAGAAAAATATATGGAGATAAAGAAAATAATCATAAAATGTTTGCGTTAAAACTAAGTTAAAACAATTCAACCCCTAAGTGGATTAACAAGTATGTAAATAATTGGCATGTGTTCTTCTTTCTTGATTGTTTTTGAAAATTTCAGAGCTCTAAAATTCTGTTGTTTCTTTCCATGCTGTTTACGGTATTTTACAACATAATGACATCATATGCAGTACAGTTTTGTAATACGCAGATAATTACTGTTTATAAGTTGAAGAGAAATACACAAGATCTCAATCTAGATCATGCATTTTTTCTTTTTTGTCATACACCGTTTACCAGTAACTTGGAATTCAGAAAAGGTTTATAAAAAAAAAAAAAAAAAAAATGATTAGATTTCAACACTTTATTAGAAAGCAACAAGTCTTTACCCAAGATAATTAATGACTTAAATATTTGACTATTTTCTGGAATTAGAAATAATTTTCAATTTGTCAAACAGACTGGATAAAGGCTATATTTAACCCTTTCAGCCCTGCAGTCCAATTCTGATACCTATGCAAACAGTGTAGATCCAGATGATATGGCTCATAATGAGCCATCTCATCAGGATCTACATTGTTTGCCATTCTGATTTGATTTTTGACTGACATCCCTGTTTGTAACAATGGACATGTCCAAATTCAGTGAGGTGAAAGCCCATTTCATAAACTCAGGGTGGAGAGAGTTAACCATGCATGTTTACATAACAGCATTACTAGCCATCATCCTGCAGGATATGTTTTGGTGCAAAAGTAACAAAAAACAGGCTTAACCCATGTCATGCTGAATAAATTAAGATGCCACACCCATTTCTGATTTTCAGCCAATCAGACTACTTGATCAGGATTGTTTCTAAAAATTCACATACTTAATGGCAAACAGTGCAGATTCAAAGCCAACTGATCTGGCTCTACACTGTTTGCAAAGACAGGGCATATCTGGGTTCAGCATGACAAGAGTTAATAACCACCCAATTACCTCCTTATCTTGACCTGTGGTAGATATGACATTTTTGTTTACATCATCATTATTTTATCAGTTTTTAATTTCGCTTGTTAGATATGAATAAATAGTATGCAATGTATGGTTTGTGCATAAAATAAAAGTGTGTACTTTATAATAAAAGTATTACATATTTTAAAACATGCCTTTTCTACTTTCCACATATAAAAGTTTACTAAGATAACTATAAATATTGGGACACCTTAACCTTATACTTGTCACAGAATTCGAACAAGTTCATTTGACCACATGTTGCAGTATCTAAACACTGCTTGATGAGTGGCAGTGTAGACCATAATCAGATGCCATATTCTGTGGTATCCGGTCTGGATCTACACAGTGTATTCAGGCCTGTATGTCCCAATATGGTACATGTCCTAAAATTTTGTGCACAAAATTTGCTGACAAAATGCATAGATCAGATCTGGGCCCACACTGTTTGCCATTCCACTATATAAAATATTTTAAGAAACAACTGTATAAAAAGACAAATTTAGGCCAAAACAGTACAAAATAAATTTTCAAAATTTTAGGACATTTATCATACTTAGGGTAAATATAGTAATCTTTTTAGGAGCTCATGGAAATATATATTTGTATAACTATATGTCTGCTACAATTTTAAATGGTGCTTTAACCCTTTGACTCCAAAGTTTCTGAAGTGGGCATTTCCATCTTTGGATTTGGATGTCTTTTGATGCAAATAGGGGTTTTAGCCTTAAATTAAAAACATTATGGCAAAAAGTGTAGATCCTGATGACTGCTCATATGAGCCATCTCATCTGGATCTACACTATTTGCACAGGTACCTATTTTCATCTGCAGGGCTGAAAGGGTTATGGATTAAGGTTTGGAGATAAAGTAGTTGTGATATTTTCTACTGGAGACCAGGAGGTCGCGGGTTCAACCCCCGCCGAGGTTGGCAACATTCTTTCGTGGAGATTGATCATGAAATATTTTCTACGGTCATTCTCTCCCTTCCGCTGATTCAAGAAGGGCAGTTGTCAGTTTCTGGCAAAAGAATATGCACAATACTGGTTAACCGCTAAGAGGACTAAGCCTGCCCAGTAAACGTGTGGTTAGGTAAACTGACCGCGCTCGACATGACCCCATTGGGTTGACTGGGCCGTAAAACCTCAATACAAACAAAACAAAATACTAATCAAACTGCAGCAGACAGTTTTTTTTTTTTTTTGGTCCCGTTTTTTTTTTTTTTTATGTTTCTTAAAGCTTGACATTTCATGTGCATATTTGCTTGTTCTGGACTATTAATGTTTTCTCATAATAAGAATCTGAATGATTTTGGTCCTATAGGTAGATGTATTTAGGTCATGTTTTCAATAATTTATAGGCAAAAAGTATGCACAAAGTGTTGGGTATTAGATATGAGGGCCAGTCATTATATTACTGGCCTAACCTATTTGCTAACCGTTGTCCTGCTGAATAAATTAAGATGCCACACCCATTTCTAATTTTCAGCCAATCAGATTACTTGATCCAGATTGTTGATATAAATTCACATACTTTGTGGCAAACAGTGCAGATCCAGATCAGTTGGCTTCTTCAGAAGCCAACTGATCTGGATCTACACTGTTTGCAAAGGCAGGACATATCTGGGTTCAGCAGGACTAGGGCTAATCCCTCACTTCTTCTTTCTTTGCATTATCACATTGATGTTAGTGCACATTGTCCAAGGTTGTTTAACCACACTCTGAACTAATTCAGCAGACAACAAATTGAGGATATTGTTCTTATTTTTCCCAGAAAACAGGATTTGACATTTCATGCAAATAGTCTTCACTGAATACAATTTGCATGAAATGTCAAAACCTGTTTTCAAGGACCAATAAGTAAAATATTTCAGTATGCCATCTACTGAAAATTTTACCCAGAGTGCCAAGCATTAATTAACCCTTGTCCTGCTGAATAAATTAAGATGCCACACCCACTTCTAATTTTTAGCCAGACAGGTAACTTGATCCAGATGGTTGACATAAATTTGCATACTGAATGGCAAACAGTGCAGATCCAGATCTGTTTGCTTCTTCAAAAGCCAACTGATCTGGATCTGCACTGTTTGCAAAGGCAGGATATATCTGAGTTCAGCAGGACTAGGATTAAGAGCCTTAAAGCTGTTCTGATAGAAACTAGTGGATATTCATAACCTGAAATACATTAATGACGACCAGAAGGCTGTGCATGCTTGAATGTACTAAGCTGTTTGGCACAATACAGTCAGGACACAGACAGCTTATTGAGAATATTGTTACTGATGATGAAACATGGGTTCACCCCAGTCATAGAAAGTTGAAGACCCACTCTTCAGCTAGCAAAGTCATGGCAACAGTCTTTCGGGACACCAACAATATCTTGCTTATTGAATACCTGCTACATGGCTAAAATGTTACTGGAGAGTACTACTCTGATGTCTTGGACTGTTTATGTGCTTCTGTCATTGCACAAATGTGGGGAGAGGTCACTTGTGCTGCTCCAACATTACGTCAGAGTGCATACCTAGGTCACTTGTGCTGCTCCAACATTACGTCAGAGTGCATACCTCTTGACTTGCACTTGATGCACAGAAGCGTAATGGTTTTAGAGTTTTTCCTCACCCATCCTACTCACCAGATCTGGCTCTTAGTGACTACTTTCACATACCACACTTGATAAAGGAAATGTGTGGACATTACTCCTGGTCTGATGATGCCCTTCAGACAGCAGTCAAGGGTGGTTGCATGAACAGCCCCCTAGTTTCTATCAGAATAGACTTTTGGCCCTTAAAAATCACCAAACAAAGTGCATGAAGCAGAGTGGTGATTATGTGAAGAAAAAAGTGAGGGGTGATGGTAAATAAGACAGGCCAGTTATATAAAGAATAACACACATACTAAAAGCATCCCACAAAATGGCTTCTAATGAATATTCACAATGTATATTTTCTTGGAGAAATAAGAAAAAAATATCTTGAATTTCGCCAAATGCTCCTCTATAACAAGTCCTCAGTTAAAGTTTCATTTTACCATTCAACCATTTTACCCTAAATATTGGGACACCATCATTCCTTGCCCTACTTGTCTTAAAATTTAAACAAATCCATTTTACTGCCTGTAAATATGTCTAAAAATGCTGGATGAGTGGCAAACAGTATAGACCCTGCTCAGATGCAGCATTCTGCTGCATCTGATCTGGGTCTACACTGTTTGTCCAGGCCTGTTTGTCCCAGTGCTTAGGGTAAATGTGGTAAGACATGAACAGTGTATGCCCTGATCTATCAAGTGGCATGCACACACCATAGGCCTAAGCACTAGAAAACACAAATGTAATTTGTTATATTTTTAGAATGATAACTGTTAATTCTTATATATACATATACATGTATGTTTGAATTATTCAACAATGTTAGAATTCCATGGATATTCTGTGATTTTTATGTCCATTATGTATAAACAGATAAAGCTGTATTTTTCTATTGCTTGATTACTTTGTATAGTTTTTACCATAAATATTTTTTGTAATATAGTTGATTGTTACAGTCTTATAATATTACCTTTTACTGTAGTTTTAAGCTGAATGGATACACCAGAAAGATTTTGACACAGTTTTGCAAAGGGAGATAACTTCTGTAGACTGGAAGTTGCTTAAGTGGAGATAATTAGTTTAGAATAGGTTGCCTCCCTAGTATTTGAAACTGTTCAAAAATGGGGCTACCTTTACAGGAAAGAATTTGCTCCCTCTGGGAGCAAATTCTTTCCTTTCAAAGTAGCCCTTAGTGAGAAGATGAAAAAATCTGTCTGAGTTACTTCCCCTTATAGTTTGCAGGACTCCAATAAACTGAGTGTTCAGACAAGTGTTTGTTTCTCCATTAAAATGTAAGAGTCACACTAAGAAAATATCCCTTTTGACAGGTTCCCAGTGAAGACTCAGATCAGCCATCCCCTTTTCTTGCACACCGGATAAGGAAATCCTGGATTGAAGCCTGGGATAGAAGTTCTTTTCCAACCCAGTGTAAGATAAAAATAGAGAATTCTCATGTTTGATATGCACTGGTTGTAATGGACATCATGTAAGCCATCATTAAAGTTTACATCACTGAATGCAATGACTTCATTATCATAATATGGGGAACGTCAGCAATCAAAGTGACTGCATTATTAAAACCTCTACATTCAGAAATGAAAGGTGTGCAAGAAAAAGAATGTATCTTGAGTGTGAGGGGTAGGTAGAAAAATATGACCCTTGCGATCACAGTCTGGAATCACTTGGCAAGCCTCGTGATGCCAGACAATGAGCATCGGAACGGATTTTTCTATCTACTCGTCACACCAATGATAGATGCTTGTATTCCACAATATACAGTAAATCTGTGTGGGTTGGGTGGCCTAGTGGTTATTGCTCTCGACTTGCAAGCGGAGTCACAGGTTGGAATCCCGCTAGTGTCGCAAAAATTTTCAAACCATTAGTACACATATCTCATTCTCAATGTGCCCTGACTTGAATAGAAAGTGGACAGGGAGGGGCTTGTTGGCAGACAGCGACACCAAGTGTGTCTGGGTTATTCCATGAAAGCAGCACGGTACAAATGCATGAACATAACTCAGTGGCCACTGCCTCCATGTGACTCAGGTGCCTGATAGCATTAAATATCTGCATATCAACAACAACAAGACGAAATATTTAGACATAAACGTCTAAGTACCGGCGCAAATTTTGTTCATGTTTACATAGAGATATGGGACAAGGGTATACTAAAGTTTAATAAATTTTCAAAAGAATAGCAATGTGATTCTTTAATGTTTGCTTTTATTAAGCTTTATGAAATTTCTTGATTGAAATGAAAATAAAATAGACATTAATCTATTTATAACCCAGTTTGTTATAAGATTTTTATACCCCCGGCATACAAAGTATGTCGAGGGGTATATAGTTTTTGTCTTTCCATCCATTCATCCATCTGTCCGTCCGTTCGTTCGTCCGTCCGTGCGTCCATACGAATGTTAACATTTGCGTCAAAGTTTTGTGTGAAAGTTTTTCCTTTTGCATATATTTTTGAAAGCTTACACTTTAGGATGTTGATGTGTGGTTAGTGTTACTACTAGATGATTACAGAATAGCTGACATCATTCTGCTGATACTGCTGACCAAAGGTCAAGGTCACAGACTTAGAAAATAGTGTGATGTTTACGTCAAGTTTCTGTCTTTTGCTTATAACTCTGCAGCCACTTATCAAAAACTTTTTATATTTGGGTATGTGGGTACCTGGGAGGGTTCTCATCTATTCTACGTCTATGGACTCCTGGGTCATGCCCCAGGGTGGTGCTAGAGGTTAAAATCTAGGACACCCCCAATAAAGTAGTATATTGCAGTTTGTTTATACAAACAACCTCTTATTAAAGAAGGATGGGTGTCAGACATGTTTATCACATCAACATTCAGTGTAATAAGGTCAAGGCCAGTGTGACCTTATTTTCATGCTTCAGTGATTTTGACTTATATTTTGAGACTTATTTCATGGATTGATGCCTCAATAAAGTCGTATGTTGCAGTTTGTTTATACAAACAACTTCTTAAAGAAGGATGAGCATCAGACATGTTTATCACATCAACATTCAGTATAATAAGGTCAAGGCTTTTGTGGTCATATTTTCATGCTCTAGCGATTTTGCCTTATATCTTGAAGACTATTTCATGGATTAATGTACTTGGAATATTGGTTCTGTGTGACACTACGATTGGCAGCATAACAAATGTAGGTCTCTTTGACCTATATTTCATGGTCCAGTAATTTTGCCGCATATCTTGAATCTTCATTGATGTATGGACATCATTATTTGGAATTATGAATTAGTATGATCCGACAGTTGACCTAAAAGTAAATGTAGGTCACTGTGACCTATGTTTCTAGGTCCAGTGATTTTATGTTACAGCTTGAAGACAATTTGATGTATTACTATCATATTTTGGGATTATGTGACCTATATTTGATAGCCCCGTGATTTTGTCTTATATCTTCCACTGTTTGATACATAAATGTCATATTTACATATAATGACACAGTGTGACCCAAACTTTCACCTCAAAGTAAATATAAATCAGTATGACCTAAATTTCATGGTCTAGTGATTTTGCTTAATATCTTTTAGATTTTTTAATGGATTAACATCATAGTTGGTATAATGCATCAGTGTGACCATCAGATTAATGTCTCAAGTATGTGTAGGTCAGTGACCTATATTTTATGGCTCAGCAAACTTGCTTCATGTCTTGAAGACTATTTACTCCAGGAAAGTTGTACTTGGGATGATAGATCAGTGTCACTCAGAGACTGACATTGTAAACTATATCTTGCCTTATATCATTGTCATTAACTTTAAAATATTTTATAATTAAGAAATGGCGCCAGCTGGGGGTATTCGTGATCCACTGGGCACTTGCTCTAGTTTATATTTGCTACAACAACAATCTCGGCAAATATAAAAAGTCCTTAGTGAGCTTATCGAATAGTCTACCATATATAAAAATCCAAAGCTATATTAAGAGACCGGCGTGATTCCCGCATCGGTCAACAAGTAAATCTGTAAGCTGACCGTGAATACCCTTATCAGACTGGTACAATGGACAGGCTGATCTGGGCCTTCATTGTCTGCATATATAATAAGGGTATTCTTCTCATACGCTGCAAATCATATGAATGAAGATCTCTTAACCCTTAAAGTGCCAAGCAAAATTTGTAGCAGATGGCATTCTATTATTTATTTTTTTTATTTTTCAGAGAAAATAAGTCTTGACATTTCATGTGAATCATATTTCATGATCAATCACCACGAAAGAATGTTGTGGGTTTGATAAATTCTTTCAGGGAGATTGATCATGAAATATTTCTACAGCTATTCTCTCCCTTCTGCTGATTCAAGAAGGGCAGTTGTCAGTTTCTGGCGAAAGAATGCCCAGAAAACTGGTTAACCACTTAGAGGACTAATCCTGTCCAGTAAAAGTGTGGTTAGGTAAACTGACCACGCTCAACATGACCCATTGGGTTGACTGGGCCATAAAACCTCAATACAAAAAACAATTGCTTGGCAGATTAATCACTTGCAACCTTAGGCTTTATTTTCCTTTAAAAATGAAAGTGAAGAAAAAAGAAGAAAAAAAAATCTAAATGTTGTCTGCTGCATTTGTGTTTGCGCTATGAGGGTTAATATTGGATATTCATTCTAATAAGCTTACAAAATGAGTTTTCTTTCTGTTTCCAAAATTAAAATGTATTTATTGGAGCTTGCAAATTTCAAGTTTTACAAGTGGGAAGCATATATCTACGGCATCATGTGAAAATGTTTCTTGTAGCATATCATGAGATCCTCCTGATATGGTCTTAACACTTAGCACTCTGGGTATTATTTTCAGTAGAAAACATTTTGAAATATTTTTTTTCTTATTTTCCCAGGAAACGGGCATTTATGTTTCATACAAATTGCAAAAACTGTCAAAGCCTTTTTTCTGGGAAAAGTAAGAAAAATATCACCAATGTGCTGTCTTCTGAATTAGCCCAGTGAGTGGTAAAGGCTAAGACACTGACCATTGTAGTACCCAGCTAGCATTCTATGTAAATCTACATCGGGCCGTCATCGGCCCGTCAGCTACCCTGACGGGCCGATGACGGCCCGATATAGATTTACGTAGAATGCTGACTGGGTAGGTATTCTGACAGATAAGCCTGAGCAAACTATGTAGACCTAGATCAGACACCACAGAATGCAGTGTCAGATCAGGGTCAGCACTGTTTGCCTCTCATTCAGCAGGTTATAGACACATCAAAAGGTAGTAAGATGGATGGCTCAAGTTTTAGGATGAACATGGTAAGGAGTTAAGGTGTCCAAATACTTGGAGTTAATATGGTATATCGATTCATATCTTGGTCTTGGCCATCGCTTTTTGTCCATGTCATGAGGGACAGTTTCTTGTAATTAGTGTCATTTCATCATCTATTGTATGTATGTGATACTCAATGTGAGGACAGAGTCTTTGTATCATATGGGAACAATGAAGGCCCAGACTACCTGCATATCTTCACACTTCGAATATGGCCCTCACTGTCATCTAAAGAATCATTTGGATGCCATTAGCATATTGAATACAAGAGGACCTGGTCAGGTTGTGTAGATACATTGGCTTATCTGGACTTTTGCTGTTTGTGTATAATATAAGGGCTCTTTTCCCACATTGCACTTATGTGTACATATTTATCTGAAATATTCAGGCACCTAAGCTCTTACTGTTCTTGTAATAAAATGAGCCTGTGCACGACAAAACCTACTATAAGACCTGTGTGACCAGCAAAGACTCCGATAAGCCTGTACATCCACCAAGTACTCCAAGGTTTCTCATTCATTCCTCTTTGGATAGCCCGGATGTTGTATAATGCCATCAGCGAGACTCTGATCAGACTGTGAGGATGCGCAGGCTAATCTGTCTTCGCTGAATGCACAAGTCTTATTGTAGGTTTTGTCGTGCGCTGGCTAAAATTTGATTAAATCCATTTTGCTGTCATTTTGATGTGCCTAAAACTGCTTGATGAGTAGCAAACAGTGTAGACTCAGATCAGATGCTGCAGAATGCAACATCTGATTGGAGTCCAAACTGTTCAGAATGTCTGTCCGAATACTTAGGGTAAATATGGTAAATTTGGCAGGACACGTGACACATAAAATCTGTTAACTCTGACATTTAAGATTAAAATATTTTTAAACGTTGTGTTGTGTTAGTCTTTGAAAATGCCCCGCATTGCAAAACCAGTCAGGTCTAAGTTCACTGAAATAGAGTAGAGCTGATGCTATTGTCATTATATGTGACATAAAACTGTTCATGATATTGTGGCTGTACCCCTATCAGCATACTTTATACAGCAATCTACTAGATTGCCACGGCACAGCATCCCCTCACCTCACTCCTGCCTTGTGTCAGATTCACATTGCTGCTGCGTTTTTAGCTCACCTGAGCACAAAGTGCTCATAGCGAGCGATTGTGGTAAGTCAATGTCCGTCGTGCATCGTGCAGCATCAACAATTGCTTTAAAAGCCTACTCCTCCTACACCCCTGGGCCAATTGACTTGATACTTGGTAGGAAGCATCGGGGTGACTTGTAGATCACAAATAGCTAAAATCATTGCGATTGGAAATCCAAGATGGCCACCATCTTGAAAATATATTTTTCGCTTATTCTGCTGAACCGAAAAGCCAATTGACTCCAAACTTGCTAGGAAGCATCGGGGTGACTTGTAGATAAAAAATAGCTAAAATCCTTCTGATTGTAAATCCAAGATGGCCGCCATGGCCGCCATCTTGAAAATCTATTTTTCGCTTCTTCTCCTGAACGGAAAGGCCAATTGACTCCAAACTTGCTAGGAAGCATCCGAGTGACTTGTAGATAAAAAATAGCTAAAATCTTGCCGATCGGAAATCCATGATGGCCGCCATGGCAGCCATCTTGAAAATCTATCACTTCTTCTCCTAAACCCAAAAGCCAATTGACTCCAAACATGGTAGGAAGCATTGGGGTGACTTGTAGATCAAAAATAGCTAAAATCGTTCTGATCGGAAATCCAAGATGGCCGCCATTGCAGCCATCTTGAAAATCTATTTTTCGCTTCTCCTAAACCCAAAAGCTAATTGACTCCAAACTTGCTAGGAAGCATTGGGGTGACTTATAGATAAAAAAGCTAAAATCGTTCCAATGGTAAATCCAAGCTGGCCGCCATGGCAGCCATCTTAAAAATCTATTTTTTTCGCTTCTTCTCCTGAACCGAAAGGCTTACTGACTTTAAACTAGGTAGGAAGCATCGGGGTGACTTGTAGATCAAAAATAGCTAAAATCGTGCCGATCGGAAATCCAAGATGGCCTGACAATCTATTTATCCCTTCTTCCACTAAACCCAAAAGCCAATTGACTCCAAACTTGGATGGAAGCATTAGGATGACATATAGATCAAAAATAGCTAAAATCATTCTATCCGAAATACAAGATGGCCGCCATGGTGGCCATCTTGAAAATCTATTTTTCGCTTCTTCTTCTGAACTGAAAGGCCAATTGACTCGAAACTTGGTAGGAAGCATTGTGATGATTTGTAGATCAAAAATAGCTAAAATCGTCCCGATCGGAAACCAAGATGGCTACCTTGGCAGCCATTTTGAAAATCTATTTTTCGATTCTTCACCTAAACTGAAAATGCCCATTGACTCGAAACTTGGTAGGAAGCATCAGGTTGACTTATAGGTCAAAAATAGCTAAAACCTTTCTGATCAGAAATCCGAGATGTCTGACATGGCGGCCATCTTGAAAATCTATTTTTCGCTTCTTCTCCGGAATCCAAAGACTTATTGTTTTAAACTTGGTAGGAAGCGTCGGGGTGACTTGTTGATCAAAAATAGTAATCATCCCTATTGGAAATCCAAGATGGCCGCCATGGCCGCCATTTTGTTTTATGTATACTTATATAGGGAAAACCTTTAAAAATCTTTTTATCTGAAACCAGAAGGCCCTGGCCTTTGTTATTTGGTTACATGTAGTGTCATCTAGTTCACATGCTTATTCAACAGTAAGGCACCATGCGATCATGCTTCTGTCCAACACCCCCAGCCTGTCATCCGAAAACATTATTTTCAACAAATTTTAATCATACATAGTACATGTACTATGAAGAGAAATTATAGTCTTTTAGAATATACTAGAGACAATGACACTCAGGTGAGCGAATTAGGGCCCTCTAGGGCCTCTTGTTATAAGTATTTTTTTTTTCTCTCTCTCTCTGTTGCATATCAGAATAGATTGCCAGTCCCGTTAAGGACCATTTTCCCAACATACACAGAGACAATCGGCCCACCTGTGCTGCCAGTGCTTTGAATTATCGCAGTTTGCAGAGTTTCAAAGGATACGCACACACACACACACACACACACACATACACAGTGAAAGACGAACGGACAGACGAAACCAAGTGTTCTGATGTTAAATCTGAACCAGCTTAGTGTGCAGTTCGGTAACTTGACCCCTGCATTCCATAATACAAGAAAAGCTGTTTTCGTCCTGTTTTTAGCTCACCTAAGCTGAAGGCTCAAGGTGAATTTTTGTGATCACTCACCGTCCGTCTTCGTCCGTATGTCCGTCCGTCCACAATCTTTAAACAACATCTCCTCCTAAACCTTTGATTGCAAAGTTGTTCCAATGGTTCCGGTCCGTTGCATATCTAGGTCACAGGAGCTAAAAATAGATTTTTTAACTAAAAACTTAAAAAATCTTCGTCAGAAACCACTGGATCGATTTCAATAAAATTTTGCAGAAATGTTCCTTTGGAGATCCTCTACCAAGATTGTTCAAGCCATTCGGATTCGTCAAAAAACATGGCCGCCAGGGGGCGGGGCTTATTTTCCCTATATATCTATATAGAAAACTTTAAAAATCTTCTTGTCAGAAACCACTGGACAGATTTCAATATAATTTTGCTGAAATGTTCCTTCGGTGATCCTCTACCAAGACTGTTCAAGCCATTTGGATTCGTCAAAAAACGTGGCCGCCAAGGGGCGTGGCTTATTTTCCCCATATATCTATATAGAAAACTTTAAAAATCTTCTTGTCAGAAACCACTGGACCGATTTCAATATAATTTTACAGCAATGTTCCTTTGGTGATCCTCTACCAAGATTGTTCAAGCCATTTGGAATCGTCAAAAAACATGGCCGCCAGGGGGCGGGGCTTATTTTCCCTATATATCTATATAGAAAAATTTAAAAATCTTCTTGTCAGAAACCACTTGACCGATTTCAATATAATTTTGCAGAAATGTTCCTTTGGTGATCCTCTACCAAGATTGTTCAAGCCATTTGGATTCATAAAAAAACATGGCCGCTAGGGGGCGGGGCTTATTTTCCCTATATATCTATATAGAAAACTTGAAAAATCTTCTTGTCAGAAATCACTTGACTGATTTCAATATAATATTTTCAGAAATGTTCCTTTGGTGATCCTCTACCAAGATTGTTCAAGCCATTTGGATTCATCAAAAAACATGGCCGCCAGGGGGCGGGGCTTATTTTCCCTATATATCTATATAGAAAACTTTAAAAATCTTCTTGTCAGAAACCACTCGACCGATTTCAATATAATTTTGCAGAAATGTTCCTTTTGTGATGCTCTACCAAGATTGTTCAAGCCATTTGGATTCGTCAAAAAACATGGCCACCAGGGGGCGGGGCTTATTTTCCCTATATATCT
Source organism: Anodontia alba (assembly GCA_964016985.1). Taxonomy (NCBI): domain Eukaryota; kingdom Metazoa; phylum Mollusca; class Bivalvia; order Lucinida; family Lucinidae; genus Anodontia; species Anodontia alba. Next base: position 31,411,587 of record OZ024822.1, on the reverse strand, counting down.
ATATAGAAAACTTGAAAAATCTTCTTGTCAGAAACCACTGGACCAATTTCTATATAACTTGGCAAAAAAGTTCCCTTGCTGATCCTCTACCAAGATTGTTCAAGCTGTCATGATTTGTCAAAAAACATGACCGCTAGGGGACGGGGCTTAGTTTCTCTATATATCTGTTTAGACAACTTTAATAATCCTTTTGTCAGAAACCACTGGACTGATTTCAATACAACATTGCAGGAATGTTTCTTTGGTAACTCTCTACCAAGATTGTTCAAGTCGTCACGATTCTTCAGAAAACATGGCTGCCAGTGGGGGCGGGGCTTATTTTCCCTATGTGTCTAAATAGGAAACTTTACAAATCTTTTTGTCAGAAACCACTGGACCGATTTCATTATAACTTGAAAGAAATGTTTCCTTGTTGACCTTCTACCAAGATTGTTCAAGTTATCATGATTCATCAAAAAACATGGCCGCCAGGGGGCGGGGTTTATTTCTCCCTATATATCTATATAGAAAAGTTTAAAAATTTTCTTGTCAGAAACCAATGGACCAATTTCAATATAGCTTGGCAGGAATGTTTCTCTGGTGACCCTCTATCAAGATTGTTCAAGCCGGCATGATTCGCTAGGGGCGGGTCATATTTTCCCTATATATCTATATAGAAAACTTTAAAAATCATCTTATAAGAAATTGTTGGATAGAGTTCATTGTAACTTGGCAGGAATGTTGCTTCGGGGACCTTCTACCAAGATTGTTCAAGCCCTCATGATTCGTCAAAAAACATGGCAGCCAGGGGGCGGGGCTCATTTTCTGTATATATCTGTATAGAAAATTTTAAAATTCTTTTTGTCAGAAACCCCCTGACCGATTTCAATATTACTTGGCAGGAATGTTGCTTTGGTGACCCTGTACCAATATTGTTCAAGCAATCATGATTCATAAAAAAACATGGCTGCTAGGGGTGGGGCTTATTTTCCTTATATATCTAAATAGAAAACTTTAAAAATCTCCTTGTCAGAAACCACTGAACCGATTTCAATATAACTTGGCAGGAATGTTCCTTTGGTCGCCCTCTACCAAGTTTGTTCAAGCTGTCATGATTCGTCAAAAAACATGGCCGTTAGGGGTTGGGACTTATTTTCCCTATATAGCTATATTAAACACTTCAAACAACTTTTTGTCAGAAACCACTGGACCAATTTCAATATAACTTGGCAGAATTGTTCCTTTGGTGACCTTCTTTCAAGATTCAGTTCAAGCCATCATGATGCATGAAAAAAACATGGCCGCTAGGGAGTAGGGCTATAAAATTTATACAAAAATCTTAGAGCAGTGAACTTGGCTGAAACTTCAACAGTAAGTTTGCAAAGCTGTTTGCTCAGGTGAGCGATATAGGACCATCATGGTCCTCTTGTTTAAACTTGTACGAGCTCATACATGCTCCTTTTTTTTTTTTTTTTTTTTTTTTCGTTTTTTTTTTCTTTTTGCACTCCACCATAATCCTCGTGAGGAATGTTGCGGTATTTAAAGATAGATAAAATATTTTTCTTCTAAGGTCAGAATGGACACATATATACACATACTACACAGGTCAGTCAGAAAATTATTCAGTCTGGTCTATACTAGTCTATAAAAGATTCTTCAAACTGGCATTGCATCTATATGCCGCGGTGCCTTGTAGCAATAAAAATCTGCATCATTTTTGTCATCATCATAATCGTCATCGTCTTCCTCCTCCTTCCCCTCACCATCATTTCCCTCAAACTACCGTTAATAAGGTCTCCAAAGTATGGACACCAGAAGGTTGTATGGGAGACTACCATTGACATACTGTTTGAAGACGAAGTTTTTTGTTGTCTTGCTACAGCAGAATGCATGGTAAAAAAAAACCTGGTCTTACAATCTCTAGAGTGTTTACAATGTATTTCCCAAAGGCTGCTGAAATAATGTTAAAAAGTCTAGAAAATATGTCAAAAGCTCACAAATGTCGCCACCCAGTGCCATGCTAAGAAACATGAGCTATAGTGAGTGACCTTTTTCGTTTCACAGTTATGATTCATAGGATGGTGTAAAAGACTAAAAAATGTGACACTGATACATTCCAAATGTGAACCTATATAAGATATTAATGACACTTTCCAAAATATACTCAACAAAATATTTTAAGGGCCACATAGTGCAAATTTCCATATATACAAACTTTAGCCGGGTGTATGGGCAAAACCACAGAAGATATCAAAATATCGTTGACTGTTTCTTTAAAAGCAAGCCCTAAAGGAGTTTTTCCAACAAAAAAATTTTAAATAAAAATTTTCATTTTAAAATTCGCAAAAAAAAAAAAAAAACACTACTTTTTACCCAAAAATTAAAAATTGACATTTTCGCATCAAAAGTGATGTTTGGGCTCCCATCTGAGCAAAATCATAGAGAAAGCCTTATTTGTTATAAAGAAACGCACATTTTGCTAGAGGTACCCTCTACAGATTATTCGTTGTCTATGGGGAGCTTTCGAGGCATTTTTAGCCTCTCAAAGGGTTGGCCTCTTTTTCTGACCGTATCTGCGTGCCTTTTACTCGAAAGAAGGTTGAGTTTGCATGATTTTGTGTATGACAGAGTATTGTTTTCATTAAACAAAGAATTTTTCTAGTATTGTGAAAAAATTTCATTTTGGGGTGAAAATCGTTATTTTGGAAATTCCCGTTTTTCTTAGAATCCTTTCTTCTGGCATTGTTGGTGCCATTGACACTTTTGTAGCTGAACATGTTGCGAACATTTTAAGAAGATTGAAATGGGGCTGAAACTTTCAGTTTTGCCCATGAAATAATTTTAAAACTTGAGGGTCGCATTTTAGTGATAATCAAGAGAAAATAAAACTGGTGGCCCTTAAATTATTTTGTGGAGTATAGTTGGTCACAGTAACATATGATGATGATGATGATGACCATGGTGATGGTGAATTTAAAGTGTGAGTTCTGCAGCATCTTAGAGGACTGATATAAATATCTAAGTCAAGGGCACAGAAGCACAAGATGCTACTAATTATAGACAGACATCCTGCTGTAAAATTTAAGCTTCCCAGCTTATTAGACTACCTCTTAGAAAAAAAAAAAGTTTTTCAACCTGAATTTGACACACGAACGCATCTACACGTAACCCAAACTCTATATACCCCAGGGCCCAGTTGTTCAATGCGTCGTTAGCTTAACGAGCTCGTTAAGGGTCATTTCGTTAACTGTTTTAGCAGATTCAATATACAATATTCTGATATTTTTTGCTGAAAAATGTGAGTAGCTTTTGCACTGCAAAAGCTACTCACATTTTTTCAGCAAAAAATTTCAGCATATTTGCGTATCACTCTATGTAAATTTTAACGAATCGTTATCGTTAGCTTTGAACAACTGGGCCCAGGTATTTCATGACGGAGGCACAAAATAGCAGTGTCATAATATTAATAGAATATGATGATGAATATAAAGTTTGAGTTTTACAGCAACTTTGAGGACTCTGAATGATATATGCAAGACGAAATTTCTAGACAAGAATAGGTAATTACAACATTATATCTGCCATAATGACACTGACTTGTGTGAAAATGATATACTCCCAGTATGAATCCTGAAATATCGTTGGGGACCAAGCTATTTTTTAAATGTGTCACAGCGGCCTTTTTTTTTTTTTTATCTTGGACAATGTCTTGTCTCATACGATGATGATAAATTGCAAGTGTGGACCCTATAGCATATCTGGGAACCGAGATATGAATACAGTCTAATATTCTAAAATATTGTGGGTCACATAGACCTATGATCTTGCACAATGACCTATGATCGCACACAATGACATTGCCTCCTGTAATGGTGATAAATTTCGATCAGATTCCACGCTGAGTCTTGTTGCATGTCTGAGAACCGAGATATAAGTATGACCCTATTATCCAAAAAAGTTTTTACATTGACCTATTATTTTGCATGGTGACATTGTCTCATGTGATGGTGCTGAATTCCAAATATGAACCCTACAGCATGAGGACCCAGATATGAATGTGATAATATTTTCTTAAAAAATACGTAGGTCAGAATGGTCTACTAGAATGTTGTACATATCTGAACGATCTTTTCCATGTATGGCTCCTATACCATTCTTGGAGGCAAAACTATCAGTGCCATCCAATTTTCAAAGCAACCTATGGTCTTGCTCAGTAATCGTGTCTTCTGTAATGATGATATATTACATGTACCAAACCTAAAGTATGACTGGGGATGGAGATGTTTCTAGAAAAGAAGGTCATAGAACTTTTAAAAGTGTACAATGACCTAGATTTAAGGGATAAATTTCAGTACAGGGAATGGCCCTTACAGTATGCTCGGACATTGAGATATTTAATAACCAGAAAATAACAATGGTCTGTAGAGGTTGAGGCCAGTAAACCATAAATACAGGTAAGCAGGACAGATGCTATTTGTATTCATTGGTGTAATAAACAGAACCTCTTTCACAAAACACTTTAAGACAATCGTAATATATAGGCCAAGGGCACAGCAGCCCATGACGATGCTGTGAATCCTGCTGTGGTTTCAGTTTTAGCTTTGATAGAACTTGAGAACCGTATAATCTAAGTCAAGGGCATGATACTGGTCTAGTACTTATAGCCAGGCATCCTGCTGTGAAGTTTCAGCTTCCTAGCGTTGATTGAGCTGGAAAACTACCTTTTATAAAACAGCAAAAAAACAAAAAAAAAATAAAAAATAAAAAAAAAAAAAAAAAATAAAATAAAATAAAAAAACAAACAACCAAACTTACTTTTTAACCTGAGGAAGCTGAGGAAGCATCTATGCTCATCCCGAACACTATATTCCCCAGCCATTTCAATGCGGTCGTGGGGGCGGGGGCCGGGGGGGCGGGGGGAGGGCGTTGGGGCGGGATAATTGAGCAGTGCCTTAGCACTTAGCACTTAAATTTCCCTACAAAATGATACGAAGTTTTTACTGCTGCCTTCATGGGTTCAAAAGTTAGTACTGTTTTACACTCACAAGGATCATTTTTTCTTGTCGGGTCTCATAATTATATGCAAGGAACAAGACGTATTACTATTTATAAGGAACGGAAGCATACATGACATTACGAAAACACGCCTATTCAAATATATTGAAAATTTTACAACCAAAAACTGGAAATTTTCCAGATAAAAAATTCTGATATTTTTCATATTTCTACTCAAAACAACGAGTGTGGGTACTCGTTAGAACCGCCTCGTCGAGGCGGTTCTAACGAATATCCACAATCTATGTTTTGAGCAGAGATAAGAAAAATAATGTATACCCCTGTAAACCCCAGTTTTACTATATAAAAGTAGGGTTTCAGGGGGTCAAAATTATATAGGTATGTTTTCGTGATGATACATTTTTGTGATTAACTAAAGATCTTGAACATTGGTGTAACCAGAACGCAATCGTTTTTACGCACATTCCTGAAAACGCTTAAAAATCTCCCTAGTGTGGATTCTTAAATAGAGACCATCTTAAAGGAAAGAATTTGCTCCCTCTGGGTGCAAATTCTTTCCTTTAAGAGTAGCCCTTATTTTGGAATCATAAAATTCTTTCCTTTAAGAGCAGTCTCTATAGTAAAGAAGCAAAATATTTTATGTTAGTTGATGTTTTTTTTTTATTGCAAGTAATATAATTTTGTTAAATGATACGCACATGCGTAATGTGCGGCGTAATGAACGCTACGCCTATGTTGAAATCATTAGATGGAAGCCAAGCTAAATGCGCCCGTTCATTTCTATATGGCCATTAACAACTCAAAAATAACAATATTGAAGTATGTGTCTCTGCATATATGTACGTGACAGTTTCTGAGACTAGTTAAGATTTATTCCTATTAATTGAGGTCACTCATCAATCGCTCTTGACAACTTTCCCCGCAGAGAGAATCAAGACAATCCGACAGTATCACATGTTAGAGCCGGACGGCCCACCTCATCTTGTATATAGTAGTCCAGCGGCTTTGTTAAAAGGCCTTTTTTTGATGTCTGTTGTCATTTGGAGGTATCTCGACGTTAATGGGGAAGTGTAGATAGTCGAATATTTCTTTATTACATACCTGAAGCTATTTTAGCGATATCTGCGTGGAATCAAACGCATACAATTCATTAGAGGACATATTTCCTGCTAGAGTCAGAGACTATTTCCTTTAGAACTCTGTCGTGCCATGTAACGACGTAAGATGGTGTCATGACACAAAAATTTCAGGCGTCGTCTGAAATTGTCGAAAGGACAGAAAACAATCTGAAATAAAATGAGTTATTTTTAAGATATACACTGTTAAGTTAATGCACTCATGCTATCGCAAACGTTTGTTCCTGTATTTCAAACTCAAGGTTTATTAAACTCTATATAAATTATAGTTTCATTTTAATAATCTACCGTAGTTTCAACGGAAGACACTTTTGGTCTGGCCTCGTCCGTCCGTTTTCACTGTGTGTGTGTGTGTGTGTGTGTGTGTGTGTGTGTGTGCGTGTGTGTGTGTGTGTGTGTGTGTGTGTGTGTGTGTCCTTGGAAAATCTGTAAACTGCGGTAACTCAAGACAGTGCTTTATCAAAGCACTGACAGCACTGGTGGGTCGATTGTCTGTTATGTTGGGAAAATGGTCCTGAAAGGGACTATTTCATTTAAACCTTATTTAAGCAAATAGTGCAGTTCCTGATCAGACGCCGCGTGCTGTGGCGTCTGATCTGGGTCTGCACTGTTTGCCCATGTCCCAGTCCAGGTTTTACCGATAACCCTCTTTACACGACAAGAGTAACGCGGTTATAAATAACCGTTACCTTGATTTCGTACAAACGCGCGGTTTGATTTCATTGGTCGATGATAATCACGCGGACAACAACCTTTAGAAAATTTTGGTGTATTGTAAACAATCGACCCAAAAACTAAGATATTCTAATGAAAACGACCCTATCGATAGACTGACCTCAGATCAGTCTATCGATAGTGTTGTTTTCATGTGAATTTCGGAGACTTTGCTGTCCGTGTATGTCCCAAAGACACATTTTTTCCGAAAACGCGGCTGCTATGGTTCTCTGTGGATATCAGCAATGGCCTTTACGTAATTAATTCTAACGGAATATGGCCTCGCTTATAACAGTTGCAGAAGTTCCTATGTCAAGGGAATGCGTTATTTGATAAAGGTTCTAAAAGAGTAAGGACAAGAGCATAGTATTTTCATGCAGAAGCAAACATATAGCTGTTTTTTAGTCCATTAACGTCTGAGGAATAATTGGGATACCTTATTTGGTAACACGTTTCAGTGACTTTCGAAAATTGTATGACCGGAATGACACCGACGTAAATACCATACGAGTTATTCAGTCTAGGCCCCGACAGATATATGGCTAATTTTGTTACTGAAAGAAAGCTTGTGCAGATTATATTTTTATTTCCTTTGGGATCATTGGACGCTTTCTGGTGACACTGAGAATCGAATACCGCTCAAGCCGGTACTAAAGTGTGTGTGTGTGTGTGTGTGGGGGGGGGGGGGGGGGGGTGGACTTTCAAATGCAACATGTACATTTTTTCTATGTCATTTATCTGGAGTAATGCGGAAAAAGATTAACCCTGAAAACGGTTCATTTATGTAATATTTAGTACAATATTAAAGAAAAATGTTTAACAATATTAACCTTACTGTTTTATGATATGGTTGAATTTGTAGCAAACGCTTCTTGAGCATTTGTCCTTAAAGTTATGACATGGTATTATTCGCTGTGAAGGCATTCTAATCATTTAAGCATTTTGTAAAAGTACAAAGTGAATGCTTTGCCACGTATCACTCAAAGTCAAAGGGATTCTTTTTGTCGAAGGAGAACACTTGTCAAAATATTAGAAAACCAAACGCATTAGATAATAAACACTATATGTCAGGTAAATTCTTCATAATTACACATTTTTGTGTGGACACTCCAAAAGAATTTAAACATACAGTGAGTCAGGTGTTAACTGCATTTGGAGTATTTGATTGTGATTAGGATTGCCAAGTGTATCTTAAGCCTTCCCTTGCTGAACACGACATGCCCTGTTTTAGCAAACGGTGTAGATCCAGATCAGTTGGCTTCCGAAGAAGCCAACTGATCTGGATCTGCACTGTTTGTCATTAAATAAGTGAAATTCTATCAAAAACCCGGATCAAGTAATCTGATTGGCTGGAAATTAGAAGTGGGCGTGGCATCTTAATTTATTCAGCATGAGAAGGGTTAACATTGTACATTTGGGTACAAAGGAAAAATTGTATCGTGTCAACTGCAAGCATTTTACCGAAATTCATTGACTGAGTTGAGGTTTTACGGCCTAGTCAACACATTAGGGTCAGTGTACCTAACCACACTTTTCCTGAGCAGACTTATTCCTCTAACCGGTTTACCAGAATTTGTGCACATTCTTTCGCCAGAAACTGACAACTGCCCGTCTTGAATCAGCGGAAGGGAGAGAATGACATTAGGAAATATTTCATGAGCAATCTCTACGAAAGAATGTTGCCGATCCTGCAACCTCCTGATCACCAGATGTACGCGCATCCGACTGACCGGCTGGCGTTTTATTTATTTATTTATTTTTTTTTATCGAAATGCAATTCGTTTTGAATTGCTATACATGTTATACAGTGTTTTCGTATAAATTAATGTCAAGTTATTCTGTATCCGAAGATTCAGCTCTAAATCGTTCCGGACAAGATGGCTTAATTATTTATTTATTTTGCAAGATTCGCCACTTTGAGCCTCTGACCAATACAGGCGTTGTTCTATTTGATACTACGTTTAAGGCACGAATGTGACTGACGCCACTTTGGGTCTCTGACAAATACTGGCGTTGTTCTATTTTGATACTACTTTAAGGCACGAATGTGACTAACGCCACTTTGGGTCTCTGACCAATACTGGTGTTGTTCTATTTTGATACTACGTTTAAGGCACGAATGTGACTAACGCCACTTCGGCTCTCTGACCAATACTGGCGTTGTTCTGGTTTGATACTACGTTTAAAGCACGAATGTGACTAACGCCACTTTGGGTCTCTGACCAATACTGGCGTTGTTCTATTTTGTTACTACGTTTAAGGCACGAATGTGACTAACGCCACTTTGGGTCTCTGACCAATACTGGCGTTGTTCTATTTTGATACTACGTTTAAGGCACGAATGTGACTAACGCCACTTTGGGTTTCTGGCCAATACTGGCGTTGTTCTATTTTGATACTACGTTTAAGGCACGAATAAGACTAACGCCACTTTGGGTCTCTGACCAATACTGGCGTTGTTCTATTTTGATACTACGTTTAAGGCACGAATGTGACTAACGCCACTTAGGGTCTCTGACCAATACTGGCTTTGTTCTATTTTGATACTACGTTAAAGGCACGAATGTGACTAACGCCACTTTGGGTTTCTGACCAATACTGGCGTTGTTCTATTTTGATACTACGTTTAAGGCACGAATGTGACTAACGCCACTTTGGGTTTCTGACCAATACTGACGTTGGTCTATTTTGATACTACTTTAAGGCACGAATGTGACTAACGCCACTTTGGGTCTCTGACCAATACTGGCGTTGTTCTATTTTGATACTACGTTTAAGGCACGAATGTGACTAACGCCACTTTGGGTCTCTGACCAATACTGGCGTTGTTCTATTTTGATACTACGTTTAAGGCACGAATGTGCCTAACGCCATTTTGGGTCTCTGACCAATACTGGCGTTGTTCTATTTTGATACTACTTTAGGGCACGAATGTGACTAACGCCACTTTGGGTCTCTGACCAATACTGGCGTTGTTCTATTTTGACACTACGTTTAAGGCACGAATGTGACTAACGCCACTTTGGGTCTCTGACCAATACTGGCGTTGTTCTATTTTGATACTACGTTTAAGGCACGAATGTGACTAACGCCACTTTGGGTCTCCGACAATACTGGCGTTGTTCTATTTTGATACTACGTTTAAGGCACGAATGTGACTAACGCAACTTTGGGTCTCTGACCAATAACTGGCGTTGTTTTATTTTGATACTATTTTAAGGCGCGAATGTGACTAACGCCACTTTGGGTTTCTGACCAATACTGGCGTTGTTCTATTTTGATACTACGTTTAAGGCACGAATGTGACTAACGCCACTTTGGGACTCTGACCAATACTGGCGTTGTTCTGGTTTGATACTACGTTTAAAGCACGAATGTGACTAACGCCACTTTGGGTCTCTGACCAATACTGGCGTTGTTCTATTTTGATACTACGTTTAAGGCACGAATGTGACTAACGCCACTTCGGCTCTCTGACCAATACTGGCGTTGTTCTATTTTGATACTACGTTTAAGGCACGAATGTGACTAACGCCACTTTGGGCCTCTGACCAGTACTGGCGTTGTTCTATTTTGATACTACGGTTAAGGCACGAATGTAACTAACACCACTTTGGCTCTCTGACCAATACTGGCGTTGTTCTATTTTGATACTACTTTAAGGCACGAATGTGACTAACGCCACTTTGGGTCTCTGACCAATACTGGCGTTTTTCTATTTTGATACTACGTTTAAGGCACGAATGTGACTAACTCCACTTTGGGCCTCTGACCAATACTGGCGTTGTTCTGGTTTGATACTACGTTTAAGGCACGAATGTGACTTACGCCACTTAGGGTCTCTGACCAATACTGGCGTTGTTCTATTTTGATACTACGTTTAAGGCACGAATGTGACTAACGCCACTTTGGGTTTCTGACCAATACTTGCGTTGTTCTATTTTGATACTACTTTAAGGCACGAATGTGACTAACGCCACTTTGGGTCTCTGACCAATACTGGCGTTGTTCTATTTTGATACTACGTTTAAGGCACGAATGTGACTAACGCCACTTTGGGTCTCTGACCAATACTGGCGTTGTTCTATTTTGATACTACGTTTAAGGCACGAATGTGACTAACACCACTTTGGGTCTCCGACAATACTGGCTTTGTTCTATTTTGATACTACGTTTAAGGCACGAATGTGACTAACGACAACTTTTAGATACACTCCCTTACAGTCTAGAAATGGAAGTTAAAGTAAAGATCCAGATGTAAAAATAAACTTCTCATCAGGATCTAAACTGTTTGCCTCACGTTTTTTTTCGAATTTTGTTTCTGCATTTTCCTCATATTTGTCTAATTTTCTGATTGTAGGCAGTGGACTCGCTCAAGTTCAAAGATAGAAGGGCTGTTTAGATTTGAAAGGATTAATCTTCAATTATTAAAGCCCTTCTCTGAGAGCATCAAAACCGTTTGGGCACAGAAAAATCAAATTTGTTCAAAATTGCTCCATTTTTTTCTTCCATCAAGTTAACAAAGAAAATAAAAACATATTATTGTTTACTAAAATTGGTTTACTTTACATCCAAAACTATGAGAAATAGCTAGTTTTGACATTACGAAAACACGCCTATTCAAATATATTGTACATTTTACCACCAAAAACTGAAAGTTTTCAGATAAAAATTCTGATATTTTTTTCATATTTCTGCACAAAACATAGATTGTGGGTACTCGTTAGAACCGCCTCGCCGAGGCGGTTCTAACGAGTACCCACAATATATGTTTTTGAGCAGAAATAAGAAAAATAATGTATACCCCTGTAAACCTCAGTTTTACTATATAAAAGTGGGGTTGAAGGGGGTCAAAATTATATAGGTATGTTTTCGTGATGAAATCAGGCACGTTTTAACATGGGGCGGCTCATTTATTTATTTTCTGAATCTTTGCATAGAGTTTATCTGAAATGGTTTTTGAGTATAGAAACACAGTTCTGTACATAAAGGGATAAATCTTAGTTATTATTCTCCAGAAACGTGCCATATATATAGTATCATACTTCAATAACACCAGGGTTTGACAGGCTAAAAGCACTCTCAAATGAATGGGCACATTATGAAACTACAAATGATGAAAAGGTTGCCATGTGGAATATTAATGAGCCGGAAAGTGAGAAAACGTACCTTCTTACATGTGCACCCAAGGAAGACTCAAATCAGCTTGCGCATTTTGCACAGTCTGATTAGATTTCACATAGCCCACAGGAAGAAACTTTGCATCCTTGGCTGTCCAAAATGAGCCCAGTGAAGTTTCTGATCAGACTGCGTGAATGCGCAGGCTGATCTGAATCTCCTCTTGGCGCACATGTCCGAAGGTTGTTTTCTGACTGCGGTTCTGTTCACAAGTGCAATGTCTGATTCTGCAGCCTCTATCAGCATTCAGTTCAATAAATACCCTATTTACTTGATACAGACTTGGTTGAGCAAACAGTATAGACCATGATCAAACTGCTCCTAAGGAGCAGTTTGATCAGGGTCTACACTGTTTAACATTCAATCAGCAAATTGTTGACTTCTCAGCAGATAATCAAATAAACGCATATAAAAAGTAGCGCTGCAAGGCCACAAGTGCCTGTGCTAGGCAGCTAAGCTGTCCGAATATTTAGGACGATTGTGAGAATGTTACAATTATTACTATTTCCAAACATGGGGAATTTACCTACTACAGCTACTGCTGTGGTAACATTAAATTTTATGCATCTATTCTTTTTCTTCCTTTACAGTTTTTAGCAAAATATACGTGTTACATTTTTTTCAGCTTGTTTGCAAAATATGGTCTTTTTTCTTCATTAACAAGATATTGTTATCAAACCTCTTGTCCAAATCTGTATTATCTTTATGCGTGCGTGCACAGGCTGAGCCTAGCGACACCCTATAAGACAAGTATTTCAAAATATTTCATCCGAAAATGCCCAAATACAGCTTTTCGACTGGCGAAGCTCATTTTCTCTATTTCAGTAGACCGTGTTTATCATAAGTATTCAGACCTTTACTCATACTTGTCATTAAACTACTTGTACTTGAAAAGTTCATTTTACCCCTCTTGATGTGTCTAAAACTGATGGATACCACGACTGATCCAGGTCTACACTGTTTCCTCAGGTCTGTCCTTCCGAATACTTAGAGCAAATCAGTTTCGAGAGACTTCGCTGATACGGTACTTCAGATATTACAGATTCGTAGAAAACTACGTGAACCAAACGGGCTGCAACGTGAGATAATGTATCTTATGACATATGTGTACAACGTGAGACTCTAGTGAGCCTAGGCATCCGCACAGTCTGATCAGAGCCTTTGTTGTTCGCATGAAGAACTTTTCATTCTTTGCTATCCAAAACTGAGCACAGTGAAGATTCTGATCAGCCGGCTGATCTGAATCTTCGCTGGGCGCACATGTCCGAAGGTACGTTTTCTGACGTTGGGGGTCAAACATCTTGGGACAGCTAAATCATTGTTAACACTGGCGGAGAATACATTGCGTCTGAAAGGAGATGAATATTTTATGTCATATATAATTTATAGCATTAAGATGGTACAGGATCAAATAACAATTGCGTATCAGCATTCCCTTGTTAGAGCGATTTTGAGGTTTAATAGAAGATTTATCACTCGTTTCTTTGCACGTAAAACATGAGATCGTGATCGATCTACCATCTAAACAGAGGTCAGTATATTCAAACTTAGAACTGCAGTTCCCAGGAAAGGCCAGGAGGACAAAACAAAGCCTTCCAAAGGAATTTAATGGGTCTCGTTTTGTTTCTTTCTTTGTGTTTCTCGCATCCAAAGTATCCATCTTTTCAGAATAGGTTTATCATCATCATCAGTGGAGCTGGTATTAAACGCTGTGCCGCGGCCTTATAAAGTCTCCCCATTCATTACTTCAGTGTAATTTATAATTGTTTGTCATCCATCATTTCAGAATCTGTTTATCATCATTATCAGTGGAACTGGTACTAGATTCTGTGCTGCGACCGTATAAAGTCTCCCCATTCATTACTTCAGTGTAGTTTATAATTGTTTGTCATCCATCATTTCAGAATCTGTTTATCATTATTATCAGTTGAACTGGTACTAGATTCTGTGCCGCGACCGTATAAAGTCTCCTCATTCATTACTTCAGTGTAGTTTATAACTGTTTGTCATCCATCATTTCAGAATATGTTTATCATCATTATCAGTGGAACTGGTACTAAATTCTGTGCCGCGGCCGTATAAAGTCTCCCCATTTCTTACTTCAGTGTAGTTAATTATTCATTCCTATTCTATTAAGAGGGGATAAATGATCACTAAACAAGAAGTTTAAATTATGCAATATAATGTGCCATTTTGCCAATGTGAAGTCCAATTATAAATATATTCTATGTTCACAAATTACTTGTTCAAATATATGAATCATTAAATTGACAGTCAATGTAATATTCAATTACAACGCCAACCCACCGGCCAAAAACAAAAGCAAAAGCAACAAAAAAAGCAAATAAACATCATAGCACAGACAATACACTTAAAGGTACACAAAATACATTTTCATGCAGAATATAAATAAACACATATATGATATCAGAACTCTGCAACAGAAATAATGAGCTAGACTATGTTTGCTTGTGTTGAGGTTTTACGGCCCAGTCAACCCACTAGGGTCATGTCGAGCGCGGTCAGTTTACCTAACCATACGTTTACTGGGCAGGCTTAGTCCTCTAAGCGGTTAACCAGTACTGTGCACATTCTGTCGCCAGAAATCGACAACTGCCCTTCTTGAATCAGCGGAAGGGAGAGAATGACCATAGAAAATATTTCATGATCAATCTCCACGAAAGAATGTTGCCGACCTCGTCGGGGGTTGAACCCGCGGCCTCCTGGTCTCCAGTTGGACGGCGCATCCAACTGAGCCACCGAGGCCGGCAGCTAGACTATATAGACTAACTGTAGAGATTAGATACATGTACTCAACTTCCATATATGTATTTGTATTCACAATGAATGCTGAGTGAAGTATGTGAAGTATGTCATCCAGTCTGTTGCAGAATAAAGATTATCATAACAAAACATGTCTTACCGATTATAGGATTTCATGGTAACAGCACAGACTAAACTGTACATTAAATGGAGTCTGATTTTCTTCATTCACTGTAAATATGAAAATAAAAATTACCCATAACTTTCAAAAAAAAAATCAAAAGTTTAGTCCAAGAAGTCCATATTGTTAACTGTAAATTAGTATTTACACGATACGCACCATGGCTAGCAGACAACTGTAGATCTGCAGTATCACTGTTTACAAATGAGTAATAACTTGCAGAAAAATAATGTTTCAGTCTATTGCTGCCTTCTGCATTTAAGTGTAATCCGCCATCAAGCCTAGCATATAATCCTATTTTCGGTTTATCGCAATATGTAAAAGGTTTATAGGTGCACACATATAAAGTTCAAATCTTTGCTCGTTACTTCATTTAAATGAGAATTGACAGCACGAACCATTGAATCCAACCCGTAATAATCACACGGTCTAGGGATAATTGCAGAAACAATTACTTGAACGGAAGAGTGCTTGCTCTTTATTGTTGCTATCAAATTGTAATAGTCTTTAATAATATCATCAAAAGAAGCACGATTATATATATCATTAGTGCCAACATGCACAATGACAAAGTCATGTGGTAACACCTTTGCTATTTTATGTTCTATTTTTCTGGTCATCTTGGAAATAGTATCACCCCGAAATGATTGAACCGTACATCCATCAATACCCATTATATGCTTTATTATGGAGTCTTCAATTATTGTCACCTTTTTGACCTCTGGAAATATAAAAGAAAGGAGACTAAATACATCATATAAGAAAATTCAACATTCATATAATTTTACCTTTAAAATTCAGAAGAAACTATAGGCTATTCCAATAAATCAAATACTTTATTGAAAACTAGCATCTACACCAAACATCATCATTGACTAGTAGACACCATCTGAAAAATAAGGATAAATCCATGATGAATATTACAAGTTAGATTATGTAAATTTCAAAGTGAATATGAGGAACAAGTTATATACATTAAATTTTTTCCATATTTACAATTAAAATACACTCACTTTCAACTTACAGGTATAAAGCTGAGGCCCTCTCAGGGGTTTTGGGGGAACAAGAGAACATGCCCACCAATCCCTAAGGAACAAGGGAACAATAACAAACACCCAAATGGGAAAAGAGAACGAAACCAATTCTAGGGAACAGGGAACAAAGAAATCCTGGTTACCACCACTAGGGAATAAGGGAACATGGCTGACCATCCTTAGGAAACAAGGGAACATGCTCCCGCCGCCTCCCCCGGAGGGCCTAGAAGCTAATTTAATAACTATATCACTGGTCCAGTATCTTATCATTAACATGATCTTACTACAAAGTAGTTACATCTCAGTTTTTAGAATCTGTTGTTTCATTTTCATTGCAACAGCTAGCTTATCATTCAAGGAAAATGTCAAATATCGGCGATACGCATCGCTCTTCCAGTCTCCTTGCAACTGTACTAATTCGGAAGAACAACCTGACTAAAAAGCGAACGTCGCGCCAGATCTTCTAAAGCTATGTGAACTATACAACTCTGGCTCAAGAGATAATTTTGAAATCAAGTCTCTTAATTTAGATTTAAATTTGCTGTATGTAACATATTTGCCTTTGGGAAGAGAAAACAATGGATCATCTGGTTTGGCCTTGACTTGGCTGCACATAATGTTATAAGCAGACACTAGGCATAAGACAGAACCTGGTATTGGAATTAAAGGAGTTTGCAACAATCTCTCTCTCCATATTGGATGGTTTTAGACCAGTTCATGGTCACTAAAAGAAATTCTCCTTCATGAGACACAATTTTTCTAAGTAAAAATTTCTTACTTTTTTAAATCTCTTTTTGTTGTTGAGACCAAATTTGATTTCCTTGCAAAAAGATAAAATGCAAACAAAAACAAGCACCAATAAACTATATCAGCTTTCGCGGTCAAATCCATATGTGATGACATCTGTGCTAACATTGTCGGAGTAATGACATGTGCTTGTTGCATGCAATGTGGATGTCATCTTGCGATTCGTACCTTTCACACTTAAATTGAATAGAAAATCATTAATTTTATCTGTTGAATATCCTAAAATATAGTGCATTGTTTTTATCACACTTATATAATTTTTTAATAGATTGTGTGGATTTGAAAGTACTGCTTAAAAACTGTGCATATAAGCTTGGAATATTTGTGTCTGCAGGTAAATAGCCAAGGCCAAAATACAAACAAAATGATAAATATGATTCCCATTGAGTTTTAAGGTTTTTAACAGTTCCTACTGCATATGCTGATCTTCTTGAAATGTTCAGATCTTTTAATAATGATAACATCTGTGAATCTGAAAATAATAAAATATTTCACCATGAGTTTTCGAAATCAAACATACCAGCTGAAACAACATACGAGTATTCTTCTAAAACACAACCTTTGTGAGTTCAAAGAACTGATCTCTATGACACTGATCTATTTTCCATCTAGATAGGGTATCGGCTATCCTGTTAGAACCAGAACTAAAATGAACTGCCCTTATCTGAAATTCGTGTATTGCTGCCAGAAAAGCTACTTCTCTTAAATAACTCTGTAAAATACCATACTGTGATTTTCCAGTGTTAAGACAATAGCAAACACTTTCGTTATCACAAAAAATTGAATTCTCTGTCCTTTGTAAAACTTTCCCCAGAGTTTTAAACACACAATGTTTGTGTTGCGGTTTTACGGCCCAGTCAACCAAATGGGGTCATGTAGAGCGCGGTAAGTTTACCTAACCGCACGTTTACTGGGCAGGCTTAGTCCTCTAAGCGGTTAACCAGTATTGTGCACATTCTTTCGCCAGAAACTGACAACTGCCCTTCTTGAATCAGCGGAAGGGAGAGAATGACCGTAGAAAATATTTCATGATCAATCTCCACGAAAGAATGTTGCCGACTCGGCGGGGGTTGAACCCGCGACCTCCTGGTCTCCAGTCGGACGGCGCATCCAACTGAGCCACCGAGGCCGGCAAACATACAGTGATAGCAAACATTTCCAGGATATTAATGCTATACTTTCTACTTGTGAATTTGGTAGGAAATTTTGAATGAAAGAATTTGCCTTCCCAAAAACGACTTAATCCTTGAAGACATGCATCACTTGAAAAAAACTGAGTCAGGAAAACACCATTTTTCATAGAGCATCATAGAAATCCCATTGTAATATGGTAAAAAGGTATGCCACCAAAGAATATCTTTCTTGACATATGATGGTATTATATGTAAAAAACAAAAGGTAAGAGAAAAGTCCAGGGAGTGCCACAATCACAAACCGCAGCCCTTCCCAGACACCAAGAGGAAGAGGAAACTAACAAATCCAAACAGGCACAAATCGAACAAACGTACGAAAAGCACTAAGATTAGCTCTCTCTTCCCCAAGCGAGGTAATCGCAATTCTAAAAGGACTGAAAATCACAAGAACAAAATGACACATAGCAAGACATACAACAAATTTGCATCTTCTTTGTATAACACATTCAACCACCGAAGGAAGCATTCTTGAAATAAAAACTCGACCAGGTCGAACACAAGCTGCTATGAAGTTTAATTTTCCCAGCAGAGATTGGATTTCCTTTAGAGAAGCCTTCTCTTTATTCAACCAAGATGTTAGAAGACTTATTATTTCTTTCAATCTTTCTGCTGTTATTTTTATGGTCATAGATTGAGTATTGAATAAAACTCCCACAAAAATCATTGAAGTGGACGGGTGACAGGCATTGTTGTTTGCTTCCTCAATACCACATTTTTCTAACATAACTTGCATAGTGTTATAAGCAATGTGGCAGTTTCCAGAATTGTTTCTGATGTTTTTGCCAGTGACGCGCCATAAGTAGACTTCCCAAATCCCAGACATACGCTTCTACCGATATTTCCTTCGTTCAGGCCCATGGGCATGGTGGGCGAAGCTTGCTTACCAAGTAATGCTTACTATCCGCGGACGCCTGATTACACCCTTTGTTCTGGGGTCCATGTCTGTTGGTCTGAACATTCTGATTCGTCATTCGTTTATGGATTTATGATTTTGGATTACGGCTTTGGTACCATGACCGCAACTACTTATAAGCAAAATATGCATTTTGGTTTGTTTCAGCAGACGCCGAATCATCCAAATAGTTCAATATATGAATTCCCAATTTGAACATAATAAATGAGATAGTGTTTGTAAATTTCTGGCAGCAATAAGCAGAGGAACGGCTTCCCATACTTAAAAACAGTGTCAAAGAAAATGTGCTTTTTCCATACAAAGGCTACTAAATTATATGACGAGGGACAATAGCTCAACTGACGATATACTCTGCATAAATCAGTCTAAAACAAAAGGCAGCCTTGACCTTTCTGTTTAATAAGTTTAATAAAATCATCAACTTTTGGGTATACCAGATCAGTTTTTTATCTAAATAAAATTCTTTACTAATAAAATCATTTACTGATGCACCTTTTGGACAGCTTAAATCTAAGATAACACGTCGTTCTGAGCTGTCCTTCTTTGGTACTGCATTTAATAGTGAAATTTTTATACCAGAGCTGAACGGATTATCTTTGAATGGTCCCAAAATGGATTTATTTTGGCTTTCTTTCCTTAAATACTGCAACATACTGCCAGGAAATTCTTCAGCCCCTTTATAATTTTTAAATTTCCATAACTGTTTTTGTCTATATCAGATGAAACAATTTCATCACGCATACACCCTAAAGGAAAACCAAATTTCAAATAGTCACAAATTCTTTGGTCTTTATAATCTCGTATGCCTTAAGTACTGTATATTTAGATTATTGTTTACTGGAATTTTACAACCTTGAAAATTATACCGACCAGATTCTTTGACTTTTTGGTGTGTTGACAAAAGAAAATCAATATCATTATTCTTTATAATTGACAATATCATTAATCTTTATATGTTTTGTGACGCGACAAATATCACATATAACAGAATGTTGACAAGTATGAATATAATAATTTTTGTTGATCTCACTGGACGAAATGTTGGTGTTTTCATGTTTAATATGATTAATGTTTTTCAATAAAAATTTAGTGAAAAAATATTCACTAAATCTTCTCTGATATTGACTGAACCTCCGATGTTTGATTGATCAGAAGCATAAAAGCCATTTTATGTCAATCTGCGATACAAGGACAACTCGAGGAACATTCAGGGTGTTTCAGTTTCTTCTTATCTTTGAGCCAACAAGTAGCACAAATATGATTAGCTAATTTCTGTTTTCCATTGTGTACTAGCAGATGACTAGACTTATGTTTGCACTTATTTCTCTGATACTCTGAACAAAACCAAGTACGATCTCCAGTAGGATCTGATTTGTTTGGATTTTCTTTATTGAAAACTGAAAATCCTTTGCTTTTCAGAATATACTTTGAAAGAATTGCACTTTCAGTTTGCTGAGGATCATCAGATCAGCTCTTTTTCCCAAATTCAATTTCACGCAACCATGCAGCGTAAAATGCTTTCAAATCTTTAAATTCGTAAGGGTTTGAGTAATAAACAATTTTCTTCAGCAGATTTAATCGACCCTTTTTCTCTGACTCAGACAAATCATCCGCAGCGATGATCGAGATTTCCCCTGCTAAGAATAATTTAAAATCTAAGTGGTCAAACTTGACTTGCTTGTTGACGAACTCATACTGTAAATGAGCCTGTCGCCAACGCTGCGGATCTTTGACTTTGTCAGATACTTTCGCATTACTCCTGGACTTTTTACGCTTTTTGTGTTTTTTCTTTTCCTTGGAGTGCTCGCTATTAGACGGCTTGAAGACTGTGAAGATTCATTTTCACTCGAAGAAGACCTCTCCTCAAAAGACACACACTTAAGACCCATTTTATTCAGTTTTTTTCTGAACCTGTTTCTGTAATTCAGAATTTTGCCGCAAGTCGTCAATTGTTACTTGATTTTTGTCAGCTTCTGTCAGATTTTCTGTATTAATGTGTGTATCTGCAACTGCAGATTTGGAAGCTTGTTGTTTTAACTTGCTTTTACTGTTGTATCATCAGTTTGTATATGTTTTGTATTCAAAAAAGGTAAGAGAAAAGTCCAGGGAGTGCCACAATCACAAACCGCAGCCCTTCCCAGACTCCAAGAGGAAGAGGTAACCGACAAATCTAAACAAGCACAAACCGAACAAACGTACGAAAAGCATTAAGATTAGCTCTCTCTTCCCCAAGCGAGGTAATCGCAATACTAAAAAGACTGAAAAACACAAGAACAAAATGACACACGGAAAGACATACAACAAATCGCCTCGTAGAATAAACCACAAAGCAACAAAGAGTAAGACTAATACCGGAACCACCGCCTTAGAACGGTCTGTAGAGCAAACCACCGCGGGGTTTAAAGCACTTTTACAGCTAGCTAACTTCACCCTGGGTCCCGATGCTACTCTTAATGCAGAAATTATGGTGGCATATAACTGACATCTAAATATTGAGATACTAAGTCGACTTTTTCTGCTTTTATGTTGACTTAAAATGTATGGCCTGATACTATATCGACTTCCGTTGACAATGGTAATCGCGACTGCAAGTCGTAATACTGTCCAGAAGTGTCATCCACAACGTCAGCGGTACGAAACACTTTTACAACTATATGTCGACATTATAGATATTATCTCGACTTCCGGTCATATTATGTGGTAGGATTTATTGAGAAGATAATGATAGTCAGATAGTGACAATGCCGGTCGAGATACCTAAATTCGGGACGATGTGACGTATTAAGTTTAGGGCTTAATATAGTGTTTGGTGGCATACAGATATTAAATAATTATCGTTTCTTGTAAACAACTCTGCGATTGCAATAAGACTGGCGCTGCCTGTGTGATTTTGGTCTAAAATAAACTTTCACGTTTACTAAAACATATCTCAACGCTAACTGACAAATCATGACATGTAAAAGAACCGAAAGTCGAGATAATAAAAAAATAATAGAAAATAAGTCGTCATACAATGTTTACACGCTTTGTTTTCTTGAAGGCAGCTTAGAGCAATATTACGACCTGCAGACGCGATAATCATTATCAACGGAAGTCGATATAGCATCAAGTCATACATTGTAAGTCGACAAAAAAGCAGAAGAAGTCGACAGTATCTCAATATTTAGATGTCAGTTATATGCCACCATACTCTTAATGCAGAAATACATAAAAATTCGGTTCGCATAAAGGCTCCCAACTCAGTCAACAAAGTCTTGGATTTTGTCCCAGAGTCGTGAGTTTTCGTGACTGGGGGAATGTCATTACCTTTCATGCTTCGAACCCGATGTTTCTGTTCCTGAAGCTCTTTCTTCATCTGTTCAAGTCTTTTTTCCGCTCTAACCTCGCTTCTTCTGCCTTCAAACGCTCCATTTCAAGCTGAATTTGGGCTATTTCCAACTCATCTTGCTCTCTGTTACCATCAACATAATCTGATGTAAATTTTTGCCCTGGCACCGGTTTCAATGACCCTGAATTTGAGGATTCCCCGAAAGCGCCATCAGTGGGGTTTTCTAAAGGGGTTTCATTTGATATAGTCTCATCTTTACCAGATTCATTACCCCTCTGAATTTGAGCCTCACCGTTGAATCGTTGAGATTTCATAGGATATACTTAGACACCAGTTTTATTAGTATTATTGTTGGCCGTTCCAAGCAGTGCATCTGTTGTTGTTTCATCCGTTTGTTCGTTCTATCTTCAAGGAAGTGTTTTTTTTCTTGGAATTGGGCTGCATCAAGCGAATATGTGCCTTAGAGCATGCACAAAATGTGTGGATTCATATCATCTTGCAGATGAGGAGCCTCATACAAACACTTTCTCTCCATTGGAACATTCTACAGTACCCGATGATTCTGTTTGCGGAAGCAAAGGCCCTGATCAGACTACGCAGATGCGCAGTCTGATCTGGGCCTTCGCTGTCCGCATATGCCCAAAAACACGTTTTCGCATGGCGCGGCCCATTCCACTTCTCTAGACCATTCTCGTCTTTCAGTATATTGGGATGATTGTAATTTTAGATGGTAAGCTTTCTTGGGTATTTTCATTTCATAGCCCTGCTAAGAAAACTACACGTGTCGTGCCTATCTATTTTATTATGAGAGGAATGCAAGTTTATAGTCAGGGAAGAGAAATGCCCTAGGCTGATGGTGCCATGTCAGAAGACGAGAAGTTTGGTTATGACTCAGTACTGGCCAAAATATCAGAAATATTTGAAATCGACAAATGGGTTGAGCGGGCTCTCTACTTTAAAAGTGGGGTGGGGTGGGGAGTAAATTATTTCCATTCAGTGTAAACTCCTTGTAAAAAGGAAGGCAAAACAGTTTTGGCAAATTGTACCCATGTCACGCTCCATTTTACGCAAGTGTTGACACAGCTTTTAGTTTGTGATAGCCATCTGCTAACATCGCGTAGGCAGCAACTTGCATCTCACAATGAATTTTTGATACTTGTAATAAGCTTTAACATTATGGATAGAACTAGCAAAAGCAATATTGTGATATGAGATGGAACGTTAACCACTGAAGCTTGAAGTAATTCCCAAAGCCATGAAACAGCAACAAGCTCTTCGTGCCAATTTTCATGTAATTTGCTATAGCAAAAGAGAAAGTATTTGATGAACGGCGAAATTCCAAAATGTTAAACAAAACGGATATCACTCATGGATTTCAATCAAGTGGCATTCTGATTTTATGTTTTTGTCTGTGTGTATAACTACATAAATTAGGATGTATTGAAAGTCTGAATATGAAACATTTTAATCCATCAGTAGGAATGATGTTGAACGGTAAATATAACTGACAAATTATTTGTCGATATATCGAGATGAACTAATAAATATGTCATAATTTATCCCCAGGAAATGCTGTTTTCTGATATAATTAAACCCCAGAATGAAATCAGTCTCACAGAAAACATAAAAAATAAAATAAACAGTCTAATAATTGATAAACTTTTTCGAGATAAAATATACAAACCTAACTAGGGTTTATATCTGTTCCACGTCAGGAAATAGTGATTTTTATTTTTGGGGTGTAATGCTATTAAATGTAACAGTATTCGTCCTTTCTAAACGTATGCCTTTGAAATTTTCTGTTTTTACTCTTAAAACAAATTGTAAAAAATAAATTTATTCACTGATTCAATATTCAATCTAAGATTTAATGCAACTGTTTTTATTTAAAACAACAACAACAACAATAAAAACTCGCAAATGATAGCAACAACATTAATTTCTTCAATATGTAATACATCGATACAATAACTCAACAATCAGACGCATCTATATAATGCTCAAGTCTACCGAGGAGTGTTATATGTCTCACAATTTGCAATGGATTTGCGATATGTTTGAGGCATTTGACAAGAAACAATGTTATATGTACATAAGTTGAAAGACTTTTAAATGAAAAATAGAAAACTATGACAAATATTTGAAAGCTATAATATTTTCTGGTCATATCTATCGAATAAAATTATAGTTGCCTTCTTGGATAACTTCAAATAAGTCGTAAGGCAAAAAGCAATAAAAAACGTTTAACTGAAGATACACAGGAAATGCTACAATCACAAAGGTCAGCCTTCCCGAGGCACCAAAAGGAGAAATGAAGAAGAAAGAATGACAAAACAAACGTCACATATGAATTCACCTGCGCATGAACAAAAAATATATACAAAGGAACCGCCTTGGAATAGTCATTAGAAAAAAAATGAAATAATCAATAAATAAATAAAAACACTACGGGGAGCTTAAACCGGTTTTACCAGTGCTAAATCTCGCCTTTAACTCTTTACACGCTTGTTAATTTTGCATGCTTTTTTGCCGTCTGTGCTTTTTTTTTAATTTACGTTTTCAAGAAAATCTTTCAGGAATACCATCAGATTGTCAAACAGTTTGGATCCAGATCAGGCTCTCCAAACTGTTTGCAAAGGTTATCAACAGAAGACAAAAGTCGCCACTTGCGGGGAAAGAGTTTATTCTGATGCTAATAAAAACCTATCTAACAAATTGAAAAATAACAAACACGTACGCCTAAAGACTAGATTACAGTTAAGAGCTTTATTGGTCCTAATTATATCTCAGCTTTCCCTTCCACAACTGAACATGGACGATTCTGTATACTCGATAGACGCTTGTAATAATCGCTTATGACAAACAGTTGTCAGTAACTTCTGTGTTGCCTATATAAATTATTTACTCAAACTATTTGGCTTCTTGATTGCTTAAACAGACGTTTACCGTCGATTATATTTACCGTATGCAAACAAATCAGGCGAGTAATAAGAAAACGTGTCTTTGGGGAAAAATGCGCTCAGTAAGCATTCTACATAAATCTATAGCGGGCCGTTATTGGCCCGTCAGGGTAGCTGACGGGCCGATAACGGCCCGCTATAGATTTATGTAGAATACTAGCTAGGCGGACGGAAAGGCTTCAGGATCGGTTAGCGAGCCATACGAGCCGTAACGTCAGAAAACGTGCCTTCAAACATGATCGCCCAGCAGCGACAATTCAAATCAGTCTGCGCATTCGCACTTGGCGCATTTTGGACAGCTAAGTTTCTTCATGTGGACAACGAAGATTGGTAAGTGTGCAGATGCAAAGGCTGATCTGAATCGTCGCTTTCTGACGTTGCGGCTCATAAGGACTTTTCTATACGTCGTTATATTCTGTAGTATCCAATACTTCTCCTGGCAGGTAAACAATGTCGAAATTTTGTCGATTCAGCGTTGAGCTCAGCTGAGTTGAGCATGGAAAAAGATTTATAACCTGGGAACCTGATTTTATTTATTGAAGTACAGTAAAATTCTGTTATTATTACCTTCTTTGTCACTGTCCAAACGTGGTTAAAAAAAAACGAAAAAAAAAAAAAAAAAAAAAAAAAAAAAACACTTTTGGACAGTCCCAAAGGCAATCTCTCATCAAAGAGACATAGGGTATAGAAAAGAAGGAAGAAATATCTAAAGCCTGAAAAATTATGGTTCTTAATAGACGGTTTGGTGTCGTAATAACGGAATTTTACTGTATTTTTTAACATTTTAAATTTTTAATTTCAAGTTTAAAAAATAATTATATTTACATTACATATAAGTATAAATTCTTTCATCAGTATGATTTATGATAGCAATGTAGAAACTGTACTGAAATACAGATACCATCACGAATACCATGCTTATATAATATTGACCCCTTAAACAGATACACAAATATAATAAACAATTAAATTTAATTTTTTTTTAACTCCTGTGATATCATAAAATAATGAAGCGTGGGACTGAAATATGTTTGGTAGTAAAACGGAGTTAATTATGAGGTACACAAATTATCATAACTTCGGCCAGGGAATATTTTTTGAATGGTTTATTGTGAAATGATGGTCTCAGCTTTACCGTTAAGTTTTCGAAGGTATTCTTTTTACTTACTTTTTTGTTGGCACCTATCAAATACAGCTGTTGTTTGACCATTGCATTTGATATATGTTAAGACAACAATCCGTTTAATCTTCGCTTCCATATGAAACTCAGACACTTTACAGATCTTTGGAGTAAACGTGTACGACTCGCAAGTAGTACTTACATTAGTACAAGATCAAATAATAGATCCGAAATATTCTGCCAGCTGGTTTGTGGAAGGGTCAGTTGTATCTTGCCTTAACCTGTGAATATGATATGAGGAACACAGCTATTTTGGAAACCAAAACAATACAAAACAATAAAAACAATATGAAAAGTAGTTTGTCAAATTATTCTTTGACAGATGGTAAGATCGCCTGACATCGTGTGTACGTAATTGCAATCACAATAGTTGCTCAGATAAAAGTTACCGTAAAGGCAACAGTAATGTTATAATATCCTTTCGAATGGTTGATATCACGACATAAGACTATAGTTTCTGTTATGAAGTGTTAGCGCGAGCCAATAAGAAAGCAATTTCTTCGGGAGATGTGAGGTAATGAAGCAGTTCAATTGAGACACTGTCTAGAAAATTGTGCGTGCTGTCATTACAATATTGGAAATAAATCTGGACTACTAAATCTAACTCCAGATAAGAACAGTTAAATAGTTTCTTATATCAACATGAAAACCGTTGTTGTCAGCACTAATTAAAGTCTCCTCGGCGAATGGATTCTAATGGGTGACTACTACATATCTCGAGATGTTTCTAGCGAACAGTACAACATATGTTTTTGTGAAAACACGTGTAATTCTTTCTGGCTGAAAAACATTTGTATCTGGAGCTAGGAAGTACTGGGAAGATATAACATGGCAGATTAGTTACATTATGTTTGTAGTAAAGTTAGTAAGAACGAATAAATCCTGATAAGGCATTGAAATATGCTTTGTTAATTTGCACGACTGAGCATCCCAGCGGACACGTGACGCTCATACAACTTCGCATTAATGTCGATGCAACGTCATGACGCTGCATCGACGTTAATGCGACGTTGTATTAACGTCATGTTCCTGTTGGTATTACTGTAAGCATCTTTTTTCTACAGAACCAGCTAACAAAAAGAAAATAACGTACTCAAGATAGACATTCTGGGCCCAGTTGTTCAAAGCATTGTTAGCTTAACGAGCTAATTAATGACAAACTCGTTAATTGTTGTAGCTAAGGTATTTTCAAATACGTAGATATTTTTGCTGCAAAAATGTGAGTAGTTTTAGCTGCAAAAGCTACTCATATTTTTTCAGTAAAATATCAAGGTATTTGTCATATATCAAGATAGACATTTTAACGTCACGTTAGCTAACAACTTCGCTAAGCTTTGACCAACTGGACCCAGAGATTTAATGATTATTATGCTTGTTAGGTAAAGAAGTGTTTGGTGATCGTGGATGGGAAATACCATATGGATTAGTTAGTCAAGAGAACTGTATGTGTCTGTTGTGGGTTGCAACTTCCAAGAAAACTTTCGGACATTACATTCATTATATTCGGGACATATTATTCCAAGAACAGTATAATACAAACGTGTCTGTTCCTACGGAGAGAGACGTTAATTTAGATATTTTCATGGAAGATGTTCAGTATAACGATATATACTATGAAGTCAGTTATCCTAGCTTGGATTGTTTTGTGTTGTGTTCATCATGCACAACTTGGACGGGTAAGCTTTATTTTTTCATCTTCCAATTTCCCCAGCCACGTGTGAGGAATGATGATTATTTACAACATTCCTCATGAACAAACTCATCTTTTTGTTATTTTCACATGTTATTAGAATAGCCATCTACTGTCCTGACGATGCAGATAATAAAAACGTCGAGCTCACCTGAATGATATATCGTGATCACTCTCCGACTGTCATCTTATTATGCTACAAACAACATTTTCAGAGGCGGAACCAGCGGGGGCTCGAAGGGTTCAGTCGAATCCCCGTTTGACTCAAAATTTCATTTTCAGAAAATTTTGAATTTGATAAATTTTTGATACCGTATTACTCTGATAAATAGTTGCTCACCTTACTCTTCATCTTATAGTTCTAAAATTTCAGCAAGTTCATTTTACTAGTTAAGAAAGTGTCTAAAATTGCTGGATAAGTGGCAAACAGAATAGAACCTGATCAGACGCCGCATTCTGCGGCGTCTGATCTGGGTCTATATTGTTGCTGTTCGAATAGTTAGGGTAGCTGAATCAATTCAAACAGCCTCGGAAATTTTGAAACCCCTGTTGAATAATCCTGGATCCGTCCCTGATTTTGTATAACGGAAATTACCCTAAATATTTCTGCACATAAACTCTTTAACGAACTTGTTCTAAAATTAAAATTAGCCCTTTTGACTACTTTGCCATGTATATAAAACTGCTGAGTGGCAAGTAGCGTAGACCCTGATCAGATGCAGCGTCTTGCACCGTCTGATCTACACTACTTGCTTAGGCCTGTATGCTCGAAAATACGACTTAATTTATGAATTTGCCATGGAAAACTTTAGAAATAAGTCTCTGGGTAGAATTCTCATAACTGGCATACAATATTTAAATGATTAGTTACTATAAATAATAGTTTCGGTGATGTTTACTGCTATATACCTTTAAATTAGCCATGCCACAGGAAAGAAAAACGCAAAAAATCAAAATCAGAGATCTTTTGGAGTGTCCACAGTCTGATCAGGCCCCGAGATTATGAAACCTAACTCAGCTGAGCATGAAATTTTTCATGCTAATAAATCTCAAATTACTTGCAATGCCAAATTCTTTCTTGCTAAACATAGCTGAGCATGAAGATTTCTCTGATAATGGATGTGAAAATGTCAGCTACTGTTGGCATTTTCATATTTATGAGCATTGAAAAATTCATGCTCAGCTGAGCTGAGCAGCTCCATGCTCAGCTGGGCTGAGCATGAAAACTTTTTATAACCTCGGGGCCAGGACTATTGTTATTTGACGATCCTTTTGCTACGTTATTTACTATCCAGCACATGCAAGCTATCCAGCACATGAGGCACGTGCTATGGTGATATACGTACGGTGCTACCTGAAGTGCATTTCTCTGATAACTTCTCGAATAAACTGACCGAAACCCCATTTCTACGCAAATAAGTTTATTTTATTTGTGTGTCAACTTTCCAACGCATATAAACGATAAGTATACAAACAAACTATAAGCATAGGAAATTAGAATTAAAACGTGTAAACCGCCGTAAACCCAGCTAGCATTCTTTATAAATCTATAGCGGTCCGTTATCGGCCCGTCAGCTACCCTGACGGGCCGATAACGGCCCGCTATAGATTTATAAAGAATGCTTACTGGGAAGGTCCATATAGAAAAGGGTGAACCCCTTCTTATGGCCCTGCAGCGCTTGTATACTATATACCCTGATCTATTAGGGCATTTTATCTCTTACAATTCCTGTCCTAAAATTTGAGCGAGTCCATTTACCACTGTTTATTTGTCCTGGAACCCTGGACGAGTGGCAAACAGTGTAGATCCTGATGAGACGACGCGTTCTAATCTGCTCTGGGTCTACTCAGTTTGCACAGCCCTATTCCAATACTTAATGTAATATGAACGGAAGACCACCACCAAATGATTGCCTGAATCAACTGCCGAAAGGTAGCCCTGAAATAGTCCTGAAACTGCCTTCATGTTGCACATGGAAATGTTTAGTGGCTTATGATCATGAAATATTTATTTCACATTCCGAGGATAAATCACTGTTTATATTTCTCAGAATAAGATATAACGCTGAGGTAACGACATGTAAAACAATGCAGTGAATTCAACTTCCTCTGTTCATTACGAAAACACACCTACTCAAATATATAGAAAATTTTACCTCCAAAAACGGAAAATTTTCAGATAAAAATCTCTGATATTTCATATTTCTGCTCAAAACATAGATTGTGGGTACGAATACCCACAATCTATGTTTTTGAGCAGAAATAAGAAAAATAATGTATACCCCTGTAAACCCCAGTTTTACTATATAAAAGTGGGGTTTTAGGGGGTCAAAATTATATAGGTATGTTTTCGTGATGTGCAGTTCGTCTTTGTTCCGTGCGTCGATGGTTTCATACGGGGAGTTTGTTTTTGTAATTGTTTGTTCTTCATTTCTCCTTTTCGTGGCTCGGGAAGACTGTGCTTCGTGATTGTGGCATTTCATGGGTTTCTTCGCTTATATTTTTGCGTTCTAAGAGTAAGTTCTAAAGTAAAACGAAAAACAATGCTCAGCAATAATTCCGAACTATGTTCAAAATTCTGTATAAAAGTAGTCTAGACTTGGAGATGCGTTTCCTAGATGAAGGTCGAACGCAAGCTTAGACATCTCAGAATAAGCTTTTGAAGACAGAGACAATGTTCCGGCTGCTCTGTCGGAGATACGAGACAGGAAAGAACTGCAGACACCCAAATCGTAAATGACGTCAACGCTAACTGAACTGATAATGGAACCCATTGAAATCTACCTCACGGTATTAGCGGTAACTACCAACCCGCTTTCTAAATTCACGTGCACCTAGTTGGTAATTACCGCAATTAAAGGGTAATTAAAGCTTAGGCGAGCATAATTTGTCTACTGACATTTTCTTACTTTGGCAAATGGAAATATGGTTGAACGTAGAAGATAAATTTTAGTTGTTCTTATTTTTTGGAGATACTGACACATACTGCTACAGCAAGTGTATAATTCTTGTGTGTATATAAACGTCAGGTTTTGGTACAAGTTTTTACTTCAGTATATACTAAAGGATTGCGCTGGCAAGCAAGTTTAAGCAACATTGTTTTGCTTTCGTTCACCACTAAGAAAGTACAAAGAGCCACTGTAACGCGAAATGTAGCAAATGTTTCCAGTTTTTATGCAATAATAGCGACTGAAAATGGTTTTCAATGCATTAACATTTGCCAGGTCCCTACGGAGGAGTTGAAAATCGCGGCCTCCGGTCTCGGTTTTCAACACCTCCCTCGGGACCTGGCGAATGTTAATGCATGAAAAAACCATGTTTGATCCCTATATTGTCATCCCATAGTGGCGTAACGTCCGTATCGGCTGAGGTAAAATGATTCAGAACAGAAGATGGTGGTATACATCAAATTCTTAGTATAGCCGATGATAAGACATGGTGCATTGTCTAAGGGCATGATATTTCTGTATGTCAGTAGAAAATGTTGCTGATTTCTTTCAAGTAAAGTCACGGTAGTTGTGAGGTAAATCGTGTTCCGAAGCTGGCCAAAAAATTGCACTGTCTCATACGAAATAAGAAGCTTGTTATGTGCAATGACGTTTGCGTAGGAACCGTGCGTTTACTAGTAAGAACCATGCGTTATTGAGAGGAACCGTACGTTTAGTGAGAGGAACTGTGCATTTATTGAACATCAGAACTCTTTACTTTACTTTTGTAAATGAGAATAACATCAACATCTTTCATTTATAGTGTCCAGGAAAATATCCGACATTAGATAAATCTTTTATAAATTTTCATTTCTACTGAGTTCAGGCAAGTAGTTAGACGCGCTTGCATGACCTTACAGCTCATCTATAGTGCCGACTATTATACCGTTCGCGCTATTGCATCGACGTTAATACGATTTTGTATAAACGTCATGTGCCCGCTGGGGAAAATTATTATTTTAGTTCTGAGGCTGTGATGCACTCAGTATTGCTAGGTCTTTTGTTTAAAGTGAAATCGTGGTAAAGTAGTTCCAGAAGATGACATTAAAATGGCTTCATTTTGTGGATTTCTTCTGTAGCCTGTAAGAAACCTTACAAACACCAAGGAATCAAGGAATACACAGTTACCAATCAGTGGACAAACACGTAGTCTCACGAAAACACGCATATATAATTTAGACCCCCTTAAACCCCACTTTTATATGGTAAAACTGGGGTTTACAGGGGTATACATTATTTTTCTTATTTCTGCTCAAAAACATAGATTGTGGGTACTCGTTAGAACCGCCTCGTCGAGGCGGTTCTAATGAGTACCCACAATCTATGTTTTGAGTAGAAATATGAAAAATATCAGAGTTTTATATCTGAAAATTTTCAAACTTTGGAGGTAAAATTTTCTGTATATTTGAATAGGCGTGTTTCCGTAATGATCTGTGATTTATTTGATGCTCGTAATGATTCTATTTACTCTGCATTATATACTCGTAAGCACAGAAAGTACTTATACCAGCCAACTTATCGTTTAGTAATGGATTCAGTTATGAAGAGGTCTTAATGACGCAAGGGTGAAGGGACAGTTGCTTTGGAAGATCTAAATCCAGTACCAGACATCAAATCATTAATTATTGAAGCAAACTGGAATATCCGTGCTTGATAAACATGCAATTTGCAATAGATTGAAGTTTTTAATATATATCTTACTAGTTATAAAAGAATTCAACACACACGCACGCGCGCACGCGCGCGCGCGCGCGCACACACACAGAGAGAGAGAGAGAGAGAGAGAGAGAGAGAGAGAGAGAGAGAGAGACTAAATATAAATATAAATGTATGATTGGATGGGATATACTTACAAAGCCTATCGGCACATACCGTGTCTCAATTAAACAACATTAACAGACTACCCTTTCTGTTTTCTATTTTGTTTTAAACACACATTTTATCCTTGACCGGCGCGCGAATTGCGCCGGTCTTAATATAGCTTTGGATTTTTACATATGGTAGACTATTCGATTAGCTCACTAAGGACATTTTATATTTGATGGGACTTCGGTTTGTGACGATCCCGGCAAATATAAAAAATCTTAAAACAAACTGTGTTATAAGCAGATTAATGTCTACTTTTTTTTTTCATTTCAATCAAGAAATTTCATAAAGCTTATTAAAAGCAAACATTGAAGAATCACATTGTTGTTCTTTATTACCAGTGACACTGAAAATTTATTAAACTTTAGTATACCCTTGTCCCATATCTCTATGCAAACATGAACAAAATTTGCGCCGGTACTTAGACGTTTATGTCTAAATATTTTGTCTTGTTTAATTATATATTTCATCGAAAAATTGTGATTCACAACTATCACATAGATCCCATCAAACCCCACTTTTATATAGTAAAACTGGGGTTTACAGGGGTATACATTATTTTTCTTATTTCTGCTCAAAAACATAGATTGTGGGTACTCGTTAGAACCGCCTCTCCGAGGCGGTTCTAACAGGTACCCACAATCTATGTTTTGAGCAGAAATATGAAAAATATCAGAGTTTTTTTTATCTGAAAATTTTCAGACTTTGGAGGTGAAATTTTCTATATATTTGAATAGGCGTGTTTTCGTAATGTATATGGAGTTAATGATACAAGTTCTTAACCAACACGGAATGCAAGATAAATAATTCAAAACAATACATCGCGGCTGCCTTTTTGATGAGGCAGTTAAGATCATCATTCTAAATGTGGCTTTCATGTGATCTATACTGGTAATTAAACGCAAAAATCGCTTCGTTAAACTTTTGTCGATCTGTTTTTATTTCATTTATAAAAATGACTATGTAAACACTTTTATTTTGAGAAACCAATACTTAGGAATTGTTGGCAAAACTGATTTTTTTTGTACCATTTAAAAAGATTGTCACTCTTCAAAAGATTGTCGCTACAAAAAAAACAAAAAAAAAAAAAAAAAACAAAAAAAAAAAAGGTTACAACATCGGTATTCCGCGGCAAACTTTATGCATGGCTGTTAACCCAATAACGGTTGATAAATTTACTTCCCTCTTTAATGGCACGACAGTGGGTTGGTCCTCAGACTAAATTACGGTTCCCTCATAGTCTGTTTCAGATGATCGGCGCTTGAATATCACTGTTTGTGGTCGGGCTCATTTTGGTCCTGTTTGTGCTTTTATTATGTTCTAGCTTCAGATCGTCATTGAGCCCTTTGCTTTGTTTCATCACAGAGTTTTTTATATGTGTTTCCCTGTGATGTTTCACTGATGAGGTAGAAGACCACTATTCGAACCGAACATATACTTGTAATTTGGAACTGCATCAGAATTAAGGGTGGATTTTGCGCGTGTAAAACTGGTTTAAGCACCCCTCCTCCCCCCCCCCCTCCACACACACACACACCTCAAACACCTACTTTTTCTATTTACCGTTCCAAGCCGGTTTCTTTGTACCAGTTCTTCTTTGTTTGTGGTTTCATTTCTTTTGGAATCATGGGATCCATTGTGGTATATTTGAAAATCGAGTTCTGCTCATGTATACGCTAAAGGGCGTAAGCAGTGTTGCAAACGCCATTACTGCTTATGAAGAGTCTCAGTAAAACTGAGACTCCTATTTTCTAATCTGTAGTGTATTCTTTGTTTCGAAAGCAATCCTTTTGACGTTTATTATTCATATATGGTGTTTGTTTTGTCATTATTTGTTCCTCATCCCCGCCACGCCCCACCCCTTTCTTTTGGTGCCTCAGGAGAGCTTACTTCGAGATTATTGCATTTTCTAGTTATCTTACTTTATATTTTTTACATGAATGTCTAGTAGACCGACAGTTCACATGAAATGTCAAAAACTAAATTTGAAGATACTAAGGAAACGCCACAATTACGAAACATAGCCATCCCTACATACAGGACAGTTACATAGAATGACTAAAGAAAGCAGCACGTCATCAGAAAACAGAACGAACAAACAAAAAGAGAATAGACAAACGGAGAAACAACAGACAAACGGAGAGAGAACAGACAAACAAAGAGAGAACACACAAACGGAGAGAGAACAGACAAACGAAGAGGGAACAGACAAATAAAGAGAGAACAGAAAAACAAAGAGAGAATAGACAAACGGAGAGAGAACAGACAAACGGAGAGAGAACAGACAAACGAAGATGGAACAGACAAACAAAGAGAGAATAGACAAACAAAGAGAATAGACAAACGGAGAGAAAACAGACAAACGGAGAGGGAACAGACAAACAAAGAGAGAACAGACGAACAGAGGGAATAGACAAACAAAGAGAGAACAGACAAACGGAGAGAGAACAGACAAACGAGGAGATGACAGACAAACGAAGAGGAGACAAACGAAGAGAGAACAGACAAACAAAGAGGGAACAGACAAACAAAGAGAGAACAGACAAACAAATAGAGAATAGATAACGAAGAGGGAACATACAAACAAAGAGAGAACAGACAAACGAAGAGGGAATAGACAAACAAAGAGAGAATAGACAAGTGAAGAGGACCTTCAGCACCGTCTTGGAATGGTCAACAGTAAAATTGTTGGGTGAATAACCATTTCATCCTTGCGTTTCAGGAATGGATTCTTCCTTCTTTGAATTTGAACTTAGCCACTATTGCAAATAGGGATGTGCGCAAGAATTAACTCAGAATTGCAAACAGTGTAGATCCTGATGAGACGGCTCAATACTAGCCGTCTCATCTGGATTTACACTGTTTGCAATGGTGTCTGTTTGGTCTGCAGGGACATCTAAACCTCGCCCTTAACCCACTTACGCCTAGTGGACTTTGACATCTGAACTCTTCGGACAGGTCCTTTTCCAAAAGAAAGGATGTCTATTGGTGGTGTAATTCACAGTGTTGGCAATAAAATACAGAACACCGTTTACGATATTTGAGACTCCGAATTCCTTTCATTTGTGTGTTCAGTATTTCCAAAGGCAACTTTTATAAATATACATGAAACCACAACCTTTTAGATTTTTATTGATATATATCCAGACTATCGAAAATTCTCAAGGTACGGTAAATGACCTTTACGAGTCTATTCTACAGCTATATCAACATGAAACGGCACAGAAAATCAAAACATGTTCACCGCGTAAAACAGAATCGGCTCTCACTCAAACCATGGTGGAATGGCAATCTATCACAACTAAGGCAAAATGTTTGTGACGCTGAAAAACTTTATTTAGCTTATAATAACGGTAACAAGGATGTGAAAACACACCTACGTATCTCATATAAAGATATCCAAATTCAATTCGTCAGAGAAATACGAAAAGCGAAACGGATAAAACAAAGTCAGTACGAAAGGAACTGATACAGGTTGAAACAAACGATCCAAAATTTTTCTGAAATGTTATAGAAAATCTTGGCCCTAAACGTAAAATACCCACTAGAAACTATGAATGCCGATCGAATATTCTTAAGAGGACACAAATTTGCATCCAATGTAGCCACCCAGGTTGATGTCGCTTGGATCACTCCACATATAAGACGAAAACTGAATATGATCTGATTATGGCATAGACTTGTTAATATGGAGGCGAGTCGTTTAAGGATAATCTGCCGGCTGTCCAAACATGGTGGCGACATTTGCCACCTCTACACGTCATCATAAAATAACTAAATCTTCAAATGACAAATTTTGCCCCCATGTTAGTTCTGGTGAACATGGAACTTGGTCCAATGACGTTAAACAAGTTTTTTCTGACATTGATAAAATAGACATGTACATAACACAGAAAGCTTTGATTTAAAATGTATATTGAAACTGTTTTAATGGATGCGGAAAAGCGTAAATAGGATATAGAATTAGATCAACAGTCAAAATTACGTACGTACAGATTACAGTTGACTCTCGTTATCTCGACCTCGCTTATCTCGAATAACCGTTTATCTCGAACGGAAAATCTGGTCTCTGCCTTAACATGAAAATCTAACAACAGGTAAAAAATATTGTGGAAAAGAGGAGAAA
The DNA here is from genome assembly GCA_964016985.1 of Anodontia alba. Lineage (NCBI taxonomy): Eukaryota > Metazoa > Mollusca > Bivalvia > Lucinida > Lucinidae > Anodontia > Anodontia alba. The sequence goes on along the minus strand of OZ024822.1, from coordinate 31,374,536 downwards.
TTGCTCCTAAGGAGCAATTTCACCTCTTTTCCACAATATTTTCAATATACCTGTAACTTCAAGAGTCTAATAGCATATATATTTGTTAAATGTTGTTGTTCGAATTATTTTTTCCTCAATTCTACAAATCTGATATGTCGAGGTACGGATATCTCGAAGTATTTCAAAGAGTCCCTTGGAATTCGAGATAACGAGAGTCGACTGTATTTAAAAGTGAATTTAAACTAAAAGATTATGTACATATGCCACAAAGGTCGACTCTAGCTAAAACCCGACGTGGAGTCTTGTCACTGCGTATCGAAACGGGACAGTTTGAAGGAAAGGCTGAATTCAAAGACTGTATTTTTTTGTGATACGGAAATCCATTTTATCTTTCAATGTTCACTTTACACAGATGACATTAAGTTAGTTTATCCTGATTTTAGAAACATGGATTTTAATCGTCAGCTGTGTATATTGATGAATGATGAGCATTGTATATGAAAGACTATTCGTTATTAAAAAAATCATACTCACTAAGAAATTTAGTTGTATACGGTTAAAAACTTTTCTGCATTCTTAAGATTTCACTTAACGGCCATCTAACTTGACGAGTTAGATTTATTTCTTATCTACATGTAATTAACATCACGTTGGTTCCCTACCACTCATATGCTTATATATTTGTATGTTTAGTTTTCTTTTGTGTCATAAGCCTACATGTAACAAGTGACACATTAATAAAGAATTATCTCCCACTTTATAAAACGTAGCACTTGGATAGCCCATACAACGTAGCACGTATATATCCTATACGGCTTAGCATGTGGGTATCACGTGGATACCCATATGGCGTAGCACGTGTATATCTCATATGACGTAGCATGTGGATATCCCATATGACGTAGCACTTGGATATCCCATATGTTGTAGCGCGTGGATATCCCATATGACGTCGCACGTGTATATCCCATATGACGTAGCACGTGGGTATCCCATATGAAGTAGCACGTGGAGATCCCATATGACGTAGCACGTGAGACATCGCCATCAAGCCTTATTTTCGCGAGAAAATAAAACATTTTTTTAGAATGTCGTCTGCTACAATTTTAATTGACGCCTTAAGGATTTGTTCTAATCAAATAATTCTGGTTCAGTTACATGCATTTTATACTTTCGGCGCCATGTGCCATAATAACATAATTTTCAAACAGCGCAGATGAAATAGTTTAACGCATACCTCTCTGGATAAAATTTTCAGCAGACGACATATTGAAATATTTTTCCTATTTTTTCCCAGAACACAGGTTTTGACATTTCCCGCAAAATTTTATGAAATGTCAAAATATGTTTTCTGGAAAAAATGAGAAAAATATCATCAATTTGTCGTCTGCTGAATAAGCCAAGAGAAAGGTAAAGGTTAAGATATTTGTCATTTTAAAATAAACTTATTTCCTACAAATCGTTTGTTAAATCTTTGACAATGAAATAGCGTGGTCTGACATTGTGGTGCCAAAAGGGTCACTGAGCCTTGGCTTGAAAAAACAACAACAAAAAACAAAAAAAACAAAAAAAAACTATCACGTACAGCATACGCAAATAGCGCATTTAACCAGGGCCTTCATTGTCCACCTTTACAGTCAAAGCTCAGCTACACAGTTTAATCAGGGACTGTTCGTAACAACACAATCCCAGCTAGCATTCTGCTAAAATCAATATCGAACCGTTCTCGGCCCGACACGACTCCGGTATAACGGTCCAATATAGATTAAAGCTGAATGTTAGTTGGGATGTGCCTTTTATATCGTCCAGGTCTATTTTAACAAATAACATTGTCCAAGAACACATTGATATTGATACGCAGTATCACGGACGCAATGATTTGCAGACAATGCAATATCAAATTTCATCCTGCCCAACACCTTTCCTAGCGAACGTGAAGCAAAATGAATATTTCAAAGATTGTATCTATAAGAACTGTCTTCAAACTTATTACTTTTGGCGTGAATATATACAGCGCTTATCACAGAAAAGCTCTATTTATTGCTGCGCACGGAGTCAGTGCCCCTGAAGACGGCGTAAAGCATTTGCGGATTTAGGAAAGGGACTTTGTTATTTCAAGGAGCAAAACGATAATGTGTAGACCAGAAGCGGATCTTAAACAGATTGCCCTGAAGCGCAATCTGTTCTGGGTCTCAACATTACAATATACAACAAGGTAGATTTTCACTTGATGCGTCGTATCTGGACTCAATATACTTGAAGTCTCGTCATTTTGAGACGTAAACTTCGAACTCTATTAGTTTATGTGGTATAATACTGGTGAAAGTGTGCCTGGGCTTTAGAAAATCCGCCTTATGTTGGATGTATGCACAGCGACATGAATAAAAGTACCTTCGGACATGTGCGCTCATCGAGGACTCAGATCGGCCTGTGCATCCGAACAGTCTGATCAGTCTTCGCTGTGCGCTCTTTGGATAGCTCAGATGTCTAAGGGCGAATAACAAACTCCCATCAGGCCCCGAGGTTATAAACATTTTTTCAGGCTCAACTCAGCTGAGCATGAAATTTGTCACGCTAATAAATCTCAAATAACTAACAACTGTAAATTCTTTCTTGCTAAACATAGCTGAGCATGAGACTTTCTCTGCTAATAAATATGAGAATGCCAACTATTGTTGGCATTTTCATACTTATTAGCAGAGAAAATTTCATGCTCAGCTGAGCATGAAAAAGGTTTTACAACCTTAAGGCCAGACCGCTCGCATGCACATATTGATCAGTGTCTTAGCTGGGGGCACATGACCGAAGGTATATGTCATCACGTTGCTGATCATATATATGGGGACAGCGAATACCTAGAAAACCTTGTACAGCATTCAGGGAAGCAGTTGTCAAAATTGCCTTGTCCCATTTTGAAAAGGGGTCTACTCTTAGAGCAAAGACTTGGCTTGCCTTGGTAGCCAATTCTTTCATTCAAGAGTAGACTACTTTGTAGAAAGGCCTTAGTTTGCAGGAAAGCAAACAGGAAATCTAAAGAAATGGTATCCCTTATGAAAAAATTACGGACAATCTACCAATGCAGCCATGCTACTCAACTTGAAATTTCTCTCTTCGCGCCCATACTTGAAGTATGAACATGTAAAGAACAAAAAGCGAATATACCAAACAGTCTGCACAGGTTAACCTTTGTCCTGCTGAACCTGGATATACCCTGTCTTTACAAACAGTGTAATTCCATATCAGTTGGCTTCTGAAGAAGCCAACTGATCTGGATCTGCACTTTTTGTCACTCAGTATGTGAAATTTTATCAACAACATGGATCAAGTAAGCTGATTGGATGAAAATTTGAAGTGGGCGTGGCATCTTAATTTAATTCAGCATGGCAAGGGTTAATCTTGGCGATCCTGTAAGGCTGATTTCCTCAGGACTGTCTGAGTTAAGAGACCGAATTCTTGAAAAGATCTGACAACATCTAGCAGCAGGAGTCAGACTATGTCTAGTAAAGTGTGACTGCTGTCATCACATCATAAAGATATAACACATATAAACGCTGATTCCGAGACTTGGAAATTGTGAATTAAATTTACTGAGATAAAATCTATCACTGCACAGTGCAAGAAGGGAAATATTTCGGGTTATAATAACCCATTTATTATATGTTGAATTCCCGACTATTTATGAACTGCGTCAAATGAAAAAAGTGCCTTCAAATACGTGCAACATGAGCAGATCCAGATCATTCTGTGCATGCGCAAAGTATCACCCAGGCCTTTGCTCTCCAGTCATACATTCTGTAGTATGAAAAAATTCTGTGCGGGGGCATGGAAGGCCCTGATCAGACTGCGCGGATGCGCAGGCTGACCTGGACCTTCGCTGTCCGCATATACCCGAAGACATGTTTAAGCATGGCGCGGCACATATAATTTTATATATACGAGTAACATCATGGTATTGAATCAATATTGGTTTATCTACTTATATTATATGAAAAGCTCTAGGTGGATACATTTTGTTGGACTTCAAACTCTTACCCTGCAGTCTTCAGGTCGAGCCGAGAACTACGTTAACACACGTTGAGGAACTTCTACTTCTAAGCCATTGCTCTCTTTGACATTTTTTTTAACCACAATGAAGTGATATAGTCTTCGTATTTCTCAACAGATACTAATTTTAAACGCAATCGCGGAGGCGCCATAATGACAACATATGTTTCGTGAAGAAATAATAAAAATATCTATTTGAAAATCCCTCTTTTCTAAAGCTATATTGTACCGAATCATGGTTGTTATTACATTTACATCTACCGCATAATTAACCATAACTTCATAGTAATGGATGTCACCGCTATTGAAGTGTTTTAAATCTTTTCTTTGATTTCTTCTGTATCAAAGATTCTATGTTATTCTGTTTACAAATGTATCTCCTTAGTATTTCGATATCGTGCCCAACCGAGCACATGCTGTCTGTTTCAATGCCTTTACCATTTGATAATATTAATTGAATCTAATCAATTTATTATCATTAGAATTCCTGCAATTCAGCATTTGAACAGCAAACTGTATGAACTCTTTTGTTTTGCCTGTCTGAGTTTGTTTTGCAATTTATTTTGTTTGCGCTATGTTGTCAGTCTATACGTTGAAACCATATGAGCCGAAATGTCAGAAAACGTACCTTCTTTAAACACATGTGCCCAGCGAAGATTCTGATCAAACTGCGCATTCGCGCAGTTTGATCAGAATCTTCACTGAGCGCACTTTGGATAGCCAAGGATGCAAATTTTCTTCAAGCGGACAAGGCAGACACTAATCAGACTGCGTGGATGCGTAGGCTGATTTGAGTCTTCCTTGGGTGCACATGTCAGAAGGTAGCTTCCTGACGTTGCGGTTCATAAATTGGCAATCATGTTTATGGGCCCCCGAACGGCAGATGGCACAATAAGTAGTTGATCAAATCGAACACTAAAAGTAAACAGATTGACATCAATGCTTTATAACTGGATTGTTAGAATTCTCTGGAGTGTGATGACTGTAGGATAATGTGAGACCCAGTGCCTGGAACCTAGCATTTTGTCTTGTGATCAGAGAAAACTGAGACCAGCATGCATTTCCGCATAGTCCGATCAATATCTATGCTTTTACTTACACAATATAAAAGCGTTGCAAAGTACGCATGGCGAGGACAAAGAAAAGGCAAACAATTCTGACCGAATAGCTCGTGTACGCAGGCTAATTTAGCTGCACTGCTGGTAGTTGCCGTCTATATATTAAGGGGAAAGATACACTTTCAGGGAGACAACTCTGTCAGAATTGTTTTGTATCCTTCTGAAAAGAGGTCTACTCTTTATAAAGACTTGGCTCCCTTAAACAATTAGTAATAAAAATGACCTCCTACCGCGGAAATGGCGATAAGTCTGCAAAGTGTATCCCGTGAGTCCCTTTAATAACATGAATTGGTTAGTTTAGTTTTCAGGCACGAGTTTGATATTACTGTAATTACCCAAATTATTCGGATAGACGTAACTGACCAAATAGTGTAATCCCAGATCGAAATTCTAAAGAAGCATAATTCGGTTGTCATTCCGACCCAGCATGTAGACACATCTTGGTATGTAAGTTTTATCAAACTCTGCTGATTCTCAATTATTTTTTTTCTGTTATTACTGTTTCTTTAAATGCTTTGGTGTATTTGGAAACTGTATAGTATATTAATTGAGTTTTGCGAACGGAATCTTGATTATAACACAGCGTTTAGGATTTCCTGTTTGCTTTCCTACACACAATCACTTTCTGAAAAGGGGTCTACTATAACAGGAAAGAATGTGCACGCAGTGCAAATTCTTACCTGTTATAGTAGACCCCTATTCATAAGAGAAAAAAAAAAAAACAATTTGACAGAGTTATCCACCGAGGTTCGACTGAAGGTTTCCTTTGCTCGAGTATTCCAGTGGTGTTGTTCGACACCCCAGAGATCTCCAAGTGTCTCAACACGTTGTTTCTGTTGAGTTCTCATCTTTACCTCATTATAGGTTTACATCACGAAAACACGCCTATAAAATTTTGACCCCCTTAAACCTCACTTTTATATAGTAAAACTGGGGTTTATAAGGGTATACATTATTTTTCTTATTTCTGCTCAAAAACATAGATTGTGGGTACTCGTTAGAACCGCCTCGTCGATGCGGTTCTAACGAGTACCAACGAGTACCCACAATCTATGTTTTGAGTAGAAATATGAAAAATATCAGAGTTTTTTATCTGAAAATTTTCAGACTTTGGAGGTAAAATTTTCTGTATATTTGAATAGGCGTGTTTTCGTAATGATCTGTGATTTATTTGATGCTCGTAATGATTCCCTTTGAAGTTGAGAACCTGATTGTATTAGTTCGTAAATACAAATACATCTATTTACTCTGCATTATATAAGAACAGAAAGTACTTATACCATCAACTTATCGTTTAGTGATGGATTCAGTTATGAAGAGGTCTTAATGACGCAAGGGTGAAGGGACAATTGCTTTGGAAGATCTAAATCCAGTACCAGACATCAAATCATTAATTATTGAAGCAAACTGGAATATCCGTGCTTGATAAACATGCAATTTGCAATAGATTGTTTTTTTTTATATATATATATATATCTTACTAGTTATAAAAGAATTCAACACACACGCACGCACGCACGCACGCGCACAGAGAGAGAGAGAGAGAGAGAGAGAGAGAGAGAGAGAGAGAGACTAAATATAAATTAAAATGTATGACTGGATGGGATATACTTACATAGCCTAGCGGCACATACCGTGTCTCAACTGAACAGCATTAATAGACTACCCTTTCTGTTTTCTATTTTGTTTTAAACACACATTTCATCATTGACCGGCGCGCGAATTGCGCCGGTCTTAATATAGCTTTGGATTTTTACATATGGTATGATTAGCTCACTAAGGACATTTTATATTTGCCGGGACGTCGGTTTGTGACGATCCCGGCAAATATAAAAAATCTTAAAACAAACTGTGTTATAAGCAGATTAATGTCTATTTTATTTTCATTTCAATCAAGAAATGTCATAAAGCTTATTAAAAGCAAATTGAAGAATCACATTGTTGTTCTTTATTACCAGTGACATTGAAAATTTATTAAACTTTAGTATACCCTTGTCTAATATCTCTATGTAAACATGAACAAAATTTGCGCCGGTACTTAGACATTTTATGTCTAAATATTTTGTCTTGTTTAATTATATATTTCATCGCAAAATTGTAATGCACAACTATCACATGCGAGTTTCCAGCGTTTTAAATAACTGCCGCGGATCTTAAAATCACAAATGTGTCGAATTGAGCAAATCGATCCGGAAAGACTTGCAATTATTGAATACGTGTACATCAACGGGGTCTGCTAGTTACTGTTTTCGACTTGTTCTGCATTTTCAGAGGATCTCTACTTCGAGCTATTTGATCTTATAAATGAATATTCCAACATTTTAGGGTATTATAAAGCTTAACACGATTTTCTATATCAAACTTCAATGTGCTTGTATAACGAATGAATGTGCACAATACTGATTTACCGCTTAAAGGACTAGGCCTTCCCAGTTAAAGTGTGATTAGGTAAACTGACCGCACTCAACATGACCCAATCGGGTTGACTGGGCCGTAAAAATCTTAACACAAAAACAAAGAATTATTTTGTATAATTAGTTCTAAAGATGGAATTTGGAGTTTTATTGACTTTAACACTTTTTGTCAGTTTTACTCTGAACATTTGCAAAATTCTACATTTTGTAAGTCTCACTCAGTTACTTATAACCCCTCATCTGCGTGGCTCTTCACATCTAGGTATATCATATATTTATATATCTCTATAAATGTGTATATTTGTATTTATGATTAAAGAAATGGATGAGAATTAACCCACTTATTCTTGGCTAACTTCGGGAAAAAGTGTAGGCCCAGATCAGACGCTGCACAACGCGGGGGCTGATCAGCAGCTATACTGTTTGCATTAAGTACATAAATTTCTTTAATAACAATAATAAAATAAACCAGACAAACCTTCAGTTTCACATGAACCTGTCCAAAGAAAGAGGTAGAAGAGTCCATTAGGCATAAATGGGTTATGTATGTATATATGTATTCGACCTAATTACCGCACATGCCCCTATAAGCGCACAGTCAAGCAATTCCATAGTTTTCAGATTACAGCCAGTGTACTTTTTTGTCTAGTTCTTCATAAAGGCATATGTTGTGGGTACCCATCTGAATTGCATCAACTTGTCGATGCCATTCAAATGTGTACGTACAACATTTGCCTCTATAAAGAAAATTAGGGAAAAACACAAACAAACGCATATACACCATTATACAAGTCATATGCTGATCTTGTTTTAAAGCGTACATTTAGTAGGTGGATGCATAATTTACTATAAATTTTCCCAATGATTTTGAAAACCTAGCAGTAATTAGGTCAAATACGGTATGTATTCGTATTATTCGTATTATTATTGATGATAGACGTTGTTCTGATGCGAATGATTGTTAAGTGCTAAAACTTTCCAGCAAATTTAATGCACTGATAATCATGCGTGATTTTAGAATTTGCAAGTGTTGCTTTTATTTAAGACCATTCATTGTGATCTTTGTCTAAGACAAATATATTGATAAATTGTTTGATCAAAAAAGTAAAAAGACAAAAATATCGATCAGCAATTGATACATTAAATGCTAAAAGTGGAACAGAAGTGTCTATATCGTCTGGTGTACAGCTAACAGTTCACGAAGACTGTCAGACAATAAAAGATGTAATTGAATAAAATGATATCGGATGATATGGAATTTCACTGAGCTTACTGCTGTCAAATCATACTGTCTCGGGAAAAAATGACGTTTGCTATGGCGAAATAGGCATTATATAATGCTGCTTGCATATAATGCCTGTTTCACTTTAGCAAACGTCACTTATATGGAAACAGTTTGATTTGACAACAGTAATGTCCAGTATTTGCATGTAAGGTGTAAAAGGCATAGTCGAAGAAAGAGGTCCCTGACAGAATACTGAAATTTACATCTGGAATATATAGATCCATCACGAAAACATGTCTATATAATTTTGACCCCCTTAAACCCCACTTTTATATAGTAAAACTGGGGTTTACAGGGGTATACATTATTTTTCTTAATTCTGCTCAAAAACATAGATTATGGGTACTCGTTAGAACCGCCTCGTCGAGGCAGTTCTAACGAGTACCCACAATCTATGTTTTGAGCAGAAATATGAAAAATATTAGAATTTTTTATCTGAAAAGTTTCATTTTATGGTGGTAAAATTTTCAGTATATTTGAATAGGCATGTTTTCGTAATGTCGTCATTCTTAGGGGCACAGAAACTGAGTACTGTAAAGAGCTGTAGTTTGAAACTTGCTGTGGATCATAACTGCAGCATTTCATGGTATCTTCAGTTATATGTTTGCCAGTGGCAATATTAATTACATGTGCGGTATGTTTAGTCCTTACCGACACTTTAGCTTTACCATTTTCTTTCAAACATTTTGGTGCGACAGATGGCATGATTAGTGTTTAACCAACCGAAATTAGCAACTGCGCTTCCCTCTATGGTAACACGATGTTAGGCTGGCCCGCATACTCATTGGCGGAAGCTCACTCATATACATTTTCAAGACAAATTGTGGCTGGGTTCACCGAGGTTCTACTAGTGGCTTTCGTTTGCTCTAACTTTCGGTTTGGTCGAGTCACTATCTTCGTTTTATCGCAGTGTTGAGAAGTTAATTTATATGTGTGTCTGTGTTGACCCACTAATAATTTTAACATTGAACAGATATTTGTAGCTGGAACTGTGTCAGAATTAAAGGCGATGTTGGATATTCGTAAAACCCGACTTAAGTGCCCACCCTCTTCGCACCAACCCATATCTCCTCGCCCTTTAATAGTTTGTACTGCTGTCTGTCCAAAGGCGGAGACTCTATTGTGAATCTACTTTCTTAAAACTGTATCTTTTGTTGTTACCCTTTGTAAAGCTGCCATGTTTGGTTACTGTTGTGTTCCCTTGTGGATGCTTCTTGTACACAAGCTAGCTTTGTGGTCAGCGTACCTTCAATCACTGTCCACTTTATTGTCTTTGGTTTCACTTTTAGTCTAGTCTGTGCTATCGATATTTTTGTATTCAGACAACCCTGTTTATACGGACACTCGATACAACGACAAAATTCGTTATAATGACAATTTGACTGTCAAGACATCTTTGCTTATGAGGCAACACTTAATCACAAATTATGCAAGAATATTGTCTTTAGTGCTTGAACAAAACATATGTTTTTGATATTTGTTAGAATCGGCTCAGTGAGGCGATTCTAACAAATATCCAAAACATATGTTCTATGAGGAATAAGAACAAAATAAGACCTTTTTTACATATCAGTCTGCTCATTAGTTATTCTGTACAACAGCAAATTCACTTTAATGCAACAGCTTTGGGAATAAATGCTGTCGTTGTAACGAGGGTTTACTGTATTGCATTTATGATTGGAACCGCTTCAGAATATAAAGGTGAGGGTACGATATCCATCAGTTTAACCTTTACCACTCTCTGGACTAATTCCGCAGGCAACAATTTGATGATATTTTTCTTATTTTTCCCAGAAAATAGAATTTGACATCAAACTGTCTCCAATGTCAACTCCTGTTTTTTTGGGAAAAATAAGAAAAGCATTTAATAATGTCTTCTGCTGAAAATTTCACCCAGCATGCTAAGCGTTAACTGTTGCTCGTTCCAGAGCGGTATGTCTGTTTCAGTTCCTCTTGAATTGTCTATTTTGTCTTAGTTTTTAATGAGGTGCTGATTTGTATAGTCATTTCGCATTATTTGTCCTTTTGATCGTTGCCTTAGGAAAGCTGTTTTCCATGCTTATGGCCTTCCTGGATCTAAAGATATTGTATTTTTAATTAGCTGCAGAGGAAGCTAATTACAGAAATATACATGCGTCCAGCAAAGTAAATTTGGTTCGGTTATCTTTTGAATTTACTATTTGCTTTGTCAATTTTCGCTTGTTCTCTCCACCACTTCAGTTTACTTAACCATTGATACACGTCCCACTCGTCCGCCATATATAATCATGGCAGAACCGATTTAGATTTGTCTCTCTTCATAGTTGCAATTAAACCGGAATCGGGGTATCAGGATATATTGTCTTATTTCTCCAGGAAAGCATATGTTGTTGGTGCTCAGAAGAAGCGCCTCGGCGAGGCGTTTCTAATGAATACCACAACATATGTTTTCCAGTAGAAATATCACTCGTTGTGGCATTTCCTGGATATCTTTACAAACTTTTGGTCGAAACAGTGACTTATCTGGAGCCATGTCTCCCTAATTGTTATAAAACTCTGTTGTTTGTTTGTGTGTGCAGTTTTACGGCCATGTAAACCAATTGGGATCATGTCGAAAACGGTCAACCTACATAACCACACGGTCAACTTACCTAACCGGGCATCGAACCCGCGGCCTCCTGCTCTCCAATCGGACGCGCATCCGACTGTGCCAACAGGGCCGTTAAAACTCTTTTGCACTTTTGTTATTATACATGAAAAACAAATATTACAACTGTCTCCAACTTTTGGATTCATTTTGTATAATGTAATTCAAAAGTGATCCTTTTCTGAGAATAGCTAGCACCACAATATCGTATCAAAGATGTTTACTAAAGTTTCTCCAACAAGTGAAGAAAGATTGTATGGAAATCGATTGGACACGCTGAATAAAATTTCATTTAAACAGACACCAAGTAAGATGTTGAAAGTCTGTAATATAGCTATCAAGATTAGACTTCATGAGTTTTACGTGCCAAAAATGCAATCTGGACAGTAAATAAATGATATGAATTACTATGAAGACTGCGACCTTTAGAAAACGGAACACTTAGAAAAATTCCGTTTTTGAGAGAAAAAAAAAAAAAAAAAACCAAAAAAAAAACAAAAAAAAACAAAAAAAAAAAAACAACAACAACTAAAAACGGCCTATTGACAACAAAAAGCACTTTCATTCAAGTATGACAGAGATGACACAACAGTTTCTTTCCCAGGACCAATACATATTGTGCAAACCTTCATATATGTGGTTTTTAGGTGGGCTTTACTCATCAAACAGTAACATTTCTGTAAAAATTTCATATTCCACAACTGGTAATATATAAATAGGCGACACGAAGGTATTTACAACTATTCAGCGTGAAACCCAATGACTATCTAACAGCTTCACACATGGCAGACTAAATATTTCAATATGACATACGGGAGTTGTCGGTACATGGGAATCAATCTCTGATTGACTGAGTTGAAGGTTTAAAGCCTAGTCAACCCATTAGGATCATGTCGAACCGGTCAGTTTACCTAACCACACGTTTCCTGGGCAGGAGAGTCAATCTCTGATGTTTCAATCTGTGATCACTATACAGAATTGTATATGTAGAAAACAAAGCAGATATGGTCATTTACTGTCAGTTTTACAGTTCTATTAATTTCAAGCTTATTAAATAAGATATAAAGGCCACCACATAAATCACGAAGCACCATCTTCCCAAGGTACCTAAAGAAGAAGCGACGAGGAGCATACAAAGATAAAACAAAATGCAAACGTCACATCACCACCAGTTGACACACGTACAGAGAAGAACCTCAATAGAGGAACCGGAGATACAACTCCTGGAAGCTGAAGTGGGTCTAGGGAAGGGCTTTCTGCTAGTTTAATTCGACCGAAACCTCGTCCTTCCCAGCAGGCACACAACATCAAAATGACGTCGAATCAATGTCGATGCCATCGACGTTGATACGACGTCATTGTAACGTTGTGTGCCCACTGGGTTAATTCTGATGCATCTCAAAATTACAAATATGCATTCGGTCCTCGTAGGATCTACCACAAATTGAGAACAGAGCTATCACTCAGTCTTAGGCCGTCCGACTGACCGTCATACTGCTAAACAGGGAAGCAAAGTTATCAGCCATAATTGGGTTAACAATTATGCATGCGGTTTGCCACAAAAACGTTCATGTTATAACTTATCATAATGTAGTAAGTTATTATCTGTTTAAATGTTGCTAAAATTAGTATCTTATCAACAAATCTCCTGAATTTTTATTTGTGTCAAAATAAAATTCGTGTTTCGTTTCGAAACAACTTTCGTGCAGAAAGGTATTCCAGCCAAGTTTATAGCTGGAAATTAATTTCGAATAACTTGAAGACAATAAAAAAAGAAACTGTACGTAGTTTATATCACCAATACCATTGTTTAGACGTTTGCAGTTAAAATTTTATTCCTGTCTTGTTTTTAGTCACTAGCTCGACTACATGCTCTAGCGAAATGAATAAGCTGAGAAATAGTTTCACCATAGGACGCAGTACGAGGGATATCACCATATTGTAACAGTTCACTTCAAAATTAAAGACAGCCTCTTTATCATAAATTTTAGTCGACATAGTATTACTATTAACAAATTTAAACTCAGAAACGAGTCTTTGATATCGGAGATGATGAGTTGAAGTTCCTAGAGCTGAATTCCATCTACCATATATTCCAAGTAATCATGATAAATATTCAATACGTCACCTAAATATCGAAAATTGAAATAGAATACTTCAATATGATCGAGAAAGGGAGGGCATAACGCCTGTCTTGTAACAAGGGAGGGACACAGTTTGATTTTTAAGAAGCAATGTCAAACATAGTAGAAAAGGTCACTTCTGAACATATGTTAAAATCGTATTTTGGTTGAGTCTGTCCTTAAAATATAACTATTGTGTCTGTTTTTGACGTGAAGACCAGATATACATTTGCTTGCAAACTAGTGGATAAGGAACAGACACAGTTATTTACCAACAATTTAGTATATGTGTCGGATTGTTTGAAAATTATTCTGTTATTTATGACAAACCATTGATGAAGCTGATCTCAGGCTCAGTAATAAAGCGCCGAAGATAATGGAACACTCACTCATTGTTAAATGGAATCAGTTCATGCAGCCAAATTGTCTACACCAGTCAACCTTTAATGGTGCGCAACCAGGGAAAATCCCCTTTTATGCCAAATGCGAACTACAAACTAAAGTCACAGTGCAGCCTGCACAGACGATCAAGGTTTTATTTTTTTCCTTGATATATTATACAATAACCGCCCCCCCCTCCCGCCCCCACTGACTTTCAGAATGTACAAGCTGATTTAGGCCATTGCTGTCCGCACATGCGGTAATGATGTTTTTCTCCCGGTGCGCATTGCTTAAACCGTATCATGAGAAAAGGTGTTCTCAGCATGATGCAAAGTGTAAAGATCCAGATCACGCTGCAAAACCATATACCGTATTCGACCTAATTACCGCACATACCCCTATAAGCGCACAGTCAAGTAATTCTGTAGTCTTCAGATAACGGCAAGTGTACTTTTTGTGTACTTCTTTATAAAGGCATATGTTGTGGGTACCTATTTGAATTGCATCGACTTGTCGATGCAATTCAAATGAGTACCCACAACATATGGTTTAAGAAAGAAAATCAGAAGAAAAAAACACAAAACATCGCGTAAGCACCATTAATAAGTAAGTCATTTGCTGATCTTGTTTTACTTTTAGTAGGTTGATACATATTCTACTACAAGTTTTCCCAGTAATTTTAAAAAACGCAAGTGCACGGTGCGGTTATTAGGTCGAATAAGATAATCTCATCATAAGATCATCAACTTTGCTATACATTGTTGTTACATTTTACAGGACAAATTACTTCTGTAAGTATACAGCGAGGGTCCTGATTCACGCAGGCTGATCTGGGCCTTGGATGTCCCCATTTACCCTGAAAATCCTTTTCCCGTAGCGAACAATTCGAATTCTGCCAGCCTTCTTGTACGTTTTTATGACTTATTCTCTTTGTTGCTGCGTGGTTCATTCTACGAGACGATTTGTTTTAAGTCTTGCCTAGTGTTATTTTGTTCTTGTATTTTTCAGTCCTTTTAGCATTGCGATTACCTCGCTTGGGGAAGAGAGACTTAATCTTAGTACTTTTCGTAAGTTTGTTTCGCTTTGTGCTTGGTTGGTTTTGTCTGTTTCCTCTTCTTCTTGGTGTCTGGGAAGGGCTGCAGCTTGTGATTGTGGCATTCCCTGGACTTTTCTCCTACTTATTCATTTTGCTTGTTGGCTTCTGTATATCGATTTAACCATGCTTCCTAAAACAAGAAAGAGGGCGCTTACTTCAACGCCAATGACACAAGATTACTTAAAGCATAGACTTATGCCAACCTTAAAGGAGAAGTTCTATTGGGCCACAGTCAGCAGTTTGGTTTGATTTAAACATAAATTTATTAACAGTATTATCTCTGGCATAAAACATGACTACTTACAACTGCAAACGGTTCATGCTTGACTGTATGAATAAAACATATGTAGTGTTTGTGAAGTGATATCAAATATAAAAGTACTATACAGTTTTAGTGTGCCAGATGCGCACAGTTCTATGTTTATCTTCGTCAGTGACACTAAATCCCAAAAATTGAAAGTAAACTGATAAAATGCAGATATTGACAAGTATTGCACTTCCCATGTCGAGCTCACACTAACTGTAACAATCTGTGAAACGAAATAAGCACAGACATAATGCAGGAGATGCCTGATGAAACAAAGAATCCACCTAGCCCAATCAACTGCCCCGATTTGCAAAGCCAAGACTTCTACTCGTCGTAGAATTCGATCACGAATAAAGCCAAATATACAAAAAAAAAAAAAAAAAAAAAAATGGAATTCGATAAAAATAACCTCTCAGTGAATAGATCATCTTAGTTTACTAAATTAGAATATGTTTGATAATTTCATATCGGAATTAGTGTGAGTTTAATTTTATATCAGTGCAGCAGAACCAAAGAATCATCAGCAACACCGAAGCACTGATCACAGAGCCTATAAAACCATCAGAGTATTGACAAAGATTGAGTCTACTAGCATCGAATCAATGATTGTAAAATAAACTTTATTATACCAGTTGTAGTATTTTATATTTGAAAAATACATTATACAGTTATACAGTGATTATATTATGGACAAACACTGAAAAACAAATTGAGAGAGAGAGAGAGAGAGAGAGAGAGAGAGAGAGAGAGGGTGTAGAAATACAAGAAATGAACAGTGAAACCGAGCTTGATCTGGTATAAAGGATTATACATTTCCACAAATACAATCAATTCTTGTTATCTCGAAGTCCAAGGGACTCTCTGAAATGCTTCGAGACACCTGTACCTTGACCAATGCAGAACTGAGGTAAAATTAAATTGAACAACCATCTTTCACAAATGAATGTGTAATTTGACTCCTGAAGTAAGAGATATATTAAAAATAATGTAGAAAAGAGGTGACATTGCCCGTTACCAAATTTTCACTTGGAGATATGCGGTTATTCGAGATAAGCAGAGTCGAGATAACCAGTCTACTGTAGTTTCAGTTCTTGAAGATGAAGGTCTAGTAAAGTAGACATGTTTCATTTAAATAAATTCTGAGAAGAAGGGATCTTTTGAAAACACACTAGATAAAACGAACCCAGCTAGCATTCTTTATAAATCTATAGCGGGTAGGTGGCGGGCCGATAACGGCCCGCTATAGATTTATAAAGAATGCTTACTGGGAAAATAACAGGCTCGTCATTAGATGTAATGTAATTTACAACATTGCTCACGCTTCCTAGCAACGGCTTTAACGATATTCTGTTTTCAAATTATTCCAAGTTGGCCCATTGACCAGAAAGTACAGCCAAACTATTATGGTTATATTATTATAATATTATATCGCTTGTCAAAATCAATGTTTTTTGCTAATGGTAAAAACATGTACATGTAATGTAAGTTTATGAAACTTCCATAAATTAAATCAAACTGATCTGAACTTTTATTTCGAGATCTGTTAACCATATACTGATATTGTTTTCACTGTGTAGTACATTTATGTAGCATGGTTTACTTGCAACATGTTTTACAGGTATAGCCAAGTAGGTTTCCTTCTTGGATTCGATTCTTTACCGATTTGCCTAAAGGAAATATGATGTATGTTCCTATTAAGGTAATACATGCCTGTCCGCTTATCAAGGTTCGTATATTAATTACCAAATGTACCCTAAACAATAAAATTACAGCTTAAGATCATTGAAAATCAGTATCGATTTTCTTGATTTTAACAGCTGAATGGCCTTTTCAAATGCGAGCCCATCGTATCCAGCTTATGGTTTTTCTTTGCTCTGGCATCAGATTGCCTCTGAGCCATTTACTTCGTTTCATTACAGTGTTTTTGATTATATGCGTTTCACGTGTTGTTCACAGATTTGGTAGAGGACCCCTATGCGGACCGAACATAAATTTATAATTTAGAGCTGCATCAGAATTGATGGTAAGATTTCGCGAGAGTAAAACTGTTTTAAACCACCCCTCTAGTTTTCCTACTGACCGATCTAAGGTATTTCGGCTACGTAGCCAAGATAGGTGTATGTTGCATAGGCTAGAGAAAATATCCCTTCAGAAAATAGGCGCAAGATAATTAGTTAAGCTAAATACGCCATGAATCTCGGGTAAACATTTTCAAAAATACTTTGAAAATGAATATAATGTCTATGCCAAGTAAAAAGTTTTGGAATAATACACATAAAAAGATAAAAGATACGTTTTTCGATGAAACTGCCTCCATTATGCACCGTTAGAATAATTGGCGCCAACTTTCAGAGGACAATTGATTTGTCTAAAGTTTCAAATATTAAATAACAAACAAAGTGGATCCAAATGAGACGAAATAGCAGAGTGGATCCAGATGAGACGGCTCATAATGAGCCGTCTCATCTGAATCCACTCTGTTTGTAGAGTTTGTAATGACCTTTTGGGGACACAAAGGAGTTTATTATGAATTCAAAGAGTTCATGAGCTGACTTCAATTCTTGATTTTTCTGATATCGTTGTTTGTTTGTTATGACGTGTATCTCTTGATCCAAATACTTTCTGGGTAAGCTGTTTCAAAATTAACTAGAAGCCTTTTAGACATTTCAAATTTCCCAAATTGGATTCAAACATTGATTTTGTACTCATTTAATGACGTTTCTTGAAATCACTGCTTTCAGGCTTGCTGATAACAAGAATGGATTACTTTGTTAATAAGGATTGTAGTATTCGTGCTCACTCTATCATTGTCGACTCGTGTGTTACCAGCGGAGACAAGATGTGCGCTTCAACAATCGATTATACGAATAATACAAGAATCGAAGACGGTGTTATCTTTCAGAAATTTCTAAATATGTATTTATCGTCAGCGGGATAATACCGGATCTTCCCTATTTATTGGGACAAGCCTTATATTTAACAGGACGTTGGACATGATTTGTCTGTAATCAATCAATCAATCAATCAATCAATCAATTCAATAATTCGATCAGATAATTATGCATTCATTTTGCATACTCGTACATGTGTAAAAATGCACGCGGCTTTAATGGCAAATGAGAAACAATTACTATGGTGGCAATGATGACAAAAAGTAGTAGTAGTAGTAGTAGTAGTAGTAGTAGTAATGGTAGTAGAGGGAGAGGTTAAAATACCAAAACTAATATTCTTATCATCAAAACATCTAGACAGATTTAATTACATGTATTACTACATACATGTTATTTGAAATGCGGATCAAACAGCATTGCTTTAAATCTTTGCAATGTTTAAGAAGACAAACTTCTAATTCCCCGGTCTTGAATACTTCCGATAATTTCCCACACAATTACTGCTTAGTAAGTATTCCTATGTTCTCGTAATATAATTATACACTACTAATTCATGGTCTTTTGATGAGCTCGTTGTATCGCGATGGAATCATTGTTCAGCGTGTAAAAATTATCTGCTTTCATTTTTCAGAAAGTGTACTTGTAAATTGGATATAAGTGATATATTGGCTTTTCATATATCAAAATCTAATTCTGGGGTATATCATTACTCATATACAGACTAATATCATCAAAGAACAATCTAAGTCTGTGTGTTTTCCTCCGTACATAATTAGGTCACAAATACTCTCATTTCTTTTCGCAGTCTTCCTCAGAATATACTGATTTTATCCTAAATATTCTAACATTGTAATTGCTTCGACTGTCTCATGATATGGCTAAAATCGCTAGAGGTAGCGCAAATATACCAAGCCCAGATCAAATTTTCCCTTTGATCTGGTTCTATATTGCTCCGACATACTTCTTCGTATATTTATGGTGAAACGGTACACAGATGTAGATGAGGACTAGCGATAGACGTGCGATGGTCCTTGTATTATTATTATTATTATTATTGACGTCTACACTGTTACAGTAGTAACACGTCTATATGATGTGCATTCCTTATTCCCCAATAATATTCAGTGAAAACAGCGATACACAGCACGGGTGTACATTATATATATATATATATATATATATATATATATATATATATATATATATATATATATATATATATATATATATATATATATATATATATATCAGCTTATTTGTTTACTGTATATAACTTAGGAGAGTTTTTGGTAAATCTGATTTTTAGAACAATTCAAAAGATTATTAATGGATAGAACTTAGATATTATGCGACGGGCTGCATGTCGAGTGCTTATTCTAGTCAATGTTAGCATTTTTGCTGCCCTCTGTACATGCACGGCGGTAATTCGGGGCGCAGAATCTATGATGATTTAATTCTAGAAGGGTTGTCTAACTGCTACTGAACATACAATTAAAACAGTGAAACAGTATATGACAGCTCTATTAAAAAAGAAAAAAAAAAAAAGAATCTTTCGGTCAATTAAAAGTTCTGGTGAGGTGTTAGAGAAACTCAAATCTAGATACTACCGCTCGTCTTGTTTATCTACATATGATTTGTCTATTTGTTATACTACACTACCAAATAAACTGCTAAAAGATTCGTTTCAGGCTTTAATTGAAAGAACGTTCATAAGAGGAAATTCTAGTTACCTTGCTTGTAATGAGAAATATACTTTAATACATTCAGAGGATTATAAACATTATACCTTATGGTCCGATCAAAGTTGTGGTGCTCGTTTCTTCCTTCTTGATAATATCTTTATTCGGCGTGGTACTAAATTATACAAACAAATAGGTCCTACTAATTCTGCCCTCTTCTCCTCACCCACTTTGTTGCAGATTTGTTCTTTTGATACGAAAGAGACTTTATGTTGTCCCTTTTCGCACGATAATCAAGCCGATGTTATTGAAGCATTCAGTTCCATCTCTCGATATTTAGATGACTTACTTGATATTGCTAACGCAGACTTTGAGCAAATGGTAGTTAAAATTTATCCAAAACAAACTTCAGCTAGATAAAGCTGATGCCTCTGATACAGTCCCCGTTTCATGATTTGCATTTATCAATATCTAATGATAGTATGATCTCTACTAAAACTTATGACATGTGGGAGGACTTTAATTTTGATATTCTTTATTTTCTCTTTTTGGATGGTGATGTCCCTCTCGCTACATATCTGGTGTACGAGTATTTCTCAATCTGCTCGTTTCGCTAGGGATCTAGTCAAGTCTGTGGCTTAAATAATCGGAATGTAAACTTTTAACTGGTAACCTAAAACAGGGCTATCACTTTTATAAACTGTGTAAGATGTTTTCTAAGTTTTATCGCCGTAATTCTGAATTGATTTCCAAATCTAACAGTGACTTAAAAAACTTCTGCATAATGTTCTGTCGGAACCTGAATTTTTATGGCGACAGTCAATAAATTCAGAATTACTATTGGTAATACTGATTTTTCGGAACAATTACAAAAAAGATTGCTATACGTTACGAAAACAAAGTCGTTACAAAAAGTAACATAAATGTTATGCGACAAACTGCATGCATATTTTATTTATTTATTTTTTTTTAACCCTTTACGGTTGATAACTTTGCTGACGTCTTTGATTGGGATGGAGATTTACGGCCCGGTAAACACTATTAAGGACATATTAAGCCAATCAGTTTACAGAACCACACTTAAACAAGAACGTTAACAGGTACCTCTGCACATTCATTCGCCAGAAACTGACAACTGCCCTTCTTGCATCAGCGGATGGGAGAGAATGACCGTAGAAAATATTTCATGATCAATTTCCACGTCAGAATGTTGCCGGACCCGGCGGAGATCGAACCCGAGACCTCCTAGGGCCTCAGATTGAATGACGGTTCCTTCCTCAATCTGTTTTAGATAAGTTGACACCTGGCCTCAAGGTTATAAAACCACTTTTATGCTCAAGTCAGCTGAGCATGAAATTTTTCATGCTAATAAATCTCAAATTACTAACAATGCCAAATTCTTTCTTGCTAAACATAGCTGAACATGAAGATTTCTCTGTTAATAAATATGAAAATGCCAACTTAAGTTGGCATTTTCATATTTATAAGCAGAGAAATTTTCATGCTCAGCTGAGTTGAGCATGAAAAAAGTTTGAGCTAGCGCACGGCAAAACCTACAATAAGACGTGATCAGGGTCTTCGCTGATCGCATGTGCCTTCTGCAGCCTGCGGGCTATCAAAAGATGGATGAACGAGAACCCTTGCTATACTAAGTGGACGTACAGGCTGATCTGAGTCTTTGCTGGTCACACAAGTCTTATTGTAGGTTTTGTCGTGCGCTGGCTCATTTGAAATTTTGAACTGTAACAGAATTTGTTGAAAAACTAGTTTTAAATCCCCTACCCAGCTAGCTTTCTTTATAAATCTATAGCGGGCCGTTCTCGGCCCGTCAGCTACCCTGACGGGCCGATAACGACCCGCTATAGATTTATGTAGATTGCTTACTGGGTAGAGACCGTTCCAGTGCGGTTCTTCTGTTGCTGTTCTTTTCTTACTTGTATGTGGTTGTTGCAACTATGCCATTGTGTCTTGTAATTGTTTGTCCATTATCTCTTCCTCTGTCGGTGCCTTGGCAAGGTTGTGCTTCGTGACTGTGGACATACGTTGGTAACTTCAATTTTGTTTCATTGTATAAATAATGTATGGTCATTTATTGTCCCTGCAAGAACATCGATCCATGTAACCGTAATTATGGTATTTCTTGTGTAACTTCAGTTATATTTTTGTGCCTGATCTAACTCTGGCTCACAGTTTTTTTCTTTTGCTCTTACGTTCAGATTGTAATCGAACCGCTATCCATGTTTTATAGTGTTGCGAAGTTGACTGAACGATTACATATATCTGGAATTGTATCAGGATTAAAGGCGAAGGGTAGCTGTCAATAAAATCAGGTTTTAGCCCCAAAGGTTTTACTGTTAGCCGTTCCAGGGTCCTCTGTTAATAAGTGTTCGGTTCTCTTTCACATCATGTTCTAAACATTACGAAAACACGCCTATTCAAATATATTGAAAATTTCACCAAAAAAAAAAAAAAAAAAAAAAAAAAAAAATGAAAATTTTCAGATAAAAAATTCTGACATTTTTCATATTTCTGCTCAAAACATAGATTGTGGGTACTCGTTAGAACCGCCTAGATGAGGCGGTTCTAACGAGTACCCAGAATCTATGTTTTTGAGCAGAAATAAGAAAAATAATGTATACCCCTGACAACCCCACTTTTACTATATAAAAGTGGGGTTAAAGGGGGTCAAAATTATATAGGCATGTTTTCGTGATGATCAGTGGATTATGTAGCTCGCTGTTAATTGATAAAGATATATAAAAGACAAACCGGATTCTTGAATATTTTGTACTCTTTTGAACACATAATTTTCGCCACACTTTGGCATGCAATCGTATTACTAGTTGTCCAACAACCATGCTTAGGAAGCAATATATTATACATTACATGTAAAACAATAGTCTTGCATCTAGGGAATGAGGCTTAGCATAAAAACCGTTGTAATTTTATTCAAGGCTACGACCAGAACAAAGTTAATCTTTTAACCTGATTAATTTAATAACCGGAAGGCAACGTTTCAAAATTTCTTGAAAGAAAAAATAAGTATTGGCATTTAATGCAGATTGCTTCTTGGGACAATTTGAGTGAAATAAACGCTTTGCTTGCAAAGAAACAAGCAAGCCATCACGCACTGTTTCATTACTTAGGTTAAGAGGACCGGATACGTTTGTATATTTTCGGCCATTTTACAAGGGAGACAAACTTTGTGACTTCCTATTTGCATAACTGCACACCAGGTCCCTTCAGAAAAGGTGTCTACACTATGAGAAAAGAATTTGCTTCAAAGTGGAGCAAATACTTTCCTTTCAGAATAGACCCCTTTTAAGGAGGAAAACAATAATTTTGACAGAGTTGCCTCCCCTGAAAGTGTGTCAGTTTCTCTTAAATAAGTCCATTTTATTCAACATAAGCAAATACAACAAACATCATTCTGTCTGGACGGAAACTACATTTGTTATAAAGTAGAATATAAATCACCTGATAAGAAATTCGTTTTTTTACCACAAAGGCTTGCTAAAAAGCATGTTTGGCGCCTTGCTGAATTGAAAAGTGTCCAACACAATGCATAATAATAATAATAAAAGAATAAGGAAGAATGGTTCAGACGTTTTATTACTTACCATGTTTGCCCTAGATATTCAGACACCTCAAGTCCTTACCGCAATTTTCCAAATTTTGAACGTCCATTTTACTACCTGTGGATGTGTCAAAATAGTGCTAGGTGAGTGGCAAACAGTGTAGACCCAGATCAGACGCCGCGTTCTGCGGCGTCTGATCTGGGTCTACACTGTTTGCTCAGGCCTGTTTGTTCGAATATTTAGGCTAAATACGGAACTTGCGGGGCATTTTATTATAAATCGATCTGATATATGAAAATATTGATATTGGAGTACATAAAATGACAATGAATTAAATAGGGTTATACTGTTCTGTGTTCATTGATTGAATAAAAGAATTACTGGACGAATGCATTACCAGAAATAGTCTGAGACTTGTGAATGGCAGACGAGCAAATCTGCCGTAATGACCTTTCTTGAACAGGGTTATGACAAAACGTGTCATTAGGCATATGCAAATCGAAAACTCTCAGACTAGTTAGCACATACCCAGAAAGCATTCTACATAAATCTATAGCGGGCCATTAGCGGCCCGTCAGGGTAGCTGACGGACCTATACGGCCCGCCATAGATTTATAAAGAATGGTAGCTAGGTATGGCCTGACTGGCTATGGTCGCACGTTTTTAACAATTAACACGTCATTCAAAATTGTTGCAGGTGACATTCTCAAATCATAGTAGCTTTTTCTTTGTTTTCAGATGAAATGTTAACCTTACTCTTTGTTGCTTTGTGGTATATTCTACGAGGCGATTTGTTTCATGTCTTACCTTGTGTTTTGTTCTTGTGTTTTTCAGTCCTTTTAGCATTGCGATCAACTCGCTTGGGGAAGAGACAGCTAATCTTAGAGCTTTTCGTACGTTTGTTCGATTTGTGCTTGTTTGGTTTTGTCGGTTTCCTCTTCCTCTTGGTGTCTCGGAAGGGCTGCGGTTTGTGATTGTGGCACTCCCTGGACTTTTCTCTTACCTTTTTTTGAACTTTCACATGAATCGTCTGGTAGACAGACAAATCAATTGAAACGACGAACCTTATTTTCTCGTTAAATAATAATAATACTCACAATAACAAGAAATGTCAATAAGCCGTGCTTAATAGATACCTCCCGCTCAGAAACCAAAACGTAACGGGCGGACGAATATACGAATGGACAACGTGTACAAATTATACCCCCACCTACAAACACAGTTGGGGATATAATAATGTCGTTTAGTGCTGTGGCTAAGAGATCTGCTTTTGTTCAGATCAAACTGCGTAGGCAGCGTTTATAATTACCTCACAAGACATTTTATGATGACGCTGCTTAATTGTTATCAGATTTGACGGCTATTGCTCTAGCTTCAACAACAGACGGGAGACATGCTAAGTGATAAAAATGTACCTAATAACATTTACGCCCTGCGAGGTTTTGGACCCACCTGTAGAAATATTGGTTCCTTGGCTATCCACAGGGGCGCTCTGCCTAGGTTCGGATCAGATCGCGCATGTTGTGCAGGTTGATCTGAGTCTTCGTTATTCACACGTCATAACGTACATTTTCTCACATGATGGCTCATATAAAGGAGTAATTTAATAAGAAATTTGTAAATTGAATTTACAACACTACAAGTGGAGATTGATTAAGTTCCTCAAACTATTCAAACCTATAGAAATATGCGCGTCCGACGGTACAATTTAGCAAGCATAAGGTTTATCAGTACGCGGTTCAAGTACATTATAAGGCTGTATTACATTACGAAAACACGCCTATTCAAATATATTGAAAATTTCACCACCAAAAAAACTGAAAATTTCAGATAAAAATTCTGATATTTTTCAAATTTTTGCTCAAAACGTAGATTGTAGGTACTCGTTAGAATCGCCTCGGCGAGGCGGTTCTAACGAGTACCCACAATCTATGTTTTAGCAAAAATAAGAAAAAAAATGTATACCCCGGTAAACCCCAGTTTTACTTTATAAAAGTGGGGTTTAAGGGGGGTCAAAATTATATAGCTGTGTTTTCGTAATGAATAATTCATATGTTGAGGGACTGGACACAGTTGGGTTTTTTTTTTCGCATTTGTTTACAAGGGTAACAACTTTTGTAACTTTCTGATTGCTTTAGTTGCACATCAAGTCCCTTCTCAAAAGGGCTTCACTCTAAAAGGAAACATGTGCTCCTTTTAGAGTGAAACCCTTTTCTGAATGGAGGTAAAACTTTAAACAATTGCCTTCCCGTTAGAATCTAGGATTGCATTGTTAAAAATAGAATATCTCTCAACATGGGCCACGGATACGTAGGAACGAAACGTAAGACGGGTTACATTTTTAAAAATAGAATATCGCTCAACATGGGCAACTGATACAGGGCATAGACACGTAAGACGGATTGCATTGGTAAATGCTCAAAACTGGCCATCGACACATGAGAACGAAGCGTTGGGCGGATTGCATTGTTAAAAACAGAAACACTACTTCTGTTTGGGTTTTATTTCATTGAAGAATTACAGCTTATTGATTCATTCGAACTATTCAAACTGCAAAACAAATCTTACAAATGAAGCCATGTTGCAAATTCAGCTAAATGCTTTATTAATGCTTAACATGCTGAGTAAAAAAATCCAACGGATGGCATTTTGAAATTTTTTTTCTTATTTTTCCCAGAAAATAAACTTTGTCATTTTATGCAAATTGTCTCCTTGGGAGACAATTTGCATGAACTATCAAAACTTATTTCCTGG
The DNA here is from genome assembly GCA_964016985.1 of Anodontia alba. Lineage (NCBI taxonomy): Eukaryota > Metazoa > Mollusca > Bivalvia > Lucinida > Lucinidae > Anodontia > Anodontia alba. The sequence continues at coordinate 31,348,258 of OZ024822.1, read as the reverse complement.
GGAAAATGACAACATTATCATCAATAAGTTGTCTGCATAATTTGACAAGATAGTTGTTCAGGTTAAGACACTGCAACCTGAACATTGTATTGACTGAATTCATTCGAGAAAGAGTATTGTGGCATTTTTAAGAATTACTTGATCAATCTTTGTGGTAAATGCGTGAAAGAGTTATGGTATTTTTTTATATTGTAACCGTGTCTGATTATTTTCAATTATAAATTTAATTATAAATCCATTATAAATACAATTGAACTGATATTCTTTACTGATATAGTTTCTACAAACTATGGATTAATATGGCATCTGCTTATCAATTCAGTGCAGAAGATTAGATCGACGCCGTTTCACTATCTGTTTCAATCCTCTGAATGTGTGCAGTCTCAAAATAACAATCAAACTGCTTAGACAGCCATTTACGTCTGAAACATGTTTTTAGCAAACAAATGCGTTTCTTTAACCTTAAATTGCTAATCCCGATTGCAGCAGGCATTTTTTTTTTATTTACACAGACGATTCACATAAAACGTCAAGTCTTATTTTCTTTGAATAATAATAATAATAATAATAATAATAATATAAAAAAAACTAAATAAAATAAAGATCGCGTCTGCTACAATTTTGCTTAGTGCTTTAACTGGATCTTGTAAAATCTGCTTCCAATATACAGTGTAGCTATCCTATTGAATTTTGCATAATCTGCAGACTTTTTTATTGTTAGAAAAACGAAAATATTCAATTAAAAAAAAATGAATAGAATGTATACCGATGAACGGCTGACGCCCTATTCAGATTACGCAGAGCCTCACCAGCGAAAATGTGCCTTCGGTTCATGTGCAGAGAGCGAAGGCTCTAATCAGACTGCGCGGATGCGCAATCTGATCAGGGCCTTCACTGTCCGCTACCAGAATCATTGGCTACTATAAAATGCACGAATGCAGAACAAAGTCTCGGATGATACTTGGCGCATGCGCAGGATGATCTGAAACTGCACATTTTGCGGCTGTGCGAAGTTACTTTTCGGCCTGACGCAGCTCACGCAAATCTGCTTCCCTGGTACAGCTCACAAGTCACAAGGTTTCTTAACCCTTGTCCTGCTGAATAAATTAAGATGCCAAGCCCACTTCTAACAGCCAATCGGATTGCTTAATCCAGGTTGCTACTATAAATTCTCATACTTCATGGCAAACAGTGCGGATCCAGATCAGTTGGCTTCTTCAGAAGCTAACTGATCTGGTTCTACACTGTTTGCAAAAGCAGGATATAGTCGGATGCAGCAGGACAAGGGGTTAATTAAGGCCTCTAAACCTGCACGTTTTCTTATGGCCGCTAAGCTGTTGTGTAGATTATAGTTTATTACTAGTGGATTATTTGAGATAATCATGAAGTACTGTAAGACGTAAATAATTAAGTGGAAGACCATGAACGGTTCGATACATCAGTGATGACATCTATCTGAAGGTCAGCCAAGCAATTATTGGCAAAAATAGATATCAGCCACTATGCATCATAATGACGTGTCGCGCTTTGTTTATAGCTGTGAACGCTTTCAATATAAGTGATGCGGTTGCGAGATAATGAATTTTATGATATTTACTTACAGTGAATGCTCAACTCGACCGTGCTGGCAGAATTGAACATTCGCTTTAATTATGTAGCACGATCTGAACAGGGCCTCTAGTCTTCATATATTTTAGAGTATATACATGACAAAGGTCCTGATCAGAGTCCACGCATGCGCGGAATGATATTTGATTTCGTTGTCCCCGTATGCGATTGGGGCGCATCTAGCAAATACAAAATACACAAATTTCAACGAGACATGGACTGTAACAATTATGTTTCAATGTTGTAACGAACAGTATAAGCGGGGGGAGGGGGGGGGGGGGCGGGGGTTGTACTGTTTGCAAATCAGCCAGCACATTTTAGTCGCATTACCAGGTACAGAAATCGACTAGATTCAATATAGGATAGTTATGGGCATTGGTTAAAGTATCCGGATATTACAAGTGATTATGGTGACTACTATTACAAGGAGATGCGGTGTCTAGATATTACTAAGTCGATTTAGATGTCCAAATATTAAATACATGTTGTAAATGTGTCCATATATAACAAGTAGTAAAGTGTCCAAATGTCATGTGTAATAAAGGTGTCCAGAGAGTACAAGTAGAAAAGATATTCAGATATTACTTATTTAGATGTCCAATGTTACATGTAGTAAATGTGTCCAGATATTACAAGTAGTAAATAAGTCTACATATTACTAGTAATTTTGATGTCCAAATTTTAGTTACATGAAGTAAATGTGTCCAAATACAACAAGGAGTAAATGTGTCAAAAAGTCACATGTAATAAAGGTGTCCAGATAGTACAAGTAGTAAAGGTGTCTAGATATTATTAGTAATTTAGATGTCCAAATATTACATGTGTCCAGATAATGCAAATAATTTAGATGTCCAAATATTAGTCACATGTTGTAAATGTGTCTAGATATAACAAATATTAAAGGTGTCCAAATGTCGCATGTAGTAAATGTGTCTAGATATTACAAGTAGTAAATGTGTCCAGATATTACTAGTAATTTATATGCCCAAACATTACAATTAGTAAATGTGTCTAGATATTACAAGCAGTAGATGTCAAAATGTTACTTACATGTAGTAAATTTGTCCAGATATAACAAGTTGTAAAGGTGTCAAAATGTCAGATGTAGTAAAGGTGTCCAGGTATTACGAGTAGTTAAGATGTCCTGATATTGCTAGTAATTTAGTTGTCCAAATGTTATTTACAGTAAATGTGTCCAGATATTACTAGTAATTTAGATTTCTAAATGTTGCATGTATTAAAGGTGTCCAGGCCTTTCAATTAGTAAATTAGCATAGATATTACTAGTAATTTAGATATCCAGATATTACATGTAGTAAAGGTGTCCAGATATTACCAGTAATTTAGATGTCCAAATGTAAGATGTAGTAAAGGTAACCGGATATCACTAGTAATTTATTTTCCCAAAATGTTACATGTAGTAAAAGTTTCCAGATATAACAAGTAGTAAATCTGTCCAAATGTTACATGTAATAAAAGTATACAGGTATTACAAAAAAAAAGGTAAGAGAAAGGTGTCCAGATATTAGTAGTAATTTAGATATCCAAATATTACATGCAGTAAAGGTGTCCAGACCTTAAAGTAATTTATATGCCGAAATGTTACATGTGGTAAAGGTGTCCAGATAAAGCAAGTAGTAAAGGTGTTCAGGTATTACTAGTAATTAAGATGTCTAAACATTACATGTGATAAAGGTAACCGGATAGTACTAATTTATTTGTCTCAAATGTTAGATGTAGTATAGGTGTCCAGATATTATTAGAAATGTAGATGACCAAATATACCATTTAGTAAAGATGTCCTAAGGGTGTCCAGATATTAAAGTAATTAAGATGTCCAAATGTTACATGTTGATATTACAGGTAGTTAAGATGACCAAATATTGCAAGCAGTAAAAGTGTCCGATAATACACGTAGTTAAGGAGTTCAGAAATTACGTTTGATAAAGGTGTCCAGATATTACAAGTAGTAAAGGTGTTCAGATATTACATATAGTTAACGTGTCCAGATATTACATGTCGGTATATTACACGTAGTTAATATGACCATATATTACAAGTAGTAAAGGTGTCCAGATATTTCACGTCGTTAAGGTGTTCAGAAATTACATGTAGTTAAGGTGTCCTGATATTACATGTAGTTAAGATGTCCAGATATTACAAGTAGTTAAGATGACCAGATATTACAAGTAGTAAAGGTGTCCAGATATTACACTTAGTTAAGGTGCCCTGATATTACATGTAGTTAAGGTGTCCAGATACTACATGAAGGTACATTAAGTTAAGGTGTCCGGATATTACAAGTAGTTAAGGTATCTTGATATTGCAAGTAGTTAAGGTGATCAGATATTACAAGTAGATGTCCAGATATTACAAGTAGGTGTCCAGATATTACAAGTAGTTAAGTTATTACAAATAGGTCTTTCATATTACAAGTAGTTAAGGTGTCCGGATATAACAAGAAGTTAAGGTGTCCAGATATTACAAGTGGGTGTCCTGATATTACAAGTAGTTAAGGTGTCCAGATATAACAAAAAGTGTCCAGATATTACTTGTATATAAGATGCCCATGTATTACAAGTAGGTGTCCAGATATTAAAAGTAGTCAAGGTATCCAGATATTACATGTAGTTTAGGTGTCCAGATATTACTAGTAGGTGTCCAGATATTATAAGGAGTAGGTGTCCAGATATTACAAGGAGATTAGGTGTCCAGATATTACATGTAGGTGTCTAGATATTACAGGCCATGTTACCAGGATGCCTGAGGAACGTTTACTAAAGAAAATCCTCTATGGAGAACTAGAAATGAGCAAACGCTCCCATGGTGGTCAGAAGAAGCGATACAATGACACCTTCAAAGCCTCCCTCAAGGAATTCAACATGCTAACGTGGGAACAAATTGCACAGGAGCGAGCAAAGTGGCGAGGCCTCATCAGAAGAGATGCTGGTAAATATGAGGCAAAAAGACTCAACGAAGCTGAGCAGAAACGTGCACAGCGCAAAGCCAGAGCTAAGGCATCACCAACAGAGCTGTCTTGCTCTGACCTCTGTTGTTTCATCTGCAACAGACAGTTTAGAGATAGAATTGGTCTAATCAGCCATCTTAGAGCACACAAACAGTAGCATTTCTCGCATGTGATTAAGATTGGTCATTGTCAGTAATGACAGACGACCTATTATTAGTAAATGTGTCCAGCTATTACAAGCAGGTGTCCAGATATTTTAAGTAGTTAAGGTGTCCAGATATAACAAGAAGTTAAGGTGTCCAAATATAACAACTAGGTGTCCAGATATTAATTACAAGTAAATGAGATGTCCAGATATTACATATAAGTGTCCAGATATTACAAGTAGTTAAGATGTTCAGATATTACAAGTAGCTACGTGAGTCAGATATTACAAGATGTCAAGATATTGCATGTAGTTAAGGTGTCCAGATATTACATGTAGTTAAGTTGTCCAGGTATTACAAGCAGTTAAGGAGTCCAGATATTAGGAGTACTTAAGGTGCTCAGATACTACAAGTTGGTATTCAGATATTACTTGTAGTTAACGTGTCCAGATATTACAAGTAGTTAAGGTGTCCAAATATTACACGTAGTTAAGATGTCAAGATATTGCAAGTAGGTATCCAACTATTACAAAAAGATGTCCGAATATTTCAAGAAGTTAAAGTGTCCAGATATTACAAGAAGGTATCCAGATATTACAAGCAGTTAAGCAGCTGTCCAGCTATTACAAGTACCTAAGGTGTCCAGAGGTTACAAGTAGGTGTCCTGATATTACAAGTAGTTAAGGTGTCCAGATATTACAAAATGGAGTTTAGATATTTCAAGCAGATAAGGTATCCAGATATAACATGCAGTTAAGGTGTCCAGATATTACAAGTAGTTAAAGTGCCCTGATATTATAAGCAGATAAGGTGATCAGATATTACAATAGATGTCCAGATATATAAGTAGGTGTCCAGATATTACAAGTAGTTAATGTGTCCAGATATTACAAGTAGATCTTCAGATGTTAAAGTGTCTAGATATATCAAGAAGTTAAGGTGTCCAGATATTACAAGTAGGTGTCCTGATGTAATAAGTTGTTAAGATGTCCAGATATAACAAATAGTTATGATGTCAAGATATTACAAAATGGTGTCCAGATATTACAAGTAGATAAGATATCCAGGTAATACGAGTAGGTGTCCAGATATTAGAAACAGTAAAGGCATCCAGATATTACATGAAGTTATGGTTCCAAGATATTACAAGTAGTAAGGAGTCCAGATATGAGACGTAGTTAAGATGTCCAGATATTACAAATTTTTAAGGTGTCCAGATATAACAAGTGGTTACGGTGTACAGATATCAGAAGTAGTTTAAGTGTCCTGGTATTATATGTAGGTGTATTACACGTAGTTTAGATGACCAGATATTACAAGTAGTTTAGGTGTCGAAATATAACAAGTAGTTAAGATGTACAGATATTATATGTAGTTCAGGTGTCCAGATATTACATGTCATTATATTAAATGCATTTAAGATGACCAGATGTTGCAAGTATTAAAGTTGGCTGTTATTACAAATAGTTAAGGAAACCAGAATTTATTGAAATAATTGGACGGCATCAGGAAAAGCACCTGATTGACATGTTGGAAATGCACAAATGAAACAACTGCCGCTAAATTTATAGTACAGTCGAACTTCGATGGCTCGAACCTCTTTGGGACCATGAAAAATTGGTCGAGATATGGGTAGCTCGAACCATTGAGGGTTAATCCTGGCGCTAGGTCAGGAAGCAAATAGTGAATAATTAAAGGAAATCTTTTTGATCTTCTATATAATAATTGTACGTTGAGTGTACTCATTAGAATCGCCTCGATGAGGCGATTGTAATGAGTACACTCAACTTACAATTTCATGATAAAAGGACAAAATTTCCCCAAATATTTATCTTGGAGAAAGCTCCTAGGGACTCAAAAACGAGTTCGAATTAGCCATGGTAAACGAGCCATCAGTGTTTGAGCCTTCGAGGTTCTACTGTACTTACAATTCTGTTAACGAATATTAAAGGCCTACCTGACTGTTGGTACATACAGGCTCAGCTTGGCTTTCAATGTTAGCATATGTCAAAAGCGACACGCCTACATTGCAGCTCATTTTCACTGAGTGGAAAAAGAGAAGTAATTTAGGAACTAATGCACTGTTTTTCGCATGCTGACATTTACGATAGTAGTGTCTTTGGATGTGACGATTCCATTCACATGAATTGGAACTTTACCATGGATTTCTATGACTGTTTGAGTCTCAACGTGAGAAAACAAACCTTCTTACACGTGCTCCCGACTTAGACGCAAATCAGCCTGCACATCCGGGCAGTCTGATAAGAATTTTCGTTTTCCCCCATGAAGAAACTTTGCTTCCGTGGCTATCCAAATGCGCCTGGAGAAGATTCTGATCATGCGCAGTCTGATTCGAATCTTTGCTGGGCGTATATGTCCAAGGTACGTTTTCTGATGTTGCGGCCCATTTCTAATCAGTTTCTGTGCCTGGAGTAAAAAAACACAAATACGCGTCAGTTATCAAATATTGAATCAATAAACGTATTAATTATATTGCATTACATTTCCTTCTACAATTTCCGAGGAGATAATTTAATAATAAATATTTCTTTGATTTTCGTCAACCTAGTTGCACGTACGGCATTGCCATTCAAAACAAGATGAAGGAATTTTTCGGTATAAACAAACACTTTAATGAGGGGAATGTATCTAACGGCAGGTGCACCCGGCGAAAATTCAGATCAGCCTGTATGTCCACGGTCTGATCAGATTTGTGGATGTTTGTCTGTAAAGGCGACTGTATACTCTGATCAGATTGTGCGAATGCTCACGTGGATCCGAGTCTTTTTCCTACTTACCGTTTCAAGACGGTTTCTCTGTTGCAAGTATTCTTTCTCTGTGCGTCTGTGGTTTCATTTGTGGCGTTTGTTATGCCTTTATTTGTTCCTCATCTATCATTCTTTTGGTGCTTTGGGAGCATGTGCTTCGTGATTGAGGCATTCGCTGGGTATCTTCATTTATAATGTTCTTGGGTGCACATATCAGGTTGTACATTTCCTTATGCTACAACTCAAATACCATATGATTTGTGGCAACTATAAGAACCATTCCTGCAAGGATTCTTCGAAATCAAATCAGTCGTATGTACCATAAATTTATTTTAAACTCAAACACCTTTCATCTTATAAAATGCTTTAAAAAAGTTATACCCTAAGTGCTGGGACAGACAGGCATAAGCAAACATTGTATGACTACCACCAGGGTTTTCATTGTTTTGCCACTCATCAACATGTAGCGGCATAGATGTGTCCAAGTGCTACATTAAGAATCGTAAAGAGTTAAAGTGTCCCAATGTTAGAAAACAAGAAACGTTTTATAGCCAGTTATATGCCAAAGAAAAAGTACCTGTGACCAATACACTATTTAGCTAAAACGTGACTGGAAATGACTGACCAAACTCTCTACTAGTGATTTTATTACTGTGAAGAATGACATGAATAGCAATTTCAGAAATCCAGCATTACTACAGAATAGCCATTGTAAACCGTTTTGTATGCTACACCATGGCAATTAATCAGCACGGACTTCCGTACGAAGTTAGCTATAATGCATCAATAAATCCTTAAAAAATGCAATGTCACCAATAATTAGTTTGAAGAATTCGTTGAAAACAACTATGGATCAAACCGAACTTAAGCTGATGTAATTCTGCATACAAATGCAACGGTTAAAATGATGTTGTGTACTGTAAAACTGACTGACATCTCTGTACCTATCATTGTGTCAATCTGTCTTTTCGTTTCCAATATCGTTTTGTATTTTTGTGGTATAAAAGTTAAGGATGATGGTCGCCCATACGAGGTCGGTGTTTTTCTGTGGGTACTCCCGTTTCGTCCACCACATACGACCATGAAACGCTTTCATCTGAGCCTTCGAAAATGCACATGTAAGTTCATCGACCTTTCTGTATAACTGATGTAAAACATTACGAAAACATGCCTATTCAAACATATAGAAGATTTCACCTCCAAAATCTCTAAAAATTTTCAGATAAAAACCCCGATATTTTTCATATTTCTGCTCAAAACATAGATTATGGTACTCATTAGAACCGCCTCACCGAGGCGGTTCTAACGAGTACTCACAATCTATGTTATTTAGCAAAATAAGAAAAATAATGTATACCCCTGTAAACCCCAGTTTTACTATATAAAAGTGGGGTTGAAAGGGGTCAAATTTATATAGGCATGTTTTCGTGATGTCAATAAAGTTTAAATATAGCTAAAGTAATTGAATTCATCTTATAGATGCTACATGATTATTTACAAGGTTGACAACGTTTGTGATATCACATCACGAAAACATGCCTATATAATTTTGACCCCCTTAAACCCCACTTTTATATAGTAAAACTGGGGTTTACAGGGGTATGCACTATTTTTCTTATTTCTGCTTCAAAACATAGATTATGGGTACACGTTAGAACCGCCTCGTCGAGGCGGTTCTAACGAGTACCCACAATCTATGTGTTGAGTAGAAATATGAAAAATATCGAAATTTTTCATCTAAAAATTTTCATCTTTTTGGTGGTAAAACTTTCAGTATACTTGAATAGGCGTGTTTTCGTAATGTGTTTGCTTTTCTGCGCACAAAGGTGCTCCTCTGTTCTAAAAGGCATGAATTTACTGACACGGGGATCAAAATCTTACCTTTTAGAATAGCTTCCTTTTCAGGCGGGAGAGAAAAGAATTTTGACAGAAAATGTTTCCATTGCCCTTAAGATAAACGAATTAGCAAGATCAATCAAACAATAAGCCTTTTAACTGTGCGACCGAAACAGATACCTATGCGAAGGTAAAAGTATGATAAAATCTCAGTCTAAACCAGATGGCTACATTAGTACAACAATAAGCAGCGGCTTTATCTTCCTTTACTTAATTTACTTTATAACACACAATTACATCTGCATACACTAGTTTTAAGGGGTTATTCACTATTTTAATTGTTTTATCGCTCATTTGTCATAGTCAGGACATGAGTCTTTGATATAAGTTTAACCTTACAACTCTAGAGAAGACTAGATACACTTTCCACCATTTTTACAAGGGAGATAACTTCAATAACTACCCGTTTGCGTTCCTATAAGTGAAACCGCTTCCGAAAAGAGGTCTACTCTAAAAGGAAAGAATGCAAAGTTGCTTCATGGGGGAAAACGAAAATTCTGAGCAGACTGCGCGGATGTGCAGACTTTGCGCGGATGTGCAGGCTGATTTGCGTCTACGTCGGGCGCACGCGTTAGAAGGTTCTTGTTCTCACGTTGAGACTCAAACAGTCGTAAAAATCCATGATAAACTTCCAATTCATATGAATGGAATTGCCACTCTCAAAGATACTACGACATGTCAGCATGCGAAAGCCAGTGCATTAGTTCTTAAATTACTTCTCCTTTTCCACTCAGTAAAAATGAGCTGCAGTGTAGGCGTGTCGCTTTTGAATATGCTAACAGTGAAAGCCAAGCTACGCCTGTTCATACCTACAGTTAGATAGGCCTTTAATAGTCGCTAACAGAATTGTAAGTACTATTAATTTAGCGGCAGTTGTTTCATTTGTGCATTTCCAACATGTCAATCATGTGCTTTTCCTGATGCCTTCCAATTATTTCAATAAATTCTAGACGCCTTAACTATTTGTAATAACAACCAACTTTAATACTTGCAACATCTGGTCACCTTAGATGCAGTTAATATAATTACATGTAATATCTGGACACCTTAACTACATATAATATCTGGACACCTATGCTTCTTGTTATATTTCGACACGTTAACCACTTGTAATATCCGGCCATCTAAACTACGTGTAATATACCTACATGTAATATATGGTCACCTAAACTACTTGTAATATCTGTATACCGTAACCACTTGTTATATCTGGGCACCTTAAAGATTTGTAATATCTGGACATCTTAACTACATGTCATATCTGGACTACTTAACTGCTTGTAATATCTTGAAACCTTAATTATATATAATACCTGAACATCTTAACTACATGTAATATCTGGGCATCTTAACTACTTGTAATAGCTGGACACCTACTTGTAATACATAGACATCTTATATACTAGTAATATCTGTCATATCTGAACACCATTACTACTTATAATATCATAATACGTACTTATACACCTTAACTTCTTGTTACATCTGGACACCTTAACTACTTGTAATAATATAAGGATCTGCTTGTAATATCTAGACAACTGAACTACTTGTAATATCTGGTCACCTACTTGTAATGTCTGGAAATCTACTTGATATATCTGATCACCTTAACTACTTGTAATAGCAGGACACCTTAACTACTTGTAATATCTGTACACATTAACTTCATGTAATGAAGGTAAGAGAAAAGTCCAGGGAGTGCCACAATCACAAGCCGCAGCCCTTCCAAGACCCCAAGAGGAAGAGGAAACCGACAAATCTAAACAAGCACAAACCGAACAAACGTACGAAAAGCACTAAGATTAGCTCTCTCATCTGGATACCGTAACTGCTTGTAATATCTAGACACCTACGCATAATACCTGGACATCTTATCTACTTGTAATATCTGGACACCGTTTTGTAATATCTGCACACCTTAACTACTTGTAATATCTGAACACCTTAACTACTTGTAATATCAGGACGCTTGTAACATCTGGACACCTTAACTGTTGTTATATATGGACATCTTAACTACTTGTAATAGCTGAAGACCTACTTGTAATAGCTGGACAACTTAACTACTTGTAATATCTGGACACTTACTTGTAATATCTGGACATCTACTTGTAATATTTGATCCTCGTAACTACTTGTTATATCAGGACACCTTAACGTAATATCTGGAAACCTTAACTTCATGTGATATTTTTCCTTTTAGATTTGATTCCTTTTCAGAAGGGAACAAAAACAATTTGAAAGAGTTACCGCCCCTGAAAGTGTATCAATTTCCTAAGTATATCTTATCAACGAACAAACATTCTGTATGTTCTGGTACCCACCTGTTATACTGGGCCAGACAGAGAATCAAATTTTACTTTTCATTTATTACATTTCTAACAATGAATTACCTATTTTTCTCTGTGAAAGAAAACCCGGTAATCGGTCATTGGTGAATGATTTAATTTCTTCAAATGGATTTTTTTACGTGCTATTTAGTGATGTAACTCTGTGACGTAATTAATTCATTTATTAATGGATTGTGCGATCTTTCGCTTTCAACGCATTAAACGCATTCAATACATAGAAAAAAGGTTTGAAAATGTGATTATAATTTCAGATCTTTATTTATTATCTCAATTAGAACTGAAATCCGACGGCACTTTTTTTTTTTAGATCAAGACCGAGCATCCCTCATATAAAATTCCCACGCGTCACAAACGTAAAAACATCCAACTAAAAAACATTGCGTGTGGGATGGGGGTGGGGGTAAGAAATGTAATAAACAGTTTATTTGTTTGTTATCGCTCACTCGATTTTTACACGAAAGCCTTAGAACACTAATGAAATATTTCTCCGTAACTGGTCAAAACAAACAAATAAACACTATGTGTGCAACCCAAAAACGATTGTTTGCTTGCATTTAATTTAAGGCTATTTAGAAACAGAAACTGGCTCTTCAAACCATAAGAAACAGCAAAACACAAACTATATGACGTAAGGAGAAACAGGCGGTGGGTGACAAAGCCACGGAGAAACAAACAACGCACCGGGTAATTCTTCTGTAATCAAATACTCAGTGGACTGTAAGAATGGACGAAAGAAACATGCGGAAATAGCAGAAAAAAACTATAAAAAACAGGGTACCCATTAGTGTGCTGTGGACTGGAACCAGCTAAACGTATACGGAAGTCAAGGGCTAGATTTGATAAAAATAAAATAATATAAAAAAGCTTTACTCTGAGTAGAAAATACTAGATGAGACTGTTTGAATTATGTCACTTTACACAAAAATGTATTTCATTGAATTGCAGCCCAAGTTTAAATTTGTAAGTGATATGTTTAGTATGCTGGTATTGAACAATCAGACCTGGTAAACTTCTTATTTTTCTTTTGTTTATTTTTCAACAAAATAAGGGTACAATTGTTCAAGGGTAGAAAAGTACCAAAATCTGCCGATAGACCCCTTATTTTTTTATGTATTTTGTCAGTCTGAGGCTTACCTTTAATTTAAGACCAAATCTGGAAGACAATGAATATTGTGAGGGTCAATATTTAGCCAAAATTCTACAATCGGAGCCTATGGAAAAGTAATTAGGCTCCTAGCCTTATACGACTGAAACACACTAAATACTACTGCAGCTCGGTATTACAAGGTTAAGAAGTAATCCATTAAATGAAATAAGGCATACTGCTATAAAGCTGTTAAAACGCACAACCAATGAATATTTAATGTCTGACATTATTAACTATATCATTCGGAGCGATACTGTACTGTTTAGCAAATACCAGACGGGTGTTAGTGTTCTCCCTAGGGAAATGGCTCCTTCAAAGTTAAGTATGATTCATGAGTGCATATCATGAAAAGGCAATCATTAACTGCCGCCGGTTTTGATATATTTAACCCTTGTTTTAAGGGCACTGGATACACTTTATGGTAGATTTTCGCCTTTTCCTCCAAGGGCGACACGTTTTGTGACTTCATGTTTGCTTTCCTGCAAACAAGTCCTTTTAAGGAAGGGGTCTACTCTAAAAGAAAGACACTGTCCCCCTTTGAGAACAAACTGTTTCCTTTCGGAGCAGACGGAAGGGAGGCAAAAACCATTTTGATACAGTTGCCTCCCTTGAAAATATATTGATTTTCTTAGTAGAAGTAGAATCATCATCGATAAAGGTTAACATGTCTGTATAACTCTGAATTATATAAGCCTTTATAACCAAAAATAATCGTAGTAAAATGCCACATGCGCCCAAAGAACATCCTGAGTCATTCCGTATTAATGCACTGAGGTGGTGTGACGATGTGTGTATAAGTTAAATTGTTGCAACAACACTGAAGACCATTTTTGGAAACGCATTCGACTACCTACTGAGGAGCTGTCTAAATGTGCTTCTGAATGGCAAACAGTGAAAACTCAGAGGAAACATTCCATGTGTCCGAAATCTGTCTCAACTCGGAATTTCACCAAATGTTACGCCAATTTAAAAGATGACGTGAGAGCAATCTAATACAAAAGATTATGGTAGCAGTTACAAGTAAATCCACATCAACTAACTAATTAACATATCATAAAAAAAGTCTGTTAATCTACGGAGCTTGGTGAAGAATTATAAAACAATAGTACAGAAGATGTTAAGAAACAGTCGCAGAACATAGCTTACCAAGGACACCAAGAGGAAGAGTAAATAAACAAAAAGAGAGACAGTACACAAGCCATAGACCAAAGACGAAGCAAAGCAACAAGCTCCCTCTTTCCAATCAAGGTGATCACAAGGCTTGACATGATCCACTAAACACAACTATAAAATATCGAACAGGATAAAACACACACACACAAAAAAAAAAAAAAAAAAAAAAAAAAAAAAGAAAAACAGCAAGCAGCCACAAGACTACACAAAGAATAAAACAACACCAGAACCACCGCTGTTGAGAAATAATCAAGTTATTCGGCTTTGCATTACGAAAACACGCCTATTCAAATATATTTATAAATTCACGACCAAAAACTGAAAGTTTTCAGATAAAAAAAACTCCGATATTTTTCTTATTTCTGCTCAAAACATAGATTGTTGGTACTCGTTAGAACCGCCTCGGCGAGGCGGTTCTAACGAGTACCACAATCTATGTTTTTGAGCAGAAATAAGAAAAATAATGTATACCCCCGTAAACCCCAGTTTTACTATATTAAAATGGGGTTTAAGGGGTCAAAATTATATAGGCATGTTTTCGTGGTGGAAGACCTAGAATACAATGCAAGAGAAGCCGCCATGTTTGGGGTTAGTGACATAATAACCACCTTTTTTAAATTTACAACGTTAAATTAGTTCACAAGTAGGGATCCTTTGGAAATACAGAACAAATCTAAAGCAGAAAATAGTAGACTATGTTTGATTGAGTCTCTTCATGACGAATAATGAAAGAAAAAAGTGCAACATTTTTCACATCACCCGACTAGCATACTAAGGGGAACTCTAAGACCAGAACATTTGATAATACCAGCAACAATTCAAAATACGGGGCGAAGCATTACGACATTCACAAAAGCACTAAATTGCAGCTGCTGCAGTCAAAACACATCCATCAGTAGGGATCTTTTGCGTATACGGAACAAAATATAAACAGAAAATAGCAGACTCAATTTAACTCTGTCTGTTCATGAGACTCGTCTCCAAAACAGTGACTGCCATTTTGTTACGGACGAGGTAGTATATTGAACTAAACGTCAAAAAGGTTGCCTTTGGAAACAAAGAACACACTACGGAATCGAAAATGGGAGTCTCAGTTTTATTGAGACTCTTCATAAGCAATAATGAAGTTTGCAACACTGCTTACGCCCTCTAGCGTATACATGAGCAGAACTCCAGTTTCAAATATACTGCAATGGGCGCAATGATCCCAAAGGCACCGAAATATAATCTGAACTATGGTAATGTATGGGGAGACGTTCTACCGCCGCCACATGCCACTAACAACAGCTGTAGTGTAGTAAAATAAAGGTAAAAAATATTGCCTTTGGAAACAAAGAACACACTACGGATAAGAAAATGGGAGTCTCGGTTTTATTGAGACTCTTCATAAGCAGTAATGAAGTTTGCAACACTCCTTACGCCCTCTAGCGTATACATGGGCAGAACTCCATTTTCAAATATACCACAGTGGGCGCAATGATCCCGAAGGAAATGAATTACAGTCTGCACCATGGTGATGAAGTTAGATTACATAATGTTATGTCATCAAACAGCATCAAAAGAGTTCCTAAAAATTTACAATCACAGAATTTTCTATTCTGTAAATAGTATTAAATCTTTCTATTTCTCAACTCTTTATACCACAATCACATACTTTGTCCAGGGCCACTCTGATGCATCGCAAAAATACTCTGATGAATATGTAAAGATGCTGGAATATCTAATCGACAAAATCTTTGTGATGTTTGATGGACGGATATTTCAACAAACAATCAGCATTACGAAAACACGCCTATTCAAATATACAGAAAATTTCTTCTCCAAAAACTGAAAATTGTCAGATAAAAAACTCCGATATTTTTCATATTTCTGCTCAAAACAAAGATTGTGGGTACTTGTTAAAACCGCCTCGGCGAGGTGGTTCTAACGAGTACCCACAATCTATGTTTTGAGCAGAAATAAGAAAAATAATGTATACCCCTGTAAACCCCAGTTTTACTATATAAAGGTGGGGTTTAAGGGGGTCAAATTATATAGGTATGTTTTCGTGATGGCATCTCTATGCTGACTAATTGTGCGCCATTGCTTGCCGACTTGTTTGTATACTCGTATGAGGCAGAGTTTATACAGGATCTCATGAAAACAAGCAAAAACGCCTAGCCCGACATTTAAATTTCACCTACAGATACATGGATGATGTATTATCTGTAAATAATTCGAAGTTTTCAGAGTATGTACCTTGAATTCATCTACACACGTGAACTTGAACATAATAAGAAACATCTGAGATGATCCTCTCGACATAATTTGATTATATTGACAATGGAAAGTACTTGAATTCATCTACACACATGAACTTGTACATAAGAAACATCTGAGACAATCACCCCTTCCACATACTTTAATTTATATCGACAATAGAAAGCTCACCACTAGGCTTTACGACAAACGGAATAACTTTAACTTTCCCATAGTTAATTTTCCATTGCTGAGCAGCAGCTAGTATTCCTCATGCACAAGCATACGGTGTTAATGCCTCACAGTTAATCCATTAGGCTATCAGGACTGAGTATCAGGACTTAATCAAACGACGGAGACTGCTCACTACGAGACTGATGACTCAAGGATACCAAAGACATCAAAAATATAATCTGCACTATGGTAATATACGGGAGACGTTCTACCGCCGCCACGCGGCTCTAACACCAGCTGCAGTGTAGTAAAATAACGTCAAAAGATAGCCCTTGGAAACAAAAAACACACTATAAATTAGAAAATGAAAGTCTCGGTTATATTGAGACTCTTCATAAGCAGAACGAAATTTGCAACACTTCTTACACCCTCTAGCGTATACATGAGCTGAACTCCATTTTCGAAAATACCACAATGGGCCCAATGGGCCCAAAGGAAATGGAATATTATCTGCACTATGGTGATGTACCAGGAGATGTTCTACCGCCGCCACGCGGCACTAACACCAGCTGCAGTGTAATAAAATAAACCCCGGACATTAATTCCCCTAAGTTTCTTAAATCTCTGTTCAGGCTGATAGCATGGTGGGCGAAGCGTGCTTACCAAATAATGCTTACTTTCCATGGTCGCCGGATTACACCGCGTTTATGTTGGGTTCTTGTCTGTCTGTCTGAACATTCCAAATTTTGCCTTTGTTGTGTCTATCTATCTTTCCGAAATACGACTTTGACCTCAGACTCTCTTTTGCAATTGTCCAATACAGTCAGCATCTCAGTAAGCATTATTTATAAGTATATACGGGGCCATTATCGGCCCGTCAGCTACCCTGAAGGGCCGATAACGACCCGCTATAGATTTAAAATGATTGCGTACTGAGATCATGTCATTATCTGAAAAACCTTGAAGAATCTCATGTTACAAAAATATAATATTATGTAACCAATCAAAAAATTACCATCACGCAAACACGCCTATATAATTTTGACCCCCTTAAACCTCACTTTTATATAGTAAAACTGGGTTTACAGGGGTATACATTATATTTCATATTTCCGCTCAAAAACATAGATTGTGGTACTCGTTAGAACCGCCTCGCCGAGGCGGTTCTTACGAGTACCCACAAATTATGTTTTGACCAGAAGTATGAAATATATCAGAATTTTTTATCTGAAAATTTTCCTTTTTTGGTTGTATAATTTTCAATATATTTGAATAGGCGTGTTTTCGTAATGCATTAGGCCAAGGGGACAATAGCGTAGCTATTTAAGCCTTGGTGAGTGAAGATAATATACTATAAGAGTCCAACAGTCTAAAAGAACCAGAACATTTGATACTATCAGCACTATATCAAGGTACAACAATGTACACAGACTAGGTTTGATTGAGTCTATTCATGAGCAATATGAAAAATGAAACATCTTTCACATTCCCTAGTATTTTAAATAATAGTATTTTGCTAAATACAGTAAATGTGTTCATTTGATAATAAATCATTAACCCTTATCCTGCTGAATAATTTAATTAGCCAAACCCATTTCTGACTATCAGCCAATCAGATTACATCATATATTGTTTTCGTTCAAATTCACAATCTGAATGACAAACAGTGTAGATCCTGATCAGATGGCTTCTTCTGACCTGGATCTACACTGTTTGCAAATGTAGGGGTTGTCGTGAACAGCAAGATAAGGGTTAACTAGTTCGCATATGCAGCATATTTCTGTCAATGTTTAGGTCTTATAAAAAAACAAAATATCTAATTAACCGTTACCACTCTCTGGGCTAATTCATCAGATGACGCGTTAATGATATTTTTCCTATTTTCTCCAGAAAACAGGTTTTGACATTTCATGCAACTTGTCTCCTGTTTTCTGAGAAAATAAGAAAAATATTTCAATACATCGTCTGCTGAAGATTTTATCCAGAGTGGTAAGCGTCAACTTTCAAACATTTACGCCAAGATTATTGTTTTCTAAAGCTGAATATTTTTAGGTTTATAGTGCATTGTGTTAGCGTTTTCCTTTTAAAACTCTCTCTGCCTCAAACCACGTCTTAGACATACAATCGAACGTCAAATTAAGGTCACAAAAGTAAAAATAAATCTCTGACAATTATAAGAAATATAAACGTATATCAATAATAAATTTATAAACAATCATATTGACCTTAACCCTGGTCCTGCTGAGCCCGGATATACCTTGCATTTGCAAACAGTGTAGAATCAGATCAACTGGAGAAGGCTTCTGATCTGGATCTGCACTTTTTGCCATTCAGTATGTGAATTTATATCAACAATTTGGATCAAATAATCTGATTGGCTGAAAATGAGCAGTGGGTGTGACATCTTAATTTATTCAACATGACAAGGGGTAAGCTCTTATTTCCCGAGTATGAAAAAAAAAAAAAAAAAAAAAAAAAAAAAAAAAAATACCCGGGAAATTTCACTATTTAATCGCTGTTGCAAGCTGAAGGCAGTGTAGTCAATTTGAGTATTTCGCATTTATTACGCATTGATTCCTACTTAAAAAAAAAAAAAAAAAAAAAAAAAAAACACCCTTATTTAGCGCTATTGAATCGGTCGAGAGCCAATTTGAAATTCATAGTTTGATAGGACAAGAATCATGGAAATATTTTCATTGCGTAGATGTCCAAAAAGCTTCCTAACTCATGTTTTCAGCGCAAACATGGCCGAGTTGGAATTATACAAAATGAATTATTTTTTTGCGAATTTTATCGATGTATAAACTCTTGGGGTTTTGTTCAATTTATGAGTGAATTGCAGGCATTTACAAATCGATAAAACGTGCACAAATGAAATACATTCCTACAATCCAAATAATGATTCGATAAATGTAGTTTTATAATGTTTTGTGTTGAACAACAAAATTTTCAAGAGTAGTTTTAAAATCATATGAAAGCCTTTTTCGTTGTGTGGAAAGGAAAGCATCAAGTAAAGCGTACCGCATCTACCGTTATTATTAAAAAATTAAAAAAAAAACTCCCTATCATACTTGCCCTAAAACTTAATCACATCCATTTGACACCAGTTGACCTGTGTAAAATTGTGTTTTGCGGCATCTAGTCTGGGTCCAGACAGTTTTCTCAGGATGTCCGCAAATATTTGAGTAAATACGGTTAATTTTGTAGGCCTAATATAAAGACTGTGCGATCTAGCCATAGCTTTAGAGTACAACCGCCAGGACCTTAAATGTTTCATTAGCATAGCAAACAATAAAAATCTATGCATTTTAAGTACGTATGTTTTTAGATGTCTTCTGATATTATTATCGTCTTTGACTGTGACAGGCTAGGAGTCTATGATTTACTAAGAATGTATAGTCATATATATGCCTGTTCAACTGTCCTAACATTTTAACATACACTCTGCTTTCAATATATTCCAGAAGGACATTTTCGCAGTACAAGTAAATTTGCAAACTTTTGTCATGATTCAATACAAAACTATTTGTCTTAATTACATTCGCATCAAAAGCTTTCTTCTATATATTGTTTTCCATCGCATATTTTCATTTTTCTAATAGTGAAAAATAACCTCAAATTGTCCAAAATCAATAGGGTAGGTAGATTGAATATGGGTCCACATCCTTTCCTTTTTTGGGAAGACCCCTTCTGACCCCTTTTTAGAAGGGAGGCAAAACAGTTTTGACAAAAGTTACCTACCCTGAAATTGTATATATTCTCCTTAAAATGTCCCTATGACATACTATAAAGTGAGGATCGCAGGTAGAGACCAGCATTTTTGCAGTTTTATCAGATCAACGCAGTTCCTTTACGTATGGGTCGCCTCAGATGAATTAGTGTTTTCGAGGCATATGCAGACAGCATACACCCAGATCAGCTTGATCAAGGCGGAGATCCAGCTTTGTGAGTGTATCGGGTAAATATTTTTCTTTTCTTCTATGAAAACATATGTGATTGGCACTCATTAGTATTACCAACTATATGTGTTCATGGAAAATTAATACCAAGAGATTTTCTGTTTTAAAGGCGCATTATTTGGAGAGCAATGCTTTGTATGATATTTGTTATTGAATAGACCAATTAAAACTATTTACTTAGCAGTCAGAGGTATGCTAAGATACGCACCTATGATGGGAGTTGGGAGAAAATAAATGATGGATTTAAATTCCTCTATGGTCTCTGAAGAGACCACAGTAGAAGAGAAACATTCCAAAGAGGGTTGATTGAATTCTTTTGGGCATCTGTAAAAAATAAAATAAAATAAAATAAGAAATATATATGATGCCCTTGTGTGTCTCGATTCAAATGCAGGGGTGAACTATTTTGATCTGTCAGGGATAAAGTAATGAGTGTCAACTGTATGTTAACGATAAACGAAATTAACAAGAGCAATCAAAAATTAATCGTTTCAGCTGTGCAGAATAAAGCAGATACCAATGCAGACGTAAAAGTAAGAAAACAATCTCAGTATTAAACAGTTGGCTGCATTGGTACAATAAAAAGCTTTAGCTTCTTTTTAATCTTCAGCAAAATTCACATAATTTACTTTATAACAAAGAATTACATTTGTATTGGTTTTGAGGAGTTATTAGTCCTGTACAATTTAATTGTTTATCACTCATTTTCTCATACTCAGGACATCACTTTGATATAGGTTTTACCTTACAACTAATAGAAGGATAAGATACACTTGGTAGCTTTTCCGACATTTCTACAAGACAGAAAATTTCTGTGACATCCTGTTTGCGACTCTATACGCCAAGCCGCTTCTGAAAAGGGTCTATTCTAAAAGGGCAGCATGGACCCCTTTTCAGAAGGGAACAAACACTTTTGACAGACACCTCGTCTGGGAGTGTATCTATTCCCCTTAAGTATATCTTGTCAACGAGCAAACATTTTTGTATGTGAACTGGAGGTGTTGTGGTACCCACCTGGAATACTGGGCAAGACAGAGAATCACATATTAGTTTTGGTTTGTGCTACCCCAAAATGGTTGTTTGCATGCATTTACTATAGCGATATATGTATCGGGAGGTAAGGCTATAAAGAAGCAAACACCGACTGTTATGACCATAAGCAACAACAAACGCCTTAAATCCTTATCACTCTTGTCCTAAAACGTAAACATGTCCATTTGCTACCTGTTGATGTGTCTAAAACTGCCTTTTACGGCGTCTGATCTGGGTCAAGACTGTTTTCTCAAGTTTGTCCACAAACGTTTGGATACAAACGGTAATTTTGGCGGCTGTAGGCCTGATATAGATACTGTGTGTGATCTAACCATAGCTTTCACAGTACAACCGCCAGGGCCTAAATTGTTTCATTAACATAGCAAGCAATTAACACCTATGTATTTGATGCATGTATGTTTGTAGATTTCCTTTGATATCATCGTCTTTGACTGAGACAGAACGTTTTATTTGGTTGTCGTACTGCTAAAATAGGTGTTATCTAGCTAGGAGACCATAATTTACTAAGAATGTATAGTCACATATATGCCTGCTCAACTATCCTAGTATTTAACATAAACCCTGCTTTCAATATCTTCCAAAAAGAAGTTTTTGCCTGGCCCTTTGCTAAGAAAAAATAAATTTGCTAATTTTTGCGGGACTTAATGCTTAAACTTTTGTTATAACTACCTTTGCACCAAAACTTTTTTCTACAGTTTGTTTTAATAGAATTTCCCTAATGGTGAAAAACAGCTGCAAGTTATGCAAACTCGAAAGGGTAGGTAGATTGAAGGCAGATTGTACCACTTATTCAAATTTTCTGAAAATTTCAAAATAATCAAAAGTCAGCAAAGTTAAGCAAAGAAAAATATTTTCTTATATAAAAGTTCCAAAACATCACCTTACTACAGAGGACGCATAGGTCAGAGCAAATTCTAGAAGGAAATTTAATTTTAGCGTAAATATTTGAGAAACACCAACAAAAACAAAAACAAAAACAAATGCATATAGATTCTGATATGTTGTTGTGAATCAGAAGAATAAACGCCAAGAACTGGTCTTTCCAAGTGGTGTCGAAAGAACTGTAAGTAACGGTAATATTCTAAGAGTACATTTTGTACTATGAATAATATTTATGGGTTTGCTGATTATGATAACAGTATTAATTTTAGGTACTATCAATCGTTTGACAGGTGCTTTCGCACGGGCTGATCAGTGTATTTATTAGCGTGTTGGTGTCCGGTGTTATGTCTTTGTTCGGGCACTCCGCGGTTCAGCTTGTGGTTTTCTTTAACACTGGCTGTCAGTGTTTGAGGCGTTGACCACGAGCCCTCATCAGTGACTTAATTTGGTTTACACGTATTCTGTAATGTTTCTCTGATTGAGTTTGGGAGCCGCTATGCAAGCTGAACAGTTATTAGATTTTACAGCAGCTGAAACTAAGATGAAGATTTGGCACCAGTATAATCGATTTAAATCTCCGGTAGGTTTTATTACATACCGATCTAAGGCGGTGGTTCTAGAGTTGTTCGTTCTTTGTTGGCTCTTGTGGCTGATCGAAGCGAGGCTTGATTGTTTTGTCCTATTTGTCATATTGTTCTTCATGGTGGATCCTGTCTGGCATTGTGATCACCTTAGTGAGGAAGAGGCTTTGCTTTTCATTTGTTTGTAATGTGTGTATTTTCCATCGCAGTTTATTTACTATTCCTCTCAGTGTCACTGGCAAATTGTGGTCCTTCCTGGCGATCTTCATTGTCTGCTTAAAGAATCGTTGAACACCATAGAACAGAAAGTGTCCTGATCAGACCGCACGAATGTTCAGGCAATGTTCCAATATTTTAATAGAGGTATTTAAAGCAAACTCCACTTTACACCCGAAGCTTTGACAGTTCTTTGTCAAAGTCACACCCCACTCTACTCTACTCTACTCTGGGTACGGGGTGATATCTAATTTTACCGCCGTACACGCCTTTCTTCGCACGATAGCTTCTTTCATCATTGAGACACGCCGCAATGTAAATCTGTGGAATCAATGTCGCAACTCCTAAATTCTAGGACGCCTGATTGCACTCTTTCATATAAGGTTCATGTCTGTTCATCTGAACATTCTAACTTGCCGCTGGTTAAACGTTTTATGAATGCCCCATGATTTGGGTACGTCGACCACATATTTCTTAGTGTCAATAAAAAAGGCCTCGTCACTTTGCACATTTATTGAAAATTAAAAAAAAATCTTCTTGTCTGAACTAGGTTCCTAAACATGCTGAAACAAAACAAACAAAATTTCAATTTATTTTCTGGCGTTGAGAACGTTTACTAAAATTTTGTCCTATTGTATATTCTCCGCTCGGGCCGAGCAAAAAAAAAGCATATGATTTATCCTTTCTAACGAAAGTACCTTCATTACACGTATCTGTACATCATTAATTTTATCAAATGCTATTCTAAACAGAGGAGATTTTCTTCGATTTTCAAAACTGCATTTTGGCTTGAACATGAAGATCATATTGTAAAGATGTTTCAAAATGTACAGAATGAAAGTTGAATCAAATGGTTTGACAAAACATAACCTTTTCATGAGATTTATCATCGCTCCAAGGCAAGTACATTCAATCACCCAGAGGCTGACAGTATTAGATCACGAATGATATTATTAGACCGTCCAAAAGTTGCACTTCATCAGAAACGAAACGAACGAAGAGTATCTGCAACAGAATACACCGTGGAACGATCAGCACCAAAAGCGTTGAGTAGGGTGGGGGCTTAAATCTGGCCCCGAGGTTTTAAAACTTTTTTCATTCTCAACTCAGCTGAGCATGAAATTTTCTCTGCTAATAAATATGAAAATGCCAACAACAGTTAGCATTTTCAGACTTATTAGCAGAGACATTTTCATGCTCAGCTATGTTTAGCAAGAAAGAATTTGGCATTGTTAGTAAAAACAGATTTATTAGCATGAAAAATTTCATGCTCAATTGAGTTGAGCATGAAAATTTTTTATAACCTCGGAGCCTGATTTCAATCTCACCCTTAGTCCTCATACAGTTCGGCTACACATACTTGTTCCATCCGCGTATGAGTTTCTTCATTTATGAGTGGTTCCATATAGGAAAACAAAGCATAGAAGAACCGTTTTGCAGTGGGTGAAGACTTAACAATTTTTAACTTGGCGATTGACACTCTTGATGACAACTTATTTAAAAGCTGAAACATTCACCCAGTGATAAATGTTAAAACGAAATACAAAAGTAATAGCAGTCCTAATCTGGAACCGACAGACAGCATGTTCGTCAAAAAACCCTCCCTTAAGGCGACTGGATACACTTGGAAATTCCCCACCCCCATTTTACAAGGAAGGTTCTTTTTAAACTTCCTGTATGCGCCCCCACTCCCTCTTTCCCCCCCCCACCCCGACACACACACACACACACACACACACACACACACACACACACACACACACACACACCTTCCAAATTAAGTCTCTTCTAAAACAGAAAAAAATATAAGGAAAGATTCAGCTCCCCTTGGGAGATTTTTTTTCCTTTTAGGGTAGACTTCTTTTCAGAAGGGAGGTAAACAATTTTGACAGTTACTTGCCCTGAAATTTTATCTATTCCCTTAGAACGTCCTTATGACATATTATAAAGTGAGCATCGACGGTACAAATCAGCATTCGCGCAGTCTGATCAGGTTTACGCTGTTTACTGACAGGGCATTATTATATAGACGTCTCAGAAAGATACGTGTATTTGAGGCATATGCAGACAGCAAAGACCCAGGTCTGCTCCAATTAAGAGAGTATTGGGTAAATATCAATAGATTTTGGTTGGAAAAAGTATTATCTGGAGTTATGATCACGGCCTTATATAATCTGTTCTATTGAATGGAACAATACAAGTATTTATAAGCAGCAGTCAAAGGTATGCTAAGATACTCACCTTTGTCAGGAGGAATTAAATGATGTTTTTTTTCTCTTACCCCTTTGTTTTGGATTCCTCCATGGTCTCTACAGGTACCAAGGTAGGAGAAAAACCAAAGGGAAAATAATGAAACGTGAAAGACAACATTGGCAGAGAGCCGTGTAATAAATCTTCGTTTATGTCAGTATAGGTACAGGAGTCAAATATTTGGATCTATCTAGCTCTGTGGAACCTGCTTGGGTGTTATGGTAGAAAGGTCTGCTCCTGTCGGGCTTCTAGTGTAGGTCATTGCAGTTCATTCAGTAAATTCGTGCTTGATTTATGTTTGCCGAATGCCTGCAAATTCAGTTATCCATTGTTCTTGATTTGAAAAGCGGGAAATAATCAAAATAAACTGCCAGGAGTGAAAAGAAAAACTATCTTAGTCTTGTAATTATGAAACAGTTAGACAGAAAACGTTTTCCAAGCTGACTTCGGCGAGGAACATAGACGGACGAGTCCGTTGTCTGTATGAACCGCAACTTGAAAAACATACCTTATGGTTTGTATGCCCAACGAAGACTCAAATCAAGCCTGTACATCCGCGCAGTCTGATCAGTCTTCGTTGTCTGCATGAAGAAAGTTTGCATTCTTGGCTATCCAAAATGCGCCAAGAGAAGATTCTGGTCAGACTGCGCGAATGTGCAGGTTGATGTGAATCTTTGCTAGGCGGACATTCCCGAAGGAAAGTTGTCTGACGTCGAGACGCATATAGTATTGCATTTTTTTGAGGGGGAAATGTTCCAAGTAAACGTTGCATGCCAATATACATGTGAACTACTTTAGAAGTGCGGATGTAATTTTGTGGAAGAAAGCGCGCTTTAATTTCATAATTTCATTTGCCAATATACACAGAAGGCGGAAACCGTCAAAATGTGTATTCTTAAACAAACACTTAAGTGAAAACATCATAAACAAAAAAACATCAGATTGAACAAATCATACCAACACAACAAAAAAGTCATAAAAAACAAAATGATTAATAAAACAAGGTTGCAGAAAGATCAGCCGCGAAATAATAGAAGTCGATTTTCAATTCAAAAAGAAAATAACAAAATTTTCTAGTAATTATTCACTGAAATAACATGATTAATTGTAACAAACTAGTAGGTTTAGCTGCTTTGAAGAGCAAATGAAGAACACTTTTCAAAAGTTGTTCGTAATTTGAACAATTTATGACTAAACAGAAATGTCACATTTGGTCATACATTTAAGGTACAATCTCGGTCCAGATCTGGGCTCTGAGATATAATTAGTTAATTGGTCATGGATTATTATTGTCAGCATCATATGTTTTTGCCCCATAGGGTGTACTTAATAGCATCTGTCTGCAGTTGTGGAGGATAGCAGAGAGAAACTTTAGAATCTTGAGTCTACGAACACCTGTCATGAATAGATGAGCAAACTTAATGTACACATGTAGCAAATTTTATTTCATTCTATGGGCACAAGACAAACATTTATTATTTGATAACAGTAGTGCAAATTTGAATAGAATATTCAATACAGATAAACATTTAGTCAAAAACTATTATATGAGCCGCGAGACGAGAAACCAACAATATTTGGCATGTGTGCCTTGCGAAAAGGACTTCTGAACAGTCTGATAAGAGCATGCGCTGTCCGCACGAAGAATTCATGGGCCCTTAGCTACCTAAAGGGCACACAGCAAGTACTCCGATCAGACTGGGTGGATGTTCACGCTGATCGGAGTCTTCGCTGAGTAAACACACCATATTATTTGTTTTCCCATGCCGGGGTTCAATTTATTATGCACATGAACACATATTTCATTAAAAATGAGAAACATGCATTTTTATGTCAAATCAAATACTCAAAATGATACTTGTATTTCAATGAACCAATTTCTGTTTTTTTTTTTTTTTTTTTTTTTTTTTTTTTTTCTACAATGTGTTCATTATAAAATTAACAGTTATAAAAGAATTGGCTATAGCCTGTATATTATGCGGCAGACTGCATGCCTAGTTGTCAACCTAATCATTGTTGATGGCTATGCGTCACTTTTTAATTGCACGACGGCGGTTCGGGCCTCCAATTCAATGACGGCCTTTTCGTAAAACTTTAACCAGTGGGTTGGGCTTGACGATATGTCTTTGGCTTGGCCCGTCGTGGTTCAGCTGTTGGTTTTCATTTATTCTGGCATACAGTAGAATTAGCCACGAGTACTCGTCTTTGTTTATTATTGTGATTAATTTGATTTTTTTAAGTTTTCGCTCTGATGCATTGACTGAATTGGGAGCCTTTATGCGAACCGAATTTTTATGTATTTCTTTATTAAGAGTAGCAAAGGGACCCAGGGTGAAGTTGGCTAGCTGAAAGGTGCTTTACCACCCACCCCCACCCCAACCGTAGTTGTACTCTACTGACCGTTCTAAGGCGGTGGTCCCGGTGTTAGTCTTACTCTTTGTTGCTTTGTGGTTTATTCTAAGAGGCGATTTGTTTTATGTCTTACCTTGTGTTATTTTGCTCTTGTGTTTTTCATCCTTTTAGCATTGCGATTGCCTCGCTTGGGGAAGAGAGAGCTAATCATAGTAAATTTCGTACCTTTGTTCGATTTGCGCTTGTTTGGTTTTGTCTGTTTTCTCTTCCTCTTGGTTTCTGGGAAGGGCTGCGGTTTGTGATTGTGGCGCTCTCCGGACTTTTCTCTAACCTTTTTTACACAGTTGCAATTTCAGCCACAACATGATAAAACAAATTAAACAAATTAAATTTTCTAAGACCCAAATTCCTTCACGCAAATAGCAGAGATTCTGATCAGAGGCTAATTTAAGAATTTGATGGGCTCGCTGGTCATTTTATTTGTTATATCACGTACACGATATGAGCCGTCGTGAAAAAAAAAAAACCAAAAAAAAAAACCGGCTTTATGCACTATGGAGATCAACCTGCTTAGATAGGATAATGCCTCTAGTTTCTATGTCTAAAGATTTAAATCTGTAGCCGAATCTTACCTGGTAAAAATCCAGACGACAGTTTTTCTCGTGATGCGGCTGATTTCTTAATGTACCAGAACTTGCTATCAAAATATTTAAATTCTTCCTCAAACTCTATCATAAGTTAGAACTGATTTGTTGAGGTAACTCAGCACAGTTTGAGGGTTCAAAGACAAAATGAGCAACATCATGAAAGACCTGTTTTAAGGGTTTGCGAACAACAAAGGCACTCACCAGCATGCACATCTGCACAGTCTCAACAGCGCCTTTACTATTCACTGAGTGGATAGTATATTACCTCTTGTTTCTATGTTCCAAATCTGGTTTGATTTTGATGTTGCACTGATGAGTTAGGAACACTTCACGCGGACTGAACAAATGTCTTTTACAGAATTTTACGGTGACTTAGTGTACAGATTTAAAAAAAATGTAGGAAAATCTAACTTTTCGGAGCAATTCAGAAAACTTATCGACTATTATAAAAGAACTGGCTATAGCCTGGATATTATGCGACAGACTGCATGCCTAGTTGTCAATCCAATCATTGTTGATGGCTATGCTTCACTCTTTAATTGCACGACGGCGGTTCGGGCCTCAGACTCAATGATGGCATCTTCGTAAATCTTTAACCAGTGGGTTGGGGCTTGACGATATGTCTTTGGCTTGGCCCGCCGTGGTTCAACTACTGGTTTTCATTTACTTTTACTCTGGCATACAGTAGAATTAGCCATGAGTACTCGTCTTTGTTTATTATAGTGATTAATTTGATTTTTATGTTTTTGCTTTGATGCATTGACTGAGTTAGGAGCCTTTATGCGAACCGAATTTTTTTATGTATTTCTGTATTAAGAGTAGCATAGGGACCCAGGGTGAAGTTGGCTAACTGTCAAAGTGCTTTAAACCCCCGGTGGTTTACTCTACTGACCGTTCTAAGGTGCTGGTCCCGGTGTTAGTCTTGCTCTTTGTTGCTTTGTGGTTTATTCTACGAGGCGATTTGTTTTATGCCTTACCTTGTGTCATTTTGTTCTTGTGTTTTTCAGTCCTTTTAGCATTGCGATTTTCTCGCTTTGGGGAGAGCTAATCTTAGTGCTTTTCGTACGTTTGTTCGATTTGCGCTTGTTTGGTTTTCTCTGTTTCCTCTTCCTCTTGGTGTCTGGGAAGGGCTGCGGTTTGTGATTGTGGCACTCCCTGGACTTTCTCTTACCTTTTTTGTGATTGTGGCACTCCCTGGACTTTTCTCTAACCTTTTGTTTTCAATTGAAGATTTGTTTTTATTTATTTATTTTTTTTTTTTGCAAACAATCGTTTGTAAGAAATTCGGAAGAACTGCATCATGCTTTCCAGCCGATCCTTTTTACAAAATGTGTGATTGTAATAGCTCAGCGAGTCTCTGAATGGCCGATTTCGTGGGTAATCTCTTCCGTGGGTTTGTTGTCCAGTATCCGTCGTTGGTAGACAGCATTTGCCATTCATATTGTTATAGCTCTTACTTTGTCGTGCGATATGTTGCAATGTTGGTATTAACTGGGACAGTAAATTGTATGGATGACGTCAACATAGAAGTACATGTAGTTTCGTATCGGTCATTGTGAATATGCTTTGCCTTAAATATGGGTTGTTCAGCACGAGGTGCAGTACTTTCTCTTGAGAAACTAGGTACAACTTGAGAATAAAATCATTTCCTCCTGCGCAAAGCCCTAGTGCTACTTTAATTCTAATACAAATTTTGTCATGAAATCTTTTTTTTTCCAACAGAGTCAAAATGCCGCTAATGTCGTATATATTCTGTCGACCATACGGCTTAATTACTTAACACAATAAAAATGTCCTATTAAAGTAATGAACACGTCATGATGATATCATTTCTTAATTGTACAGAATTACTCCAAATTTCAAAAAATATCACTATCATCATAGGAAACCTGAAATAAAATTCCACATTGTTTGACTTTAAAATGAAAAAACTGTTCACTTCAAATTCTACACATTTAATAAATACAATGTTATAAAAAAAATGATAAAAGTGACTGCTCCCTACCGAGGTATTGCTCCGTACTGAGGCCCTGCAACCTTATCAAATTCCTTACTTCAGGATCTGGCTTCCTCTAATTACTTTTCATAACTAGGTATTAATGGTGGCACCATGCAGGATTACTTGGAATAGAAACAGTCACATGGCTAATAATTTGATTAGATCTCGGAGTCCAGATTTGGACCAAGAAAGTACATTAAATGTAGGATTGCATTATGGATTTGCTACAGAAATTTTAAGCTACTTACAGATATAAAACTCCCATGTATCAGTGATTTAAAAAACAATGTGTTCAAGGTTCAGGCGCACACTCGTTAAGAACAGATGTGCCTAAAGACATGAACAATATTGAAATTTTATGATATTTATGATGCTCCAGAAATAGTATGACGAAATGATCCCTAATTGTTTTTGTCCATTATACATTTCACAATCCGGTATGGCCTTAAAACACAGTTAAAATGAAAGCAAAATTGGTACCATTCACTAATGATTTCATTGCTTCCTGGGGCTATGCAAGAGAGATGGAAGGTATTTCATAGAGGTGATGATAAGATCCCAGCAGGGGGTTGTAAAGAGGCCTTCCGAAGGAAAGTAAAATTTTGTAAGACTATTGCTGTGCCCGTATGATATGACCTGTGGAGTAAATAAATTTCTAAGTGCTTTTTCCTGGGCGAGCCCACGCCATGCAAGCTCAGACCTAGCACTGCAGCGTCCGGCGTCTTTACCAACTGCGCTACCGAGACAACCCCCAAAAAAGGTTGTTCAAATAGCTTTTATAAAGCCAAATGACGCTGCAGTACACTTAATATTTAGGAACTTATTATTTTGTTATTTAGTATTTTGTTATGTAGCGCAGATAAAGAGTAAATAAATGTCAGCAATAAATTCCCCCGTTGTGCCTACAACAGTCTATCGTTTATTGGCAGTGTACTAGGTTTTGTTGTGCTCAGGTTTTTATGAGTAATAAGACTAATGACTGAGGCATTTCATATTTTTATGTACTTTGCCAAACATTAAACAAGTTGATCCTACTCGCCGTCCTACCTAAATAAAAAAAAAAGAAATTGCTTCGTGCAGGGACCATTGCTTCTAAGTCATATTGTAATTTAAAAGACTGAGGATTCGCCTGGTACTATTATAAGTTCTGGGTCGCATTCTTGTTAAAGCACTGGCGCAAGCGATAACATTACGAAAACACGCCTATTCAAATATTTTGAACATTTTACAAAGAAAAAAAAAGGAAAATGTTCAGATAAAAAAGTCTGATATTTTTCATATTTCTG
Organism: Anodontia alba; assembly: GCA_964016985.1. NCBI lineage: Eukaryota > Metazoa > Mollusca > Bivalvia > Lucinida > Lucinidae > Anodontia > Anodontia alba. Next base: position 31,316,561 of record OZ024822.1, on the reverse strand, counting down.
CTTAAAACAGAACCGAGGCGGTTCTAACGAATACCCACAATCTATGTTTTTTAGCAAAATAAAAAACAAAAATGTATACCCCTGTAAACCCAAGTTTTACTATATCAAAGTGGGGTTTTAATGGGTCAAAATTATATAGGCGTGTTTTCGTGATGACATCGCAAAACAAAACACGTGATGACATCGCAAAACAAAACACGTGATGACATCGCAAAACAACATGTTTCTTTTTATCTATGACTCGTTAGAGCTCGAGAGACAACATCAGTGATGAAGATGTATTTGTAGTAATACTAGTAATAGTAATGTCATTAATTTTGCTGTTGCTAGTAATAAATAGCAGTAACGTTTAGAGCAGGTCTCAAAACATAATTTACTCTTTGATAGTTTTCTTTACAAGAATTGAAGTTTAGCCCTGTCGACGGCATCATAGACTAAAGATATGTACACTGGATTTACTACGATTACGCTGAAATTTATTTACATTAGGCTGCAATTTAAAATATGGAAATAACATTATTAACCCATTGTACTCGGGAGACCCGTAAAAGGGTACTTGGCAAACAGTGCAGACCCAGATCAGACGCCGCAGAACTAGTTTAGCCATTTTTCTCTAGGAATATGTAAATCTTATAGCCGGACGTACCGAAAATTGAAATTGGACTCTTCCAATATATAGTGTGGGAAAGTCTATTCAGTATACAATGGGTTAATAAAAAATGTACAAGTTCTTTGTTTTCGCTTGTTTTACGATATAGAACGTATTGATTCTATGAGGTTCCACTTCTTGCTATCATCTGCTGCAAGCAGAACAATATGACTGGTCTGAAAACAGTTATAAATGTAAGAAATTATTATCAGTATTATACAACAGATGTCTTTACTGTTCTCTTGAGCGTAATTGCGTCTGTGAGATAATTTACTTCCCATAATGGGTAATATTCTTGCCAAACCTATCGACAAAGCAATGTAGAGCAATCTGCGCAGTAATGTCAGAGAACGTAATTTTGGACATGTGCGCCCTGCGAAGATTCAGATCAGCCTGCGCATTTGCACAGTCTGATCAGAACATTCACTGTGCTCATTTTGGATAGCCAATAATGCAACGTTTCTTCATACGAACAACAGAGGCTCTGTTCAGACTGCGCGGATGCGCAGGCTGATTTGAGTCTGCGGTAGGTGCAGATGTACGAAGGTACGTTTTCTGACTTTGCGGCTCATATGTATTTACCCTAAATATTAGAACACCTTAACTCCGTTCCATACTTGTCTAAAATTTAAACAAATCCATTTCACTATCTGTTGATGTTTTAAAAACTAGTGGATGAGTGGCAAACAGTGCAGACCCTGATTAGACGCCGCAAACGGCGTCTAATCAGGGTCTACACTGTTTGCTCATGACGTTTGTCTTAATACTTAGGATAAATAAGATTATTACTTGCTGTTTGGTATCCGTGCAGTCAAGCAGCATTCTATAGCAGTTCATTTTAGTGTATCAGAGTTCATGCAAATATTTGTTTCCGGTTCGTCAGAATTAGTTTAGGAAAGTTATTAACAGAATAGTTCCAGTGGTGTCCAGGTTTAAGATTGTGAATATTTTCCTGACCTTGCGAAGCCAACTAATTATTGATTGTCTTCTACTAATATTTGAACTATAGGAGGATTATTATTGTTGTAAAAACTAATTATTGTGTTAGCTTGTATTAGGTCTCTGTCCACATATGTGACAATCGCATATAAAAACAATGATTACGAAACTACATGTAACCATTTCTGGATTACTACTCTTACTTTGTTCACAAGAAATGACGTCGAAAAGGGTAAGCTGAGTTAAAATTACATGCATATTCATTATTGAAATACTTCTATACGTAACAATTTATCTTTAATGTAGTTCTATTTAACTATGTTTCTCTTATTTGTTCTTTCCAGTGTTCTATTTTTGCGTGTTTTTTGAGAGGAAACTGGATTACAAATGCAAACCCGCCAATGTCCCTGAATATCTCAGAAAAAAATGACGAACTGTAATTTGCTTAGTTTTAGAAACAGCCGGCGTTATTTAAAGCACTGCGAAGTTTGTCCGACAAATTCACAACATGTAATGGGATCTTTATGGCATATGCAGCCAGCGAAAGCACATATCAGCCTGCACATCTTTAAATCTGATCTGGGTTTCTTCTCTATATTCACCCATATATTCTGCAGTATTCATTGATTCTGTATGAAGAGGTGATGAAAAGGCAGACAGCGAATTAGTTCCTACTAGACAGCGTTACCTGAACATTCTCTCTCCAGCGTATTGTTAAAAACATCTTTCGCTTGATTGTGTTCTTTTCTTTGACCCTTAGCATACTGTGTAAAATTTTAGCAAATCGCATTTTAAATCATTATTGTTTTATTTTACCTAGAAAATAGGGTTTGACGTTTCATGCCAATTATCTTCTTAGAAGACAATATGCAGGCAATTTCAAACCACTTCTCTTGGAAAAATAAGCAAAATATCAATTTCTCGTCTGTTGAATTTTCCCACACGGTGCTAAAGATTAGGAATATCTACGTGAAAATAGCATAGATCAGATAAGTTATTAAGGGGGCGTATTTGGCGATAATCTTTGATGATTATTCTTATTTCTTCATAAAACATATGTTGATGGTACTTATTAAAAGCGCCTCGCCGAGGTGCTTCTAATGAGTACCCACAATACATGTTTTTATGGAGAACTAGAAAAAAATTATCCTAGAATCGTCATCAAATACGCCTCCTTAGCAATTCCTCTGGCAGACGTTCCTGCATTCAAAGAAATCAACTCTTATAGCATGTCTATAAGTAACAGACTGGTGTTTAGACACATATTTTCTTATTCTTCATCCAGATAAAACCACGAATGACAGCACTGGAATTGCTGTCATGTCATAATCTCGGGTAAGGAAACAATCCTGTCACAGTCTTTACAAGCATGAATTTAATCAATTTTCCTATCAAACCAGTCTATCTCGTCTGTCTTGTAAAGCTGGACAGCTTATGGATACAGACAATAGATGGTCGGCATTACTTGACATAAGTCTGGGAGCCTTCAATCAAATCCATTGCATTATTTTAAACTTGTATACACGTAAACTTTCTGATAATTTCTGAGCCCATGATTCCCGCCTCCTCTTTTTACATCGCCGATACTGAAGTCTACACTCCAGTGTGTACCATTATTACAGAAAGTTACAGACACACGTCTGAAATGACACCTGCATTAAGCAATTATCTTAAAAGGCAACTATTTCAGATCCCATTTTTGTTAAACGTTTGAAATTTACCTGTAATAAGCAAGCATTTGTCTAAAGCATCAACGTTTAACAGAGGTTTGACTGTTGTTCAAGAGCATTTACATTAAATTATTGAAGTTAGATATAAAGCAACCTTTGGAAACAAAGGAAAAAAACTAAATATAGTAAACTCCGTATTTATGTGCCTAAGTTTCGAACTTCTTGGCTCCTTACCATAACTGGCACACAAGCTGAACAAAATAGCAAAGTATATGTCTAGGAAGAGCCTCTATCACAGAACACTACCTACCAATGACACTAGGAGGAAAACAAACTACGATGGAAAAGTCCATTTTACTGCCTCAATATACTCGTATGTGTAAAAACTGATGAATAAGTGGCAAACAGAGTAGACCCTGGTCAGACGCCGCGTTCTGCGGCGACTGATCTGGGTCTACACTGTTTGATCAGGTATCTCTATCCGCATACACTGCGTAAATACAGTAACATACTCGGATTGGTTGAATTTGTTCATGAAAGATAACGAGAAAAAATGGGCATAAGACAGTCCACGTTCACAGCAGCGCATCAATCGGGACTCTAATATGCCATTTTGTCAGAAACCCTAGGAAACATATGGGACTGACAAAAGCTGATCGTAATAGTGAAGTGGTCATAATTTCGAGGGGTCCTAATAGTGGAATTTTACTACACCTCTGGGCTCAGTTAAAGCTAACGATGTCGTTAGTTAACGTATCGTTAAAATAAAACTTTGATCGTTAAATATGACATATGCTAATATTTTTGCTGAAAAATGTGAATAGCTTTTGCATTTGTAAAAGCTACTCACATGTTTTCAGCAAAAATACCTGTGACTTTGGTATTGTTCTTACTAGAACATTTAACGTTTTGACCACTAACGAGCTTGTTAAGCTAACGATGCTTTGAACAACTGAGCCCTGGTATAAACTGGGGCTTGATAGTCGAGGATCTTTTACACTAACACACCTATAAAATTTAAAATAAACTAGTTGATTAAAATTGTTTTTGAATGTATTAATCAGTGTCCTGTCGATGTTTATGTTTATGTATGCTTTTGTCTTTCCAGTAAAACCGTATATAACCTAAGTATTCGGACACTTCAACCCCTTACCATACTTGATCTAAAATTTGAACAATTTACTACCCGTTTATGTGTCTAAAACTGCTGGATGAGTGGCAAACAGTGTAAACCCTGATGAGACGACGCGTGCTCATCATGGTCTACTATGTTTGCTCAGGCCTGTCTATCCGAATACGTATGGTCTATACCGTAGATCTTGTAACAGCAGAAGTAAACCTTATGAAATTTACCCTTTAAGTCTTCGGACAAACAGGTATGAGCAGACAATTTAGGTCCAAATCAGACGTCGCAGAAGCCGGATTCTGCAATATACAAGTGGAATCCAAAGTAAGATTTATCTATTTGTAACAAGTTTTAGAGTATGTTCATAAATCACTATTTATCGAGAAAACAGCCAAACTACACTTTGCCCTACATATTTGGACGGACAGGTCTGTGCAAACAGTGTAGACCCAGATCAAACTGCTCCTTAGGAGCAGTTTGATCTGGGTCTGCACTGTTTGTCATTAAGCTAGCGTTTTAGGCATATTACTAGATGGTTAAATGGACTTGTTAAATGATATATGAAGAGTGGCTGTGTCTGAATATTAAGGTTAATTGCGGTACCCGAAATAAAAGGGCCGCAACGTGAAACAATGTACCCTCTGACATGTGCGCCCAACAAAGATTGAAATCAGTTTGTGCTTCCGCACAGCTGATCAAAATCTTCGTTGTCCGTATCAAGAAAGGCTGCATCCTTAGCTATCTTAAAATGTGCTCAATGAAGATTCTGATCAGAATGCGCAGGCTTGTCGGAATCTTCACGGGGCGCATATGTCCGAAAGATACGTTTTCTGAAGTGGAGATTCAAATTTTCTTTCACTTTCTTTTTCAGTACCGATATTGTTCTGAAGGTTGCTGTCCACAAGAATATTGTGCCTATCACAAGATATGTTATCCCAAGATGCATTGTAATTATGGATGCCCGGATGGGACGTGTCAGAAACAAATATGCATGCCACAAAAACCGTGCTCGTATGATTCCGAATGTGAAATTGCTCACGCATGCTCAATGAACTATAACCTTGGATACAACACGTGCCAATATAACTTGGAGATAGGAAAAACTCTGTGTGTAGATCGTGATGGAAATTCTTTATCAAAGCCTTTGTCATAGCAAAATTGTGATTCATAGTTGTGTGGTTATGTTCAAAATTTTGTTTCGTGCTCATATAACATAGGTCCGATGGCGACAAATCTACATGTTACCTAATTTGAAAGTGCATTCTTTTTACCTGTTGTGGAATTTTGCGATGGTGTCACCGAAGAGAAGAGGAAACAGGATTAGATGTGGATATAGTGCGAGTCTTTAAAATTAAAATTAAAATCAAAATTGTGCAGATCTACTAATGAAATCATTCTAAATTTCAATTAGATTCTATTTCTGATAAAATGCTTACATACGACTCGTATGTGTAAATTGTTGAAGGCTTAATTGCAGCAATTTTCTCACAGATTATAAATCTTTTAAACACAGTTGTGATGCATGACCTGAGTATTCCACCATTGCAAAGGTTGAAAACACATTGCATTATTTTGAAAAAAAAAAACAAAAAAAACGTTTTTTTTTTCTTCTTTTTTTATTTTTTTATTTTATTTATTTTTTTTTTTTTTTTTGTTTAAGACTGACTGCTCATTGACCCATGCAATAACATCTCTCATACCACTGATGAAATATTTACATGCTAGAAACTGTATAAATCTCGCTTCAACTTCTTCATAAGGCTTAAAAGTCAGGTTAGTTTAGATTGAGGTATGTTATAGTAGATTGTTTGTATTGCATCGTACGTTGCTCCAAAATGACTGAAATACTGATGATGGGACGTCAACACACCAAAAATTAAACGTCAAATTTTTAAACTTTTGAACAATACTTTCAAGAATAATTTCTATCCATGTGTTCACCTTTACGTATGTACAGTCGACAACCGTTATCTTTAAGTCCTAGGGACTCTCTGAATACTTTGAGATATCCGTAGCTCGACATATCAGGTTTGTAAAATAGAGGAAAAAATAAATTGAACAACCACATTTCATAAATGAATATGTAATTTGACTCCTGAAGTTAGAGATATATTGAAAAATATTGTGGAAAAGAGGAGAAATTGCTCCTGAGGAGCAATTTCTCCTCTTTCCTACAATATTTTGTTATCTGTTGTTAGATTTCCATGTTAAAACAGGGACCAGATTGTCTCGTCGAGATAAGCGGTTATTCGAGATAAGCGAAGTCGAGATAACGAGAGTCGACTGTATATCCAGGCAAGGTATTTTGAACATTACCCGTGCTAGCTACTTGAATTCATACAGGTGTGACATCCCCTATTTACTGAAAAGACTCCGTCTCTACTTAACTGGAAACAGTCTTTAAATTTCGGAGAGACCTATGAAAGTCGAATACTACTAAAATTGAACCTCTTTTTGGTATAATTTTTTTCAGAGAAAAATAAGACTTGACATTTCATGTGTATCGTCTGCTAAGACTTGACATTTTATGTATATCGTTTGCTAGGCAGACGATTCCCATGAAATGCCAAGTCTTATTTTCAGAGAAAATAAGACATTTCATGTGAATCGTCTGCCGAAGACTTTACATTCCACGATTCACATGAAATGCCAAGTCTTATTTGCTGAAAAAAAATTAAAAGAACTTAGACCGTCTTCAGCTACGATTTTGCTTGGCTCTTAAGGGTTAACTGAAAATCTAAATATTTTGTTTGAACTGGGACAATTATTTTGTTGAGTCGCAAAATATTCCAGGTGGGATATAAGACTTAAAATAATACCTGTCAACCCGAACATGTATTTATTTTGTTTGTGTTGCGGTTTTACTGCCAAGTCAACCCAATGGGGTCATGTCGAGCGCTGTCAGTTTACCTAACCACACTTTTACGGTGCAGGCTTAGTCCTCTAAGCGCTTAACCAGTAGTATACACATCCTTTCGCCTGAAACTGACAACTGCCCCTCTTGAATCAGTAGAATGGAGCGGATGACTGTAGAAAATATTTCATGATCAATCTCCACGAAAGAATGTTGACTCGGTTGGGATCAACCCGCGGCTTCCTGATCACCAGTCGGATGCGCATCCAACTGAGCCACTGGAGCCGGCGAACATGTCTTTAACACATATGAAACTATTATTAAACAATAATCACAAACAGTAAACTTCATAGTTCAACTGTATGTGCTTCTGTTGACTGCCAAACATAGATTACACACAGTCGACTCGTTATGTCGAATTTCGAGGGACTCTCTGGAAAACTTCGAGATATCCGCACCTCGACATAGCAGATTTGCAGAAATGAGGAAAAATATTTCGAACAACCACATTTAACAAATTTATATGTAACTGAACTTGAATTTAGAGATCGAAAATATTGTGGAAAAGAGGAGAAATTGCTCCTGAGGAGCAATTTCTCCTCTTTTCCACAATATTTTTTTTTTACCTGTTGTAATTTTCATGTTTAGTCAGGAACAAGATTTTCATTTCGAGATAAGCGGTTATTCGAGATAAGCGAGGTCGAGATAACGAGAGTCAACTGTATTATGATATGGTAGAAAAGTAAAATGACGCGAGAAGATTCCAATCGAATTACATTATAGCAAATATAGTGGATTTGGCAGGCGTACAGAATTTACGAAATTACCAAAATATGACACCACTGCATTTCGTGCTGATACATCCAGAAAATGAATTGTGATGGAACATATTCTCTATCTTAGAAGATGTGAGAATGAATCCGTCCTTGAAAGAAGGATGGTTTAGAAAAAACTCCAGTTTACAAAAGGCTGATACGTTTCTTATACAATAATTTACTTTTAATATCATTATATAATTGGTTGGAATAATCAATATATTTCTATCAGTTTAAATTTGTTTTGGATCAGTTAGAATTAAATTGGAATTCTTTGGAATATTGGTTCAGCAACCCACATGCTTAGTAAAGTAACAACTCTAAGTTATGGGTCAAACAGGCCTAAGCAAACAGTATAGACCCCGATCAGACGCAGCAGAACACGGCGTCTGATCAGGATCTTTACTGTTTGCCATTCATCCAAAATTTCGTTGGACATATCAACAGGTAGTGAAATGGACTTGTTCAAGATTTTGGAAGAAGTATGGTAAATAGTTAACGTCCCAATTTTTAGGGTCAATTCAGGAATCAGTAGTATAGACTGCACAAAGGGTAGAAATATCTCTGCAGCAAATGCAGATAGCATGAACACAAATAGCCTTGCGCATCCATTTCTGATCAATGAATTCCGTTAACAGATGTAATTTCTTTCAGAAGATGGAATCCAAGACCCAGAGGACTAACAGTCCGAATCAGATTATAATGTCGCAAAGGCTGATTTGAACATTCTCTATTTGCATATGTATTAAGCTCCAGTTTTATTTGTTTGTTTGTTTGTTTGTGTTGAGGTTTTACGGCCCAATCAACCCAATGGGGTCATGTCGAGCGCGGTCAGTTTACCTATCCACACGTTTACTGGGCAGGCTTAGTCCTCTAAGCGGTTAACCAGTATTGTGCACATTCTTTCGCCAGAAACTGACAACTGCCCTTCTTGAAACAGCGGAAGGGAGAGAATGACCGTTGAAATAAGATCCAGTTTTAAATGAGGTAGTCCATATTTCTATAGGACAGGTGATCTTAACCCTTCTCTTGCTAAACACGACATGCCTTGTCTTAGCAAACAGCGTAGATCCAGATCAGTTGGCTTCTGAAGAAGCCAACTGACCTGGCTCTACACTGTTTGTCATGAAATATGTAAATTTCTATCAAAAACCCGGATCAAGTAATCTGATTGGCTGGAAATTAGAAGTGGGCGTGGCATCTTAATTTATTCAGCATGATAAGGGTTAATAAAAGTCAGTCTACGATGGCGGTGGGGGCATAAAAATTCTAAAATTATTGTCTTCAAAAGAAAACTGCAAACATATAAATGAAGTCACCAAGGTAATACTAAAATCAAAACCTTTCTGAGGCACCGACAGAAAGATAGATAAAAAAATCTAATGTCTAAACAAAACAACAATTTGGCAAAATTTACATATGAACAAAGGAAAATTGCAACAGAGAAACCGCTTTGGAACAATCAGCAAAACACAAAACGAAATTATTGGTTGCGGGAAGTGGTGATGGTGGGGTGCACTTAAACTAGATTTAATGGCGTGAAGCCTCCCCCTTCATCACGAAAACACGCCTATATAATTCTGACCCCCCTAAATCTCACTTTTATATACGCTCGTAGTAAAACTTGGGTTTATAGGGGTATAAATTAATTTTCTTATTTCTGCTCAAAACATAGATTGTGGGTACTCGTTAGAACCGCCTCGGCAAGGCGGTTCTAACGAGTACCCACAATCTATGTTTTGAGCAGAAATATGAAAATTTTCAGAATTTTTTATCTGAAAATTTTCCTGTTTTGGTTGTAAAATTTTCAATATATTTGAATAGGCGTGTTTTCATAATGTTAAGCTGAATTAGCTCCAAATTTGGTTGTCTACCTGATACAGGAAAAGATCACAGTAAATACAAACACTATCATACATGATAAAACGTTAGCTGTTTCAATGACGATCTGAAGCCATAGTCGTCAGCATTTTGGTTATACTTTAAAAAAGGAACTTGACTGTAGTACTAAAACATATAATCCAGCGGGTAGATAGCGTTTATACAACATTTATAAAACGTCGCTTTAGGTCATGACGTCTTATGTTGCACCGAAGTTAATGCGACGTTGTATAAACGTCATGGGTGTATGCTTGGCATGCAGTGATACCACGAAAAAAAAGATACCCTGACGAAAAATTATTTTCGGTATCAATTTTATTACATTACGCACGAAAAAATATACCGGGTATCATTTTTCGTACATCACGTCCGAAAATTGATACCGGGGTTTCAGAGTTGCAATTTTCGGAATACCACTAGTCACGGAAATAGCTACCTAAAAGATAAACACGGAGAAAACCTTTTTTGTCTTCTTACTTAATGCCTACTCTCTCTCTCTCTCTCTCTCTCTCTCTCTCTCTCTCTTGCTCTCTCTCTCTATATATATATATGTGTGTGTGTGTGTGTGTGTGTGTGTGTGTGTGTGTGTGTGTGTGTTCTCCTCTAACTTGAGAAATTTCTGCAACAAATTTGGACGTGCAGCCCCACGATAAAGACAGTGACCAGGGCCTATGATTACAATACCATCTTAAGGTCCTCCTTAACTTTATTATTTCCCCAAATCGGACGACAAGGAAGGTGCTGTGTATCTTACATCATTGGGGCGTCCAACTGATATTGGCTTACAGTTGGGCAAGGCCTGCTATCCTTGTAGTGGGTAAGGGTAGAGGGGGAATGTTTTTATTTCTTCTGTTTATTCACTTTCATTCCTGTTCCTCTTTCTTCCCTGTCCCTCTCTTTCATCTCCTCTACTTTCTCTTCTATCTCTTTTCTCCCTTTCTCTGGGAGACGACACAAAATGACCCTCAAGGGTTGACGTGTCGTTAAACCCCAACACAATCACAATCACAAGTGGATTTGATGTTCTTAGATAGGCAATGAGGCAATCTATGGTCACCGTGCACCAGTTTTGCAGACATATAGGCGTGGATACACAGGCTTATCTGAATCTGTTCCGTTGACACCAAGTATTAACTACATAAACATAATCTTCATTGCTGTGTATGAAGAAACTTAATAAATTGAAAACCGAGTCTCCGGTTTTCGTTCTTTTGTATGTTCTTTGTTTCGAAAGAGCAACCTTTTAATATAGGGATCAAACATGGTTTTTCATACATTAACATTCGGCAGGTCCCGTGGGAGGTGTTGAAAACCGAGGCCGGAGGCCGCGGTTTTCAACACCTCCCAAGGGACCTGGCGAATGTTAATGCATTGAAAAACCATGTTTGATCGCTATTATTGCATAAAAACTGGAAACATTTGCTACATTTCGCGTCATTTCTTGCACTGTTTTGTTACGCCTTTTCACCGATGTCTCGCGAACGTAATTTCCACAGACTATGCACGTTCTAGGGCCGGGCACTACACATCTCGTAACGGCAGCAAATCTGTGGCCCCGGTACGATCATATTGAAAGTTGCGTAGCCGTGCATTAACAGCGCGTGAATTGCCTTGTTAATACACGGCTTTTCGCTGGTTAATGCATGGCTTTTAATAACGTGCGAAACTGCTTTTTATGCAATAATGTTTTTTTTTTTTTATATTACTTCACTGTAGCTAATATTTAGTGTCCCCGCACCTCCCTCTCCGTACTTTACAATAATGCAGATTATATTTCCTTTGTAATCATTGACCAATTCTGGTTACCTTGAAAATCGGATACTGCTTTAGCCGGTGCTAGGGGACGTATACACCATCGCAAATTTCATTGGTTATATGGAGAGACGGGATAAATCCAAGTCTCCGGTTTTCGTTCTTTTGTATGGTCTTTGTTTCCAAAGGCAACTTTTTAGATTGTTTTCTTCACTTCGCGGCTAAAGTTACATAACATTGAATGATTTAATTAGTCTGAGTTCAACATACCAAAATCGTATTCCGGAAAATCATAAAGTAGATAGACATAAAGGCCAAAATAAACTGGGTGTAATCAGGCGTCCATGGAAAGTAAGCACTACTTGATAAGCACGTTTCGCACACCATGCCTATCAGCTTAATGTGAGGGATGATCTTTAAGTAGTGTCCTTTGGATCCGGTATCAGTAACAACCAATATACATAGCAACAAATAAGGCGCTTTTTTCATCCGAAGAATGCTGATATCTTTCTTATTTATCTATGAAAACATATGTTGTGGGTACTCATCGCCGAGGCGCTTCTAATGAGTACCCACAACATATGTTTTCGTGGAGAAATAAGAAAAATATTATGTGGATACCCCCTCTTATCTGTAGCCATGATATAACTAGGGATTGATTTATTTGAGTCCTTCAAAATATTCATCAAAGTTTCAGCCTTTTAATCCATATTTTGAATGCATTTTGATAGTCGTTTTGTGATATACCCTTTAGACACTGAAAAACAGCTGATCCCATAGAAGAACGACGTGAATATTTTTACCAGCTAGCATCTCTTTCATCCGGGGAATAGGAAATAGCCACAAGGGGCCAGGTCTGGAGAAAGGGTGAATTGGGCAAGGCAGATACTTTTGTTTATCTTCGAGAAACGTCGTCACAATGGCATCCTTGTGCGAAGGAGCATTATCATGGAGAAGCTTAACGTCTATCATTCGGCCGACGTTCTGAAAACAGGACTTGCGTGTTTACAACACTTTATTCCTGTAGAACAAAGCAGTAACACATTTTCCATTTGGCACCGCAACCTGGGCCCAGTTGTTCAAAGCTGACGATGTCGTTAGTTAACGATTCGTTAAAATGTACATCGTGTGATACGCAAATATGCTGAAATTTTTTGCTGAAAAAATATCAGAATATTGTATATTGATTCCGCTAAAACAGTTAACGAAATGACCCTTAACGAGCTTGTTAAGCTAACGACGCTTTGAACAACCGGGCCCTGGATTGCAGGCCCATTGATTGTAAAGAAGACCGCAGACATAACTTTCTACACACTCATTGTCCGTCAGGCAATACAAGGTCTTTTGGTAGATATCGTGGCCAAAATGATATTACTGACTTTTCTCTGTGGTTCAAAACGTGTATTTAACTTTCATTACTCGTGATAATGTCGGATTGTTTGTGTGCCAAATTTCGATTACAGCGTCAACCTTTTTTTTCCGCATAAAAACACGTGCCCTATTTTGTTCTTTAGAGAGCAAATGTGGGATCCACCCAGCTGTACTTTTTCGTACGAGGAGCTTCTTTTTTAGAATAAAATGCACTTTTGATGCTGAGATGCCAGTTATCTTAGCTAAATCCCTGAGGGTATGTTTTGCATCAGTTTTAAGAAGTTCTTTAATTTTCGCGTCTGCTTGTTTGGTAGTTTTATTGATTCTTCGACCCGACTTTGGTCCATTTTCAAGACGCTCCCCTCCCATCACGGAATTGCTTTGCCCATCTGAAAACTACCTGTACGGAACTATACTATCTCCGCATATGTTCACAATTTCATTATAAATTGATTTAGCAATGTGTCCAAGTTTTGTGCGATTCTTAATGTAAGCTCGAATTTCTGTAAAATTTCCCTGGCAATTTTTATGCATATTTTAACACAGTGGTCAACGTGTACACCGTTTCGAAACAAAATTTCACTACCTCATCGTTCATGTACATGTATAAAATACATGGTATAAGTGTATAGGTATTTAGCCGTTGAAGAAGTACATTTATAATTCTTTGCGAGAAAAAGGGCCAAGAACACTATTTAAAGATCATCCCTCGTATATAGAACAATGAATATGGACAGATAGTACCTAATTTTTAACTAACATGGACCCTTCGAATATTGTACACATCCACAGACCTTATTCTCTTAACTGTAGTCACAATCAACTGATCACTCACTGCCTATGTCATGGTAATGAACGTCTACTTGAATTTGTTTTAAGAACGTCTAACACAAAATGGCAGAGAGTACACAAACCACGGGTTAGGTGTTTACTTTGTCAAATTAATGTAACCTATCTATACTATTAAAAGAACGAATTAGCCTCAAAAACTAGAAAACGGTAAAAATCTGCTGCGGTTGGTTGGTTTAAACTAATAACGATAATTCAGGGTGTCCACAATTTGAGTAAAGCAAAATTCCCTGACTTTTCCCTGACTTTTCCCTGACCAAAACTCAAATGTCCCTGACCAATTTTTTCGATATTTTGCGCAAAGTTCTGGCATCTGCCTCATCCCCTTTAGCCAACCCTTTGCTTCATTTACACAACCAGCTGTAATTGTCTTACTCTTTAAAAGTGTTTTTGTTGCTTGTTTTAATATGTTTGTTTGTAGTTTCACTTTGAACTTATTTTCTACTTTATTTTTTCTACATACATACATGTACATGTATGTATTTGCATGTTATTTATTGTTGAATGAAGTCCTTGAAATAGAATGTATGTCCAAATACAAAAGGTTCTGTTGGCCTCCTCCACCCCTATAGCCAACCCTTACCACCTTTTATTGCTCTAGCAATTACCATTTTATTACTGTTTATATTTTTTCATTTTGTTAATTTTTTTTTTTTTTTTTTTTTTATATTGTTTTCTGTTGTTGTTTTTTTTATTAATACAAACATGTACATGTATTTGAAAAAGTAAACTATACTGTTGGATGTGGTGCTTAAATTAGATGCATGCAAAAATGGACAAAATACAAGCAAATCTAAAAGATATATCTCCATGTGTTCATAAGTATGCACTTTAACATTGTATTTATACAAACCAGTTTAAGCCTCCAACTTGGCATTGATATAAAATTTAAGGCTAGCTTGTATTTATTTTTTTTTTTTTTTTTGCATGCTCAAACACAATGCCCTTAACCACAGAGTTAAATGAGGTACAAAGTTCATAGAACAACTAGCTACTCATATTAAAGTGAGAATTATGAAATGAGCACAAGGAAAAAGTTTTTGTACCACATACTGAATCCATGCATGTGAATATTGTACAGTAAATTTGCTTAACATAGTTTATATATTAAGTAGAGCATATGATAATGATTTGTGGGTTAGAGATATTGACTACTACTTTATATAAGTAGACATGCAAAGCTGAATTGAAAGGATAATTAAACACAACAGAAGTGTAGAAGGTAAAGTGTTACAAAGCAAACAAGCAACCACAGCCAACAGTATGGAAAATGAGAAAACGTGTGTTAATACAATTTTCAGATGTGACTCATAATTCAAGCAAAGGTTATACAACAACCACCATGACCTAGGCATAATTGTATTAAATGGTATGGTACAGAAATAAGAGGATGTATCAAATCTTAAATATATCATAAACCATACCAGATGCACAAACTTGATAAAGATGAACTAAACTATGCTCAACATGAGGCAAGACAAAGCCTACAAATGAAACATGTATCATTATATAGACTTTGTTCAGACTGATGAGAGAGAGAGGTACATAGTGATAATATTAATGGTAGTGGTATATATATTGTTTGAGATTTTGTTCTTACCAGCCATACCATACTTCTGTACCATATCATGAAATGAAAAAATATCCATGACCAACTAGCAGAAACATATTAATATGCAAGACTTCTAATCTACTGATGAAACTAGCAATACAATTCTAGCCCAATACTTCTTAAGATTTTATATCTAAGCAAAATTGAGCTGTTGCATAGTGGATATGCTGTCCATAAAGAAAAAAACACATATACACAAATAGTCGATGTTCCACATGCACAATCTGATGTGCAGTTTTAGTTCACAGTTCACATCTTTTTCAGTGTCTTCTCCAGTGTCTCTATTTCCTTTCCAGTTTGTTCAACTTGCTTTTTCTTTTCCTTTGCCTTTTCTCTAAAGGCATTGGACTTTGTCACCAGGTCCCATTTCATTTTCTTTTCTGCCTCTTGAGCTAGGTCATCTGCTTCTTTCAACAGAGTCTCTGCACAGGACTCCAATTTTCTTTTCTTCCCTTTCAATGTTGTCAATTGTTCTTGAACTGTTTTTTTCCTTGTTTCTTCAACACTTGCAACCTTCTTTCTTTTTTCTTCTTCTAAATATGCATCATACTTTCTCCTGGCATTTCTGCATGCTTCCATCATCTTTTTTGTGACTGTTATTTGTGAAACATCAAGTTGTCCTTTCTCTTTCTCACCTGTCTCCTTGTCTGCATTACGCTCTTTAGGAGCATTCACAAGTCCATCATAAACTGTTCTGAATGCTTTCAAGGTTTCCTTACCCATGTTTGTTTTCAGAATATCCTTGTTTGTGGAGAAACCCCTCCCTACTGTTGACTGACCATGAGACATCATCAAAACCATCTTGACAACCTCCCACAAGGATTTGTACTTCCCATTTACTCCCATCAGATTGTAGTAGAGTTCATCTAATCTATCCTTTGTCTTGTCAAAGGAGGACAGTTGCTCACTTTCCTCCTTTGCTTCTTCCCTGATCCACTGTTTAAACTCCTGAAGACATTCGTCACATTTGCTTGCTGTCAGCCACTTATTATTAAGCAGTTTCTGCAAAATGCTGCCCATCTTTTCTACAGCTTTCTCTGGGTCACCACAAACTAGAGCTGGATCAAGACAGTCCATTGCCTTTACAGTAGCATACTTTAAAGGACATCTTTCTTGAAGCTTTCCAACCATATGCTGGAGGAATGTTATGCACTCTTTCTGAAACTCCAGTACACGAAGAGGACTTGCTTTCTTCTCCTTAAGAACAGTGTCTACTACCTGTTTTGCAGCAAACCCCACATCTACCTTATCTGGAGAAACAAGATTGTCCTTCTTAAAAACGTCTATTTTAGACACATTAGTTGTACTTTCTAGACATTGTTTCTTTACAAATCTCTGAAGTAAGTTGGTCATGATATTTTCAAGTCCACTACACAAGAATGGCACCATGGGCTTGTCTGTTTGAAAGAGTTCCAAGAATGGAACCAGAATCTTGGCAATGGTTATAAAGAAATGTAACTTTGCTGGCACAAGCTGGTCCTGTGAATACTCTGTCAAGTTTATGTATGATTGACATTTCGGCTGCTGACTTTTGCTTAATTTCTGTTCTGCCGAAATGTATGTCTTTATATTTGGCCATATCTTGATTGCCCTCTCAGCAACTGGAACATCTTCCAACCATCTGGTACTGCAAAACTGTAAGGCAAACTGTGCACTACCCTTATTTGCTACCAGGTAGTCTTCTCGTCTGGCAGGTGTGTCATTGAAGCAGTGATAGACTGCTGTCATGATGCCATCTAACTTCCATCCTGTTTTACTGGCTCCATACTTGAATGCTCCATGAACTACATGGAGACCACAGGATCCAATGTTGAGTAACATAGGAATGTCTGCGTCAGAATCATGCCGTTTCTGAACAAAAGTGTCGTAGAACTTCCAATTGGTATTTGGTCCATCCATGGAGATTTGCAACATGTTTGACATGTTCAGCCCTGAGAGTGCTTCGTTGAATTTCACCAGGAGATCTCCTGATCTTGTGTGACCCAAGAATACAGAGTCAAAGTAACGTGTTACTACCTTATTAAGTTCATTGTCCCAAAACCTAAGGTGTAAGTTCATTTGTTCCTCCTGAAGCACTTTGATAAGGGACTCATCAAAGCACACCACAAACACTGCTCCAGGCTTTTGAACTTTGGCGCTAAGCTCTTCTTTGAAGCAGTTGGCAAGTCCGAACTGAATGAAATAGGCACATTTGGTTTTTCCACATTTGAACTTCTTTGCTATGGCACTGTCTGGAAACATTTTCTGAAAGAGGTTACTTGTTTTTTCACTAGAATTTACAGAGTAGTGGCTTACAATTGTTTTCATAGCCCACAGTATCTCAGCTGTTAAAACTTCATCACGTACAACATAACTTGACATCATTCCAGATGTTGTTGGTTTTTGTGCTGGTGGTAGAGGTGGGGGAGGTGGTACTACCATATCCGTTGTATTTAACGGCTTATCCTCTGCACTGCTGGAAGGTGCAACCTTCCCAAAATGGACATCAAGAGGTTTAATTTCCTGCTTTACTTTGACAGACAATTGATGTTTCAACTTATGTTTTTTTCCATTGGCGTGACTAACTAAAGATTTCTTCCCCATATTTCCTAATTCAAAATTGTAGCCACATAACATGCAACGGGCTTTAGTTTCTGAATTTGGGTCTACCCCAACCCAGCTGGAGAATGCTGGGTCTTTAATCCAGTCTTTGTTGAATTTTGTTTGTTTGCTACTCATGACTATGAAAGTGTATCATTCACAAGATAGTGTCCTCAAAGCAAGTTAGTTTGTGAGAGAATACAAGCAGAGGTTACAAAAGCTCCAAACACCAGGTTAGATTAGTATATAGCAGAGGAAAGCAATTTTGGAATCATTCATATCATCACCTGTAAAAGAAAAAAAAGAAGTTGTACATCTGTTCTCACCTTAATTAAAAATAGTTAACTTTGCTTTGACTTTAAAGAACCTAAAGAGAGTGGTGGGTTTACATATCAAACTTCTTTGACAGGAAAGACAAGTTAGTATCTCAACAACTCTCCACAGGTTCAAGGAAGAAAACAAGAGTCAACTATTTCTCATGTTTCCAAATAAGTTTTGTTATGGACAAGTTAGTGAAAAGGTAAGGAAATTGGAAACAAATACTTTTGTAGCTTTATTCATAGTTAAGGGCCTGTAATAAGTTTTTAGCTTCTTTTTTGATTATTTCATAGACACAGAAATTATTTTCTCTCCAGGAAAAATGTACTTTGCGACAAAATTCTTAGTGAAAAAATGACAAGATCTTTCTTAGTCATAATATAATGCAGCTGTGACCTTTGAAAATCTTCCACATTTAAAAAGAAATGTTAGCTGGGGAGGCAAGGGGCGCCAATCCCTTCAGTTTCTTCTGAAAGAATAATTTGACAAATGCAATACTTTAGAGGACAAGACATTATTATCTACTATCATTCATTAGAATAAGCATAAAGTAAAAGCCAAACAGGAAGAAACTGCCTTAGCCTTTATTCTTTTGTTTTTTTCTCTTCATGGACATATGTTTTCAAAATTCCCTGACTTTTCCCTGACTTTTGCTGAAATTACAAAATTCCCTGACCAATGTCAAAATTCCCTGACAATTCCCTGACCTTGAAAAAAAAAAATTCCCTGACTTTTTCCCTGACCGTGGACACCCTGGATATTGTTCTTATTAATAAGTTTTATATTTAATTTCCGGAGTTTTATTCAATTTTCCAGTTGTTTGTTCGGAAATAGACAATACTTTATTCAAATTCTCCCAAGGTAGCTTCTCGAATTAGATTACGTGCACATTGTAAATAAATTGGACGTCATCGAAGCATAGACGGGTGCGTATTTATATGACTGAACGTTCGGTATTCCCCATGTGGCGTAATAGGCAATTTACATTGCAGCGATGCTTCTGTAAACGACAAAGGTGTGAACCGAATGAAAGAAGAAAGGACGAGAGCGTAATGGCATACGTAATTAAGAGCTTTTTTTTTTCGGGAAAATTCATTTATTTCTAACTGCATTGAAAAATCTATCCAATAAGTATTATAATTTTGGTCAGTTATTACTTTCCTCCATGGTCAATACAGGTGAATTGTTGTGTAAGCAAGCTACGTCGTACTCACTCTTCGAACCATCGCAAACACAGCTGGGTCAGTCCGAACCCAATCTGATCACCATCGGGTTCGAGCTATTGAGGTTCGACTGTAATTGGTTCTAGCGGCAACGCTGCATATATGAGCCGTCGCATGGCAAAATCAATAAAATGACCTGTGCACCATGCGCAGTGACCTGTGCATCTGTCAAGTCTGATCTGTCTTCACTGTCCGCATGTAGAAACCTTTACCTTAGCAACCCATCGAGTGCGCAGCCATACTGATCAAACGGCGAATAACCATGTTGACCTGACTCTCCCCTGGGCGCCAAGTCATTTTATTAGGTTTGTCATGCGCTGGCTCATATGGTTAAACCGTCCGAAATCAGCAGGCCGATTACCTACGAATCTACCGGCGCAGTGGCTAAGTTGCTAGAACGTCCCCCTTGCGTTCGGGAGGTTGTGTGCTCGATCCCCGGCCAAGCCATACCAAAGAATTCAAACATGATATTATTGTAGCTGTTTTTTTGCTTGGGGCTCAGCATTGAGAAAACGGAACTGGTTTGCCTGGTATAACGTGACTGGATGGAATGTTACGTCATGCGTCTGGCGCGGGATATTTTAGTGAGGCAGCACTCTAAAAGTAAATTTTGAGCTCCCTGTCATATAAAGACATCGTCGCGGTATGACTAAAAGATCGTGACGTTGAACACTGATAGAATTAAATAAAAAAAATAACCTTCGAACTTTTTTTTTCAGATTGAAATCTGTTTGATGAATCGCAAGCGCGGGTCCTTTTCCTAGTATCTATCATATATGAAAAGAAAACAAACGAGAATGCCGGAATGATTATTAAGAACAAATTTCCATAAGCGGTTTTCCATGTATGCAGACGTTTTCCTGTTGGCATCATTTTTCGTGGCTATTTGTATTCGAAAATTGCAACTCTAAAAACCCGGTATCATTTTTCGTACTTGATGTACGAAAAATGATACCGGGTATCATTTTTCGTACGTAATGTACGAAAATTGATACCTGGTATCATTTTTCGTCGTATCAATGCAGTCTTTCACATAACATTTGTTATATTCTTTCCGTTTCTGGTATAAGCGCAGTCTCATCAGTAGTTTTGCACGTTTTAAATATAATTCTTTTGTCACAGAAAAACGAAAACATTAACCAAACAAAGCAGTCACCCAGGTCTATCCGGCATGTTTAATATTTGCATAAGCAAAAACAAAAATCAATGTGCAACATATTAAAATGCATTGCATTTGAAATGTATTTATCTTACAGATTACTGTGTAAATATTTATTCATACGTTGCACGAAAATATTTATTCATATGTTGCATAACGTAAGAAAAGGGCCTTTGCGTAATTACGAAAATACGCCTATTCAAATATACTGACAATTTCACCTCCAAAAACTGAAAAATTTCAGATGAAAATCTCTGATATTTTTCATATTTCTGCTCAAAAACATAGATTGTGGCCACTCATTAGAACCGCCTCGCCGAGGCAGTTCTAACGAGTAACCACAATCCATGCTTTTTAGCAGATATAAGAAAAATAATGTATACCCCTGAAACCCCAGTTTTACTATATAAAAGTGGGGTTTAAGAGGGTCAAAATTATATCGGTCTGTTTTCGCAATGCATATGCAATCTACGAAAGACCAAAACAGACAGACACTTACAGATTTAACGAATGTTGTAGAATATATCGGGGAAAAAAAAAGGTCCTAATCATATTGCTATGGAAGTTACTCTGACCTACAAAACTTTCGACATCACTCGGAAATATGGATTTTCCTCATCTCTCCTTCTTTTGGTGCCTCGGGAAGGCTGTGCTTCGTGTTTGTGGCATTACTTTGGTATATTTTATCAACGCTTTCGAAATAAATAAAAGTGGTCAATCCAAATAAAAGTGTTCTGAATGACCATATTTGATTAGAAACAATTTTTCATTTGTATGACCTCTGCAATTTGTATAGTAGTCATATTTTTAAAATTCTTATATAAGATTTCTTTTTTGCTTTTCTCCACTGATTTTTAATTATTGATGTTTCAATATTTGAAAATTTCAGAAAGCGGAATGAACTTGTTAAAAATCTGCCTCCAATCTACCTACCCTGTCGATTTTTATATAGTTTGCAGCTATTTTTACTGTGGGGCGCAACTGATTTTTTTTGAAAATCAACGAACAGAATAAATTTTAAGTGCACAGGTAGGTTTTGTATTGAATTATGACAAAAGGTTGCAATTTAATTCTTTTGAGTATCATTACAAAAACATGCCTTTTCAAATATACTGAAAATTTTACCACCAAAAATGAAAATTTTCAGATAAAAAATTCTGATATTCTTCATATTTCTGTTCAAAAAATAGATTGGGGGTACCCGTGAGAATCGCTTCGGCAAGGTGGTTCTAACGCGTACCCACATCTATGTTTTTGAGCAGAAATAAGAAAAATAATGTATACCCCTGCAAACCCCAGTTTTTCTATAAAAAAGTGGTGTTTAAGGGGGGTCACAACTATATAGGCATGCTTTTGTGATGAGCGTCAATTTTCACTGTTCGTTTATGGTAAAAGAATTCGTTTTTCATGTTGCACTTCATATCCATCAGCTGCTTGGCGACTGTGTTTCCACAGAACATAGAATAGAACGAATAAAAGTAATCATATACAATGAATTTATCATTATCGAAATGCTAAGCATTGTACAGCCAGACTAGTGTCCGCCCTATCTGTTGAATCATTCGCAAAATATATACAAGTCACAGTACAAAAGCGCCAAGTATAGTGCTATCGCCGAGTATAACCCATTTAGTCGGTAAATTTTCAAAAGGGTCATTGGCAAACAGTGGAGACCCAGATCAGATACAATGTTTGCAATAAATACAGGATTTTTTTTTTGTAACATGGTAAAAATAAAAACTAACCAGACACCCTGCTATGGAAATAGACCGGTCCAAAGAGTTGTGGTAGATGAGACCACTCGACGCAAATGGCATAACATGAAAGACGACTGTACGACACAATGATGTTTTAGGATTACCGTATTTACCCTAAGTATTTGGACACCCTAACTCCTTACCCAAAGATTGAAGAAGTCCATTTCACTACTTGTTGATGTGTCTAAAAGTAGCTGATGAGTTGCAAAACACTGTAGATCCTGATCAGACACCTCGTTCTGTGGTATCTGATCGGATCTACACCGTTTGATCAAGCCAGTCCCAAAGATTGAATTCGATTTTTCCACCTTTGAAAAAGTACAGAAAGATATGTAATTGCACAAGGATGCTTTACAGGGGTATCTGTAAAGGTATTGACTCTTTAACCTTTCTCATGCTGAATAAATTAAGATGCCACGCCCACTTCCATTTTCCAGCCAATCAGATTACTTGATCCGGGGTTTTGATAGAAATTCACATGTTTACTGACAAACAGTGCAGATCCAGATCAGTTGGCTTCTTCAGAAGCCAACATCTGGATCTACAGTGTTTGCTAAGATACGACGTGTCGTATTTAAGCAAGAAAAGGGTTAAGGAAAGAATTTGCACTTGTACTAATAGGGGAAGGGCAGGTAGCGGGGTGTAAATTCTTTCTTTTTAGAGCAGACCCCTTTCAGAATGGTATTTAAGCCAGTTATAGTTTTACTTATGACCATTCCAACGTGGCATTTCTGTTACAGTTCCTCTTCGGTTTGTCAGTTCTGTTTTCGTAGAGTGCCGGGTCTTGTTGTTCAAAACTAACTATATCGTTAGTTAAAGTATCGTTAAAAGTTTGATCATCAAATATGGCATATACGCTAACATTTTTGCTGAAAAAAATGTGAGTAGCTTTTGCACTTGTACTTGCAAAAGCTACTCACATTTTTTCAGCAAAAATACCTGCGAATTAGATATTGTACTTACTAGAACCGTTTACATTTTGACCACTAACGAGCTCGTTAAGCTAACGATGCTTTGAACAACTGGGTCTTGTTTTGTGATGCCATTTCTTGTCATTCATACATCTAATTCGATGCCTTGCATCACGATAACATGCCTAAATAATGTTGACCCCCTTACACCCCACTTTTATATAGTAAAACTGGGGTTTACAGGGGTATACATTATTTTTCTTATTTCTGCTCAGAAACATAGATTGTGGGTACTCGTTAGAACCGCCTCGCCGAGGCAGTTCTAATGAGTACCCACAATCTATGTTTTGAGCAGAAATATGAAAAATATCAGAAATTTTTGGATGGTGAAATTTTCTATATAGTTGAATAGGCGAGGTTTTTGTAATGGGAGGGCGGTTTTCCGTGAGCGTAGCCTTTACTCGAAATCCTAAATTCATATTACTTTCAAAGACTAAATTCGATTGTAAAACACACACTAAAATGTTCTTATCTTAAATAATTTGATCGCGACACTGTCGTATATTACGTGCATCCCTTTCCAAAAGAACTTTTACTTGCGAAAACTTTATCTGCACAAATTAAGCACAAGTCCAAACGTTACCAAACTTGACAGAATTCATTTCACTGATACATAACCAGCTGTCATTGACTTAATACAGCTTCAAATCAAACTGTCATGCTTCCAACTGGTGTCGAGAAGACACTTTTAAAACAACCGATAAATTGAAGTTGGTGTGATGGTGCTTATTTAATAATGGAGAAAAACAACTGGCGAGGAACTTTTTTGGTTTATATTAACCCATTTATGCCGAATGGACTCTTCTACCACAATTTTATGGACAGGCCCATTTCCTATAAAAGGTGTGTGAGTTTCTGGTTAGTTTTAATTATTCGCTTTTTGTGGCTCTTTTACGGGACGCCAGGCTTCTCTGTTTAGTCCATCTTCTAGTGGTATACACTCATCTTTTATGTGAAAAGTTACCTACTTATTTCTCGCAATATGAGTTTAAACGATTTCTGTCGTATTTGTGATAATTCAGATGCAACGTAAGGAAACGTACCTTCTGACAAGTGCGCCCAACGATGTCTTAAATCAGCCTACGCATCACCGTAGTCCAATCAGCGTCAGTGCGCAGTCTGATCTGAATCTTCGCGAACGTAGATTTTCTTTATTTATAGACGTGTAGGAACATATATACACGTATAAAATATGTATTAATGACACAGAGAAGATTCCTGGAGGTTTATTATACAGATGAAGCAAAGAAAAAAAGGTCATGGCACCCAGAAAAATTGTACAATATATTTCATAGTTTCATCAACTCTTAGATCTATCAATATAACGACGAAGCAATGTGAATCAACCCAGAAGACAACTCTAATCAGACAAACAACTATCCTTCTGTCCAAGATTCTATTGCTTGAATACATCACGAAAACATACCTATATAATTTTGACCCCTCAAACCCCACTTTTATATAGTAAAACTGGGGTTTACAGGGGTATACATTAAATTTCTTATTTCTGCTCGAAAACATAAATTGTGGGTACTCGTTAGAACCGCCTCGTCGAGGCGGTTCTAACGAGTACCCACAATCTATGTTTTGAGCAGAAATATGAAAAATATCAGAATTTTTTATCTGAAAAGTTTCATTTTTTGGTTGTAATATTTTCAGTATATTTGAATAGGCGTGTTTTCGTAATGATGTTAGTAGATTACATCACATTTATCATTTATCATTTAAGATAAAAAGAAGTTACTGTTGTTTATGTTGTTTTAAAAATACACACCCGAAGAATATATGTGAAAACAAAGAAAGCATATATTTATTTGTGGAATGTCTATATGCAATAGAAGAGCTACTATTTTACAAGTCGAATAAGCTATATGGAAACAAAAATCTCTCTCTCAGTAAATGGTAAAAAACACAATGACGGATTCAGGAGCGGTTGGGTCGAACTATTATTATACAAAAATATGTAAATTGCAGACAGAAATATATATGAGACAACTATTCGCACTTACTCTAGTTTTATATATGCAATTCACAGATTGGCATGTATGGAAGTTGACAACATCACAAGCGTATCTGCAGACCATGTCAAAACCGTCCACCACCTATTTCCAAAGAATTGGCGGACATCTCTAGGAGGATTTTTAAACTAGACTTGTGTTTTGTCAACCGTGACCCAACATATGAATCTTGTTTGAAGAGATTCGAATCAGTAAAACAAACAAAGTAAACCCTAACATATCTGAGTCCATATATCAGTACTGACGCTAAATGCAATTTTCAAACTGAGCATGTGATCTGTTGGCCGATGTCAATTATATGAATTTCTTTTGATCACTTCAAAGACACTCACATATTGTACACAACCAAATTACGCTAAATGCATCAGAACTCATATTACTGTTGCATCATCAACAGTTAAATACTGTTTTCAAATCTGAACGTGTAATTTATCATTTTGAACCAACAATTCATTTCGTTTGATCGGCTCAAAGTAATAAGATTATAGACAAAACTAACTTCAAAATACCTGAACATATTAGGGATATAATTCAAGTTACTGACGCTGCAATGCCGTTTTCTTTCAAATTCAAAATAAAATCTATCGCCCGAAGCACACCAAACATTTTCTTTCATAGATGCAAAAAAATTAAAACTATTGATACAAACGATTGTGGACACACAAAGTCGAGCTTGTCAGTGGTCATAGATCGGATCAGTATCTGCGCTTAAATGCCAGTTTCAAACTGAACCTGTTGTCTGTTGTCTATAGTTATACTGACACTGATAATTTGTCACCAACATATACATAAACAAAATAAAGAATATCACAGCTCTAGATAAATGTAAATCTAAAAGGTTTTATCAACAAAAATGACATTTTATATTTCTCTACGTACCTTTAACCCTTGTCATGCTGAATAAATTTTGATGCCACACCCACTTCTAATTTTCAGCCAATCAGATTACTTGATCCAGGCTGTTGATACAAATTCACATACTTAATGATAAACAGTGCAGGTCCAGATCAGTTGGCTTCTTCAGAAGCCAACTGATCTGGTTCTACACTGTTTGCAAAGGCAGGGTATATCCGGGTTCTGCAGGACTAGGGTTAAGAATCGCTTCGCCAATGCGCTTTTAATGAGCACCACAACGTGTGTATTTATTGCGAAAACATGTCTAAGGTTTGCCTTGTAGAAAGACATAGTTGGACAGCGAAGGCCCAGATCAGCCTGTTCATTAGTTCAGTTCACCACCCACTTACAGAGTCATTGGATACGGTAGAATGTATACATGTGTAGCAAACGCCCGCAGCGTGCGACTTGACTAACTGATCTGGATCTTCACTGTTCGAATATACCCAGAAGACACATTTTCTCCTGGCGATTCTTATTCCTGTGCCGCTTATCGACAATGCGATTCTATAATAAACGTAACGACTACAAAATGCCTTCCCTCACGAACAGTGACCACCTGCTTCAGCCTATGTTCTCCCTAGACACGCAGGTAATTCTCTATCACATGTCCTAGGTCTACACATTATATGATGATCTACATGTATAATCTATCCGTGTAGTCCAGATTACTTTGATCTATATTTGAGCCACACCATAAAGAAATGCCTTCGAAGTTAATGTGGAAAGTAATGATCTTTATTAAAGATCCTGATCAGCCAGCCATATAGTCTGATTAGGGAGTTTGCTATATGCATTATCAAAACACGCCTATTCAAATATATTGAAAATTCCACCACCAAAAACAAAAAGTTTTCAGATAAAAATTGTGATAATTTAAATATTTCTGTTCAAAAGATAGATTGTAGGTACTCGTTAGAACCGCCTCGCCGAGGCGGTTCTAACGAGTACCAACAATCTATGTATTTGAGCAGAAATGAGAAAAATAATGTATACCCCTGTAAACCCTAGTTTTACTATATAAAAGTGGGGTTTAAGGGGGTCAAAATTATATGGGTTTGTTTTCGTGATGTCATTATATTCTACAGTATCCAATAATTCTTTAAGCGGACAGGGGTCCAGATCTGTCTGCACAGGCCCTAAAGATCCCTTTTCCTATGGCGGGTCTCATTTGTAAAACGTGAGTTCTCTAGTACTAAGTCTGTAGTTCAGATAGGTATAGCGCAGACTTTGTACGGCTTTGGCTGTCCTGTGATTCCTGTTTGCACAATAGTACAATCCGGCGGTGCTTCTCCAGCAGGTGTCTTGAACTGGAAACGTTGAAGAAGGGTTCCAAGGAATATAAACAGTTCCATTCTTGCTAGATGCTTGCCGAGACACGCACGCCCGCCTTGAAAAAAAAGTAAAAGAATGAACAGAGAAGTTGTATCAATAGCAGGATCGTTCGAGAAGTTGAGACGAGATGCCCAAAATTCAAATCCCATCAACACAACTGCAGGCTATGGCAATCAAAAAAAATATACAGATGTAGATAACCTTGCATGTCAGTACTTACTAACTGGAGCCTTTTGTTGGCACAACATCTTTAGGGCCATAGACATATGTCGTAGACATGGGTAGTAAGGATTAATCATAGCGCCAGGCCAGGCTTAAAATGAGGGTAATTAAGAGGTGTCTTTTCGCTCTTCTATAAATTAATGGTATGTTGAAGGTATTCATTAGAATCACCTCGATAAGGCGATTCTAATTAGTACACACAATATACATTTTCCCGACAAAATGATGGCCAGACGATTTACAATACTCCTTAAACTTGGATAAGTAACATTAACCCTTTCACCCCCGAATTTCTAACATGTACTCGGACATCTCTGAATTTGGACAATTTCATTGTAGCAAATAGGGGTTTCAGTTAAAATCAATATCAGGATGACAATCCTTGAAGATCTAGATGAGACGGCTCGTAATGAGGCGTTTCATCTGAATCTGCACTGTTTGCAAAGATATCTGTATTGGTCTGTCGGGACGAAAGTGTTAAACATAAGGTAGAGCAAAAGATAATGATGATTCAATTGTACTCATGTTTGTTGACTGAATCACGGTTAATATTATTTTGTTTGGTCATTTATTTGTACATTATCTATTTTCTTTCAGTGCTTCCGGAAAGCACTATTTCGAGAGTGTGCCCTTCATTGGGTAACTTCATTTATAATTTTGACTAGTTCTGGAGAAATAAACTAAATGTCAAAAAGACTGCCTTTGGAGACAAAAAAAAAAAAAAAAAACATTACAGATTAGAAAATGGGAGTTTCGGTTTTATTGAGACTCTTCATAAGCAATAATGAAGTTTGCAACACTGCTTACGCCCTCTAGCGTATGCATGAGCAGAACTTCAATTTCAAATAAACCACAATAAGCCCAATGATCCCAAAGAAAATGGAATATAATCTGCACAATGGCGAAGTGCGGGGAGACGTTCTACGGCAGCCACACGGCACTAACACCAGCTGCAGTGTAGTAAAATAAATATTAAAAAGATTGCCTTTGGAAACAAAAGACACATAAAGCCTTCTTTATTTCATTGCAGTTTTGCGATTTTTTGTGTGTGTTTTACTGTTCTATTGACATAGAATATGGACTATACGCGTACTGAACACATATTTGCAATTTTGAGCTGCATCAAAAATAAGGTCGAGGTCACATATTTGCAATTTTGAGCTGCATTAGAAATAAGGTCGAGGTTTTCATCGAGTTAAACTAGGTTAAAGCAGTTATTTCTGCTGATCGTTTAAGGCAATTCCTTAATCGCAGTTTTCTTTCGTTTTTGTTTATTGGTTTGTATGTCGATTATTTCAACTGCATCGTTGTATTTTGTCATTGTTCCACATCTGTTCTTTTTTGGTGCCCAATGAAATGTGTTTCGTGATTGTGGTCGATCTCTTCTAGTAACTTCGTTTATATATTTGGATTTATGTGATAATGTTCTTCTAAAGTATTTGAGCGTGTATAGTCATACTTGAGGCCCTCCCAGTCGTTTTGGGGAACAGGGGAATAAGGCCATTTTTTCAGGGGAACAAGGGAACAAAAGTCTAAAACTGAAGGGAAAGGGGGAACAAAGGCAATTTTAGGGAACAGTGAATATCGAAAATCAAAATTTTGATTTTGGGGAACAAGGGAAAATACCGATTTTTTTCAGGGGAACAAGGGAACAGGTAGCCCCCCCCCCCCTCCCACACACACACACACACACACACGACGGGAAGGCGTCATACATGGAGGCGTTTTATTTTTGATTGAACAAAGTTTAGATATCCAAAACTAAGATCTGTAACAACGCGATGGTAGCAATTAACTATAACAGTCACTGAAAAGTGAAATAAGAGAGGCCTGATACCGTTACACAAAAAACAAAGACACGGGATAACAAACCTCTGTTCAACATAGAAAATGAACCCCTTTTTGTTTTCAAGGGGACTGGATACATAGTAGATTTTCTACTATTTTTACAGGTAAAACAACGTTTATAGCTTCCTGTTAAGATTTTCTGTATATCACCCTTCTGAAAAGGCGTCTACTCATTACGGAAACACGCCTATTCATATATATAGAAAATTTCACCTCCCCAAACTGAAAAATTTCAGACAAAAAAGTCTGATGTTTATATATTTTCGTATTTTCGTATTGGAAAACAATTGTTCTCAAGCGGGGCACATTCTTACCTCATAATGTAGATATCCATTTTCAGAAACGGAGAGAACATTTCTGACAGAGTTACCCCCTCGGAAAGTGAATCAATTTCTCAGAATCCTACGTGAAAGCACTTTTGGGCTGTTTCATGAAATATCACTTACTTTCGACATCACTCGGAAAGACGTTTTTTGCTTGTCGTTTTATTTCAAATGAACATTTTTGTTCTGACTGACCACATCTTATCAGAAATTATCTTTTTTTTTTCTGTTTCTGTGTTTTGTTATCAAATATTTACCCTAAAATTAAATTTACGACCGAAATTGGTCTGACCTAAGCAATTTCTACAGTAAAGTGATTTTTTTAAAATTTTGTCTCAGAAAATATTTTTACTTTTCTTTGCTAAATTTCAATTATTGATGGTTCACAACAATATTGAAATTTACAGAAAGATTGAACAAGCAGAATTTGTCATCTGCCTCCAAGTTACCTACCCCACATATTTCTGCATAATTTGCAATCATGTGTACTATTCGAAAAATAAAAGTATATGATTTTTTTTAAATAAAAAATGAATAGAACAAAACTTTTTGTGCATATGTAGTTACGACAAATGGTTTGCATTAAATTTACTCCTTCTGTGTAAAGCGCCAAGCAAAACAAACGACTTTCTGAAAGATGTCGAAAGCACTGTAGCCAGAACTGAATCATACTCTTGATAATCACCGAACAATACCTTACATAAGGTGAATGAACCAACTTTGAAACCAGAAATTTGTTTCCTTAGTACAGTATTCAAACCATTACGAAAACACGCCTATTCAAATATATAGAAAATTTCATCTCCAAAAACTGAAAATTTTCAGATAAAAAAAACTCCGATATTTCTCCTACTTCTGCTCAAAACATAGATTGTAGGTACTCGTTAGAACCGCCTCGCCGAGGCGGTTCTAACGAGTACCCACAATTTATGTTTTAAGCAGAAATAAGAAAAATAACTTTTACCCCTGCAAACCCCAGTTTTACTATATAAAAGTGGGGTTTAAGGGGGTCAAAATTATATAGGCATGTTTTCGTGATGTCTCTCAAATATGGGGAATGCCCTTAAAGCAAGAATGTGTTCCTAGAGTGAGCTCATTCTTTATTATAAGTGAATCAGCAAATGATTATTGAGGTTGACGTTATCATGTAACAATTAAATTCCTTGAAAACGTATCATTACCTTTAAATTTATTCAAAAAACGATATCTTCTGGAAGAATATATAGTAACCCAGCGGGCAGATGTTATTTATACAACGTCGCTTCAACGTCGATGCGACGTCCTGAAGTTGTATCGACGTTGAATCGACGTTGTAAAAATGACATGTCCCCGCTAGGAACCCAGGAAAGACCACAATCACGAAGCACAGC
Organism: Anodontia alba; assembly: GCA_964016985.1. Taxonomy (NCBI): domain Eukaryota; kingdom Metazoa; phylum Mollusca; class Bivalvia; order Lucinida; family Lucinidae; genus Anodontia; species Anodontia alba. The sequence continues at coordinate 31,285,025 of OZ024822.1, read as the reverse complement.
TTTCCCGAGGGACCAGAAGAAGAAGAGGTAAGGAGCAAACAATTATATTTATAGCCAATACCTATGCTGAAAGGAATGAAATTTTCCTTCTTTTCATCCAGTTTTCCATCCTGGTCCAAGAAGCGTTCTGGTCTAAACTCCTCAGGGTTTTTCCAGTAAGCAGGATCCATTAGAGCGGAGTAGAGATGAAAGAAGACCAGCGAGTCCTTGGGGATGTCATAACCAGCAAACTTCGTGTCTCTCATAGCATAATGTGGGGCACTTTGGGGCGCTAAAGAAAACAAAATTTAAAACATTTTAGAGTTATTTTGATGCTTCGAAACATTGTTTTACCCTCACAGAATAATTCTATACAATAATGAATCATCATGGGATGGGTGAAAAGAGACACTGTATCCCTTGTTACTTTTGCGCATTATCTCAGAACTGTCTTTAAGAAAAATACAGTAGCTGAATCATCTGAAGATGGGGATGATCGTTTCAAAATTGTATGTCGATGTTTGGTCAGTTTTGATATTTTGATGATGCAGATGGTAACTTAATTCGGAATACCTTCAAATACATGTTTAGATACTTTGAACAGTCTAGACATACAGGGCACAACACATTCTTAACAATAATAGTCTAAGAAAAAATATGGAGTCTCATTAAATGGAGGCAGCATTGTTTTGTCCGCTTCTGAAAAGGAGTCTACTCTAAAAGGAAAAAAATTGCTTCTGAGCGTAGCAAAGTCTTTCCTTGAAGAGTAGATCTCTTTTCAGAAAAGATAAGCTGTACATGAAAACAAACAGGAATCCATAAACTTATCTTTCTTATAAAAATTACGGATGATCCATCAAGTGTATCTAGTCACCTTTAGATGGATATGTCAATTGAATCCCTAAGAACACACTGAGAGTAACAGATTCTAAAAGAAATGATATCTGAGAGTAAGAAACACACTCATAAAACTGAAAACAACTGAAACGCATCAAGTTTTTTGAGCCAGCTTAGATAGTTTCAGCCAGATAGGCCTCATATAAATTTTCAAAAATTCCAAAATGGCCTTGATGATCACAAAATACCAGGGTTCAGTTGTTCAAAGCATCGTTAGCTTAACGAGCTCGATGGTGGTCAAATTGTTAACTGATCTAGTAAGTACAATATCTAATTCACAGGTATTTTTGCTGAAAAAAATGTGAGTAGCTTTTGAAAATGCAAAAGCTACTCACATTTTTTTCAGCAAAAATATTAGCATATATGCCATATTTAATGATCAAAGTTTTAACGATACGTTTACTAACGACATCGTTAGTTTTGAACAACTGAGCCCAGACAAAGTCACCTACACTATAGTGAAGTACAGGGAGACGTTTTACGACACAACTACCTGTTGCAGTGAAGATAAATAGATTTCAGCTTGTCTTGCCCATAAAACTTGACACCTCAGTTATTTCAATTTTTGTGAGTGCGTTCATTGCCCTAAAATGTCATTCCTTTAACATACGCTTATTATCAGTTGGTCTTAGTGTTATGTGGCGACCATAAACATCTCCCCATATTATACTACGGTGTAGTGTATATTTTGTGGTCATTTGTGATTACCATCACGAAAACAGGCCTATATAATTTTGACCCCCTTAAATCCCACTTTTATATAGTAAAACTGGGGTTTACAGGGGTATACATTATTTTTCTTATTTCTGCTCAAGACATAGATTGTGGGTACTCGTTAGAACCGCCTCAGCGAGGCGGTTCTAACGAGTACCCACAATCTATGTTTTGAGCAGAAATATGAAAAATAAAAAAAAATTTTATCTGAAAATTTTCATTTTTTGGTGGTAAAATTTTCAATATATTTGAATAGGCATGTTTTCGTAATGCTGAGCCAATTCCAGGATTTTTTAAAAAAAAGTTATATGATGATGGCTATTTGGCCACAACTACCTAATCTGATTCAGTAAACTTGACGATTAACATGTTTTAAGTTTTGTATGTGTGTTCATTGCACTCAAAGGAAATTCTTTGTAGAAAATATAAGAAATATATACTAACAAGAAGAAATAAAATCACAAAACATCATTAAAACTAACATTGCACTGATATATATATTATGAAATATACTCATATTTCAGTTTGTGGTAAACAGAAATATAGTAAATTATACCAATTGCAGATGTCCTCAGTGTTTCGCTGATTGTTGCTTGAAGATAAGGTAGGGACTGTCTGTCTTCCAGATTAACCATTCGACCATTACCAACAACCTGCCAAAGGGAAAAATGTACTAGATAGCTACACTAAGTTCTAATTTGTTTTGCATAATATTATAGATTCAGAACTTTTTGTCCTAAAATACTCTTTATTATAAGTAATACACCATAATATGCATTAACATTCGAATCACGGTCATCACGAAAACATACCTATATAATTTTGACCCCCTTAAACCCCACTTTTATATAGTAAGACTGGGGTTTACAGGGGTATACATTATTTTTCTTATTTCTGCTCAAAAACATAGATTGTGGGTACTCGTTAGAACCGCCACGCCGAGGCGGTTCTAACGAGTACCCACAATCTATGTTTTGAGCAGAAATATGAAGAATATATGAATTTTTGTCTGAAAATTTTCATTTTATTTTTGGTGATAAAATGTTCAGTATATTTGAATAGGCATGTTTTCGTAATGTATATTATTTTGACTTTGTATTAGCAAAAAAGCTTCTAAACATATTAATATCTTCTAGCCATCACCAATAACGAAGTAATCGTAAAAATAACAGCAGGATATAACGCGTTCCGTAAACTATGATATGCAAACTGGAACGCTTCGAACAAACGACAGAATATGTGTATGAGTGTATTTGTGGTTGAAAAGAACTTTTATTATAGATTTCTGCATATGTTCGCTCAAGAATTCTCAAATAACAACACGTTTGAAATAGAATCTATTGCTGCCGGCGACTCAATTTTTATCCAATAATAAATAATGAGAAAATTATTTAAGGACTAATTATAGAGTCAACTTTACCTCCATTATTTCAGCTCGACATTTATCTTGTACGGTTGGGTTTCTGATCAAATGTAGAATAGCCCAAGACAATGCTGTTGCAGTCGTATCAGTACCAGCGTTGAAAAACTCCACAATTATTCGAAACAAGTTCTCCTCTGGAATAATCGTGGCAGAGCTAGATGAGGTTACATCACGGAAACATGCCTATAAAATTTTGACCCCCTTAAACCCCACTTTTATATAGTAAAACTGGGGTTTACAGGGGTATGCATTATTCTTCTTATTTCTGCTCAAAACATAGATTGCGGGTACTCGTTAGAACCGCCTCGATGAGGCGGTTCTAAAGAGTACCCACAATCTGTATTTTGAGCAGAAGTATGAAAAAATATCAGGATTTTTTATCTGAAATTTTTCATTTTTTGGTGGTAAAATTTTCAGCATATTTGAATAGACATGTTTTCGTAATGTAATATTGAATGATGTATTTTAGGGCGATTATTTGCTACTTTTGCATCAAAACAGATTCGTCCCAGTCAGCATTCTACGTAAATCTATATCGGGCCGTCATCGGCCCGTCAGCTACCCTGACGGGCCGATGACGGCCCGATATAGATTTACGTAGAATGCTAGCTGGGGTATAAACATTTTGGATTTTGTAGATACTCAATAAGATTGCCTTGCTTGGTGGTAATGAATATCCACACTTATGACGTTTAAATACTAACAATTACCCAGTCAGCATTCTTCATAAATCTATAGCGGGCCGTTATCGGCCCGTCAGGGTAGCTGACGGGCCGATAACTGCCCGCTGTAGATTTATAAAGAATGCTAGCTGGGTAGATGTCTCTGGTGTAGATAGAGGTCGAACAAGTTCCAGATATAGTTCAATGACCTGTTATGTAATTATCCTTGTAAATGTGTAAACATGGACTAAGATACGGGCATCGTTGACTGGTTCATTATGTATTTACCATTGTGCATCCCAAGCTGTATATAAAGATCTAGATCCCGGATGCTGTTCAATGACTTCTTATATAATAACAATGATAATTATTTAAATATTATATAATTATCACTGTTTGTTCCTGTCTATAGCTAAACTCTAGCAAAACTCACAAATGGGTTCCTCGACGTGTTATACAATTATTGTTCACGACGTAGACAATCTTAATGTTTCACTCTGGAAGCACTTTATGAAAGGTCATGGACTGGTTCAGTTGCATTTTCCATGGACTGCTCACCTGGTTATAACCAAGTATTAGCTTTCACCAAGCTTGATCTACGCATAGCATATTTTTTGTGCTAAGCGTACACCAAGCGTTTTGTGAACGCTTATACCTGTCATAGTTTATCTCTGTTGAGGCTCAGGAAAGTACTCAGTGATCTTTAACATAATTATCATTTTTGTCTCTGTACGTACAAGTCAACCAAATTGTTCACTCACCTGTTACATACTTATCATTCTTTGTCTCTGTCTGCAGGTACAGATCGACGAAATCACGGATGTTGTTGGGGTCAAAAGTATCTCTGTGTTCTTGTATTTTAGATGTAGCATAGCTCTCTAGCCGTTTAAGTGCCTTTAAAACCTTCCCGATCTAAAAACATATAAACAGAAACTATACTTTACTTAAAAGTGAAAATAATGTTTTTGATGTTTTACTTTGAGCTTTTATTCCTTTCGTTTTATTTTGCCCTGTCGCTCGTTGTCAGCCATGCCTTACTCACCACTGATGAGGCCTGAATGACTGAAATATGCACTTACAGAAGAAAGATAAGCTGTCTCACACGCAGTGAATCAAGGGAACTAAATACAGCACTTGTCAGTCTTTAAAAGGAGACAACTTTTATTGCAGTTTCCTTTTGAAACGTACGTTTCTGCACTAGAGGGAAATAGTATGTTCCAAAGGGGGCGAAACTTTTTTTTCTTTTTAGTCTAAACCCCTTTCCAGAAGGAAGACAAAATAAATTTTAACAGTTAGATAGCCTTTTCCTCCATTACGAAAACACGCCTATTCAAATATATAGAAAATTTCACCTCCAAAAATTGAAAATTTTCAGATCAAAAACTCTGATATTTTTCAGCTAAAAATATAGGTTGTGGGTACTCGTTTGACTCTGTTTAACTATTAAAAGTGAGGTTTAAGGGGGTAAAATATATATAGGCGTGTTTTCATGATGCGCTCTTCTAAAAGTATACCTACTTCCTTTAAAGATTTGAGTAAGAATTTGGCTACTGATACTTTTAAAGGATATTTTAAAACGTCTAGCATGTGATTGATTTGTTTTTTTGTTTCGGTTTTAAGAAAAAAAAAAAAAAAACAACATGTTTATAGACTAGCCCCAATTAACATTAAAATATACGTGAGCAATGAACACACTCACTAAACTGAAAGCAGCTGAAGTGTCACGCTTTTAATATGGCAACATTTGTGCGAACCCCGCCCCCCTCCCCCACCCCACCCCTCCAAACAACAAAAAAAAAAAAAAAAAAAAAAAAAAAAAAAAAAATAGGTCTGCATTATGTACCAAAACAGTTTAGTCACTATTAAACACGCTTTATTTTCAGAAGCGACAGCCCAGTCAGCATTCTACGTAAAACTATATCGGGCCGTCATCGGCCCGTCAGGGTAGCTGACGGGCCGATGACGGCCCGATGTAGATTTACGTAGAATGCTAGCTGGGAGATATCATAGCGTCTATTTGCGTAAAGCAGACATTGAACAACTGGTGCTGATTGTTAGGTAAATTGCCATTTGTTTTTTTGCGATTAAGCCTTCGTTTAGACTTATTTTGTCCAGTTACTTGAGTCACCCAATTGGCAGGCATAACAAGGGCCTCAGAGGGACTGACCATATTTATATATACAAAGGTTTCCAGGTAAATATTTACTTGCTTATAGACAGAAAAAAAAACAAACAAAAAAACAAAAAAAAAACATATAGTGTGTACATATATTAAATTAATTCCTACAACATATAAGCCGCTATGTGAGAAAACGTACCTGTTGATATGTGCGCCCAGCAAAGACCCAAATTAGCCTGCGCATCCGCGCCGTCAGATCAAAGTCTTTGTTGTCCGCATGAAGAAAGTTTGCATAGTTGGCTGTCCAAAATGCGCCCAGCAAAGATTCTGATCAGACTGCGCGAATGCGCAGTCTGATCTGAATCTTTGCTTGGCGCAAATGTCCGAAGGTACGTTTTCTGACGTTGTGGCTCATATTTTCATGTTGGAGATTAAGAGAAACTAATATCGTTTTGCTCCGAAAATTATTACCTCCGTCAATAATGGCTGACCAATTCAGAGTCCAAAACACGACAAATTGAAAAACAGATAAATGGAAAGAGCCATGAAAGTTTTAAAGTGACTCGATACGCCTGGTAGATTTTATGCCCTTTTTACAAGAGATACAACCACTTTTTCATTACGAAAACACGCCTTTTAAAATATACAGAAAATTTCACCTCCGAAAAATGAAAATTTTCAGATAAAAACTCTGATATTTTTCATATTTCTGCTCAAAACATAGATTGTGGGTACTCGTTAGAACCGCCTCGCCGAGGTGATTCTAACGAGTACCCACAATCTATGTTTTAAGCAGAAATAAGAAAAATAATGTATACCCCCTATAAACTTCAGTTTTACTATATAAAAGTTGGGTTTAAGAGGGTCAAAATTATATAGGCATGTTTCGTGATGGTCATTTCTTATTTGCTTTTCTGCACACTAATCCCCTTCTTTAAAAAGGGTATACCCTAAAAGGAAATAATTTGGTCCCAAATTCTTTCTTTTTAGAGTAGACCCCAGCTAGCATTCTTTATAAATCTATAGCGGGCCTGTTATCGGCCCGTCAGCTACCCTGATGGGCCGATAACGGTCCGCTATAAATTTATAAAAATGCTATCTGGGACCCCTTTTTAGAAGGATGGCAAACAATTTCGAAAGAGATACCCCCTCCCCCTCCCCGAACCCCCCCCCCCACCCCCATGCCCAGAAAGTGTATCAATTCCACTTAAAAGTAAATGCCCTACGTATCTACTTACCGTCGATCCTGGTAAATAGCAGAGGAAGGGGAACAAATTCTCGATGGCGAAGAGTGCAGCTCCTTTGAAAAATGTATCTATGTCGCTTTGATTTTGTAGAAACTGAGGATCATCATATTCGAATCTGAAATAAACATACCAATCTGCATGCAACATACGCTTTCTTAATTAATAAAAGACCAATTAACCGGAAAGCTGATCAGTTCTACAAACGACTGAAAATATAATAAAATAAATAAAAAAAAAAAAAAAAAGCATTTGAGCCGATGCACAGCATTTCCTACACATGAAAACATGCCTATATAATTTTGACCCCCTTCAACTCCACTTTTATATAGTAAAACTGGGGTTTACAGGGGTATACATTATCGTTTTTATTTTCTACTCAAAACATAGATTATATGTACTCGTTAGAACCGCCCGCCGAGGCGGTTCTAACGAGTACCCACAATCTATGTTTTGAGCAGAAATATGAAAAATATCAGTGTTTTTATCCGAAAATTTTCAGTTTTTGGAGGTGAAATTTTCTATATATTTGAAAAGGCGTGTTTTCGTAATGAAGATATCATGTGCGCCCAGCGGAGACTCAGGTCAGCCAGCGCGTATCAGGGTCTTTGCTTTCCGTCTGAAGAAGCATTGGATCCTTGGATAACAACATATTGTAGTACTGTGAAGACTCTTATCAGCCTGAGCAGATGATATGAATCTTCGCTTGGCGCACATACAATATTCTAGAAAATGCTGTGCTTTAAATGTACCCAGATAGCATTCTTTATAAATCTATAGCGGACCGTTATCGGCCCGTCAGGGTAGCTGACGGGCCGATAACGGCCCGCTATAGATTTATAAAGAATGTTAGCTGGGTATTACATTTCGTTAAATTCAGTGACCTTTAAAAAATAAAGCTTGAAGGACAAATAACGCAGTTTTTTTTCTCCGAATGAAAAGAAAAAAAACAGTGCATGCTAGTTTGTTTCTTATGGTAATAAACATATGAAATATGCCGTCATGAGTGAATGTGTTGTGGTACATTTGGATGGATGTATACGACCACTTTACAGCTAACCACATTATGATTCGACCAAAACTTAAAAGTTGTTTTTCTTTGTTTATGTATTTCCTTAAACATATTTTATCGTATATTGGTCGTCCATACCTCAATATACGAGGGTCCTGCAAATAGTTCTGTCTCTAATAGGCTTCCTTCGTTTTATCCCAGGTATATTTTAAAATGCTTCACTGCACTTGAATGGTGTTTTGAAAAGCTAACGATACCCGTTTATTTCGTGCAAATTGCTTTCCAACTGACCGAGTTATTTCAAATTGAAATCGATGCAGTCATATACACTGACCAATTTACTTGTTACAATAAGAAACGACCAAGCAAAGGATGGTCTAGAATCCATCGTTTACATGACAACGTCTCCTTTCATAAGTGTGAGGTTGTTAAGTCTTTTTTTGGCTTCTGAAAAGGTGAAAGTTTTAAACCATCCACCTTATTCACCTGACCTGAGTCCCTGTGGCTTCTTTTTTTTTCCAAGGCTTACGAAAATGCTTTCTGGAAACAAGTATACGTCTAGAAGTTCTCTTGGCAGCGCTATTTATCAGTGTCTCCAACAGATACCAAAAGAAGACTATTTATCTGCTTTTCGCGACTGGGTAAAAAGGTTACAAAAATGTGTTTCAGTAAAGGGGGAATACTTTGAAGGTTTGTAATAAAAATATGTTTGATAAAACGTAGCACTTAAAGACACATTTTGGATTGCATAACACGCTAATGACCATAAGGAGATAAGGATAAGAAATTCTTGGTGACTTTGGCCACCCTTACAGGTACGGGCCTGATAAGGGGAAATTAGATTTGATATCAGCAAAGTTTATGATGAAGACAGAGAAAGAGATAAGGTGGGTAATTTGGTGATAATTTGATGATTTTTTTCTGTTTATTCAATAAAATATAGCTGGTTGATATTCATTAGAATTGCCTCTCCCAGGCAGTTCTAATGAATACCAACAACATGTTTTACGGAGAAATACAGATATTTATGCCTATATGCTAATTTTATCATCAAATGCCCTCTTTATCTGTTTTTTGTTTTTTTTTTTTTTTTTGTTTTTTTGGGGGTTTGTTTTGTTGTTGTTTTTTTTTATCAAATACAGAAAATTAGTAAGATAGATAGTATTTATTTACTTATTTATTTATTTATTTAACAAAAGAGAAGGTTTATAGCATAAAATGCACATTCTAAATTGTCTAAGAACTTTCTGACATGGAAAAATAAGAAACATATCAATACTTTGAAAAAAAACATCTTATAGGCTCTTGAAGAAAACTTCCTAATAATTCCATTATGTTTTACTTTCATGAATAAATATGATTTAGTATTCCTTTGTTCTTCTTTCCTAGTGAACTCTCATAATTAGTCTCAAGACAAAATATTTGCAGATTCAATTTGATTGAAGCTAAAATATTTAGTTTTTAGGCAGTTATGGATATAATTGCGCAGTGTTCTTATTTACTTTAGAAAATAAATAAATAAGTAAATTAATAAATAAATAAATTAACCTTTCTGTTTTATATTTCTTTTTCAGTTTATTTGTATTTTTTTACAATGCAAGAAAAAACAACACTTTTATTTTGGAAAAAAAAAAAAAACTATCGAAAATAAAAATAAATAAATAAATAAAGTGATACAATACAAATCAACAAATTAAATGCAAAATTTGCAAATGAATTTATTTAGTTCTAATGTAACATATTGAATACTGCTCAATTACATGAATTAACCCTTATAGGACCCCACCTAAGGAGACTTAACATCCTTATAATGGCTTCATAATCACTTAGATAAGATAAGCCTTTGATGTGCGCTCTGTTATCAGGACTGTATATTGGGGGTGATCATGAAGGGGCCGGGGGGGGGGGGGTGGGGGGAGTCTAGCCAAAGAAGGAAAAAAATGTGTCTTTAAGTAATCCGAACCCAGTGACAAAACTTTTTGCATGACCCTCGTATCTACATAAATATTACATGAGTAAGGCAAATATATAAAAGGGATTCGAAAAAGGCTAATTAGCTTATTTGCATTCGTTTCCCTCCATTCACGGACGAGAACTCGAAACTTTGTGACCAATACATACAAATGTAAGTATTACATATGCATTAATTCAGTTGTCTTATTAATACAAATATAATTAACTAGGTGACAAAATTAATAATTAAGAATAGAAAGAAAGATGATAGCAAATAAGTGAAAGAAAAGTAAAAAGGCTTAGAGAAAATTTATGAGAAGACAATACTAATCTATATGAATCATTTTGCAAGTGCAATCACATAATATCGGAGAGAGGTTAGGAAAGTGATATGGGGATCATGCTATTAATAGGTAAACGTCAAGGCTTACATCAAGGCTGAGATTCTATTTTAGGCTATAAATATAAATTATATATTGGCTTGTTAGGCAAAATTTAGGTAACTTACATATTTAATAGATGTCTGGGTCCAGTTGTTCACAACTAAACGAAGTTGTTAGCTAACGTGACCTTAAAATTTCTATCTTGAAATATGGCAAATACATTAATATTTTTGGCTAAAAATGTGAGTAGCTTTTGCAAAGCCACTTACATTTTTGCAGCAAAAATATCAATGTATTTGAAAATACCTTAGCTACAACAGTTAGCAAGTTTGTCATTAACGAGCTCGTTAAGCTAACGATGCTTTGAAAAAACTGGGCCCTGTAATTATTTTTGTTTTTTGTTGGTTTATAGGACAGAATCAGGAAAAGCTTGCTTCTTCGGATAAATTCATGTACATGTTTAAAAACTGATTCATTCGCTTCATCTGTTATAGCGATGTTCCAAAACAATGGAGTGTAGGTACTGGTTGGCATAACTATGATACTTCATATATCCGTTTTTATCGATTATATTCTTGCATCCTTGTAAAACGAGTTTGCTGGTCTCGCGTAGTTGATATGGTCATCTCAGGTCTTGAATGATAGTTTTATATGTATGGACAATATACTACTCAAAGTTTGCTAAGGATCACATTTTATAATGTCTACTACTTTTAATAGATTGAAACGACATGAGAAATTAGATCATTTTTGGAAGCGTTATTCATTTAAGAATTCATTTTTAATAAAGTAATGGCCAAGTAAGTGTTCATTGATGCGTGAATATGGCGGATGGAACGTAAGGGTCGAAAATCAACATTTTTAGGATTGCTGGCGGAAATCTGAAAATCAAGAAAATCACGAGTCTGTGAGTTTTAGCTTAGTTAATAGCGTGTATGGTGCCCGTGAGCATTGATTACGGCCTGACATCGCCGTCGCCTGCTACCGATAAGTCTACGGAGCTTATGCTGAGGAAGCTGGGCCCAATCCTCAATGAGAGCCTCTCTGAGCTCCCGGACAGTTGCTGGTTGGACCTGGCGAGAAGAAATGGCTTTCTGCAGCATATCCCATGCATGTTCTATGGGATTGAAATCAGGGTATCTCGCTGGCCAATCCAATCGCACAATTGCAGCTTGCTCAAGGTACCGGTTGGTGATGTGGGCCCTATGTGCACGGGCATTATCATCCATCAGAACGAAATCAGGACCTATAGCACCTGCATATGAGCGAACATGAACATCCAAAATTTCATTGACGTACCTCTCTGCCGTCAGTGTGCCGTTATCGATGACGTGCAGGCCCGTTTTCCCCTGAGCGCTAATTCCCGCCCACACCATAACTGAACCCCCGCCATAGCGATCATGCTCTGCAATACAAACTTCAGCAAAACGTTCATTTCGCATCCTCCAGACCCTAGCCCGCCTGTCAGTGAAGTCCACACAAAACCTGGACTCATCAGTGAAAAGAATGGGGGTCCAGTCATTAAGGGCCCACGTAACATGATCTCGTGCCCATTCTAAACGCTCCTGAACACGGTGTCGTGTCAATGGGATGCGTATTGCAGGTCGTCGTGACCTCAAGCCAGCTTCATGCAACCGATTTCTAATGGTCTGCGTACTTAAACGAACACCGGTAGCGTTCTGCAATTCGCTACGTAACGTTGTTGCGTTGTTGAACCGGTGACGTCGGGCTTGTAGAGCGATCAATCGGTCTTGAGCTCGAGTTGTTGAGCGTTCACGACCTCCGGCGTGCTGATGTATTACGTTTCTAGTCAAATGGAATCGAGTCCACATTCTTGAGACGACGCTCTGGGACACCCCAAGAACACGAGCAATCTCCCTCTGTGACAACCCAGCCTCAAGCATTCCAATGCCCCTATTCACCTCTTCTTCACTTAGACGACGCCTAACTTGTCGGTTTGCCATACCTTACGTTAAATTCGATCAAAATGTGACGATAACACAAGCAAAACCTTGTTTCAGGTACACATGTACATTAAGGCAAATGGCCATAAATCAACGATTTTCACGGGTAGGCCTCTTCCCATGCTTCTCGTGCAAAATGTACATGTCAAATCAATAACTGCATTACACGTTTATGAGGCCCGAACATCGATTTACCTTTAGTAGCAATTTGATTATACAGTCGACTCTCGTTATCTCGAATTCCAAGGGACTCACTGAAACACTTCGAGATATCCGTACCTCGACATATCAGAGTTGAGAGAGTGAGGAAAACAATAAATTGAACAACCACATATAACAAATGAATATGTAAATTGACTCCTGAAGTTAGAAATATATATATAAAATAATGTGGAAAAGAGGAGAAATTGCACATTATTTTGTTACCTGTTGTCATAGTTTCATGTTAAAACAGGGACCAGATTTTCACTTCGAGATAAGCAGTAATTCGAAATAAGCGAGTTCGAGATAACGAGGTTCTACTGTATATGGTGATAATATGAACAAAATATCTGACGTCAAAAAAGTGATCCTTCGCAAACTTTGAGTAGTATATATAGTTTAGAGAGCTACAATTAGTTCGAAGCCTTAATATATATTCGCCCAAGTCTATCAACGACATAAAAACGATGGTGTTGAAACGTACATTGTATATTAGTAATGAGAGACCTTTTTAAGGTCCTTTGTGATCATTGTGCCCATTAAAGGTCACTGATGGGGTCTAATTGGTCTAAACCAGTTAGGCGGGCCCAAACATTTGACACTTCTGCTGTTTTTTAGTTTTGTGAGTGTGTTCATTGCTCTCAAAGTTATTCGTTTTAGAATCTATTCTAGTGTGAAAGAGTATCTGAATGAAGCGTGTAAAGCATTCCAGTTTCTGACTACTGCAGTTAGAAAGAATCTATAATATAGTTGGCTGCAAACATGGATTTTTGCAAATTCTCAGTTTCTTAGATTGCATGAAGAAAGTTTACCGACTACGAATATATAAGTATTTTAAAAATGAATACAAAACGAAAACATATGTCAGAATTTTAATGCCTAAAGCATATTCAAAATTTCGATGTGGCAGTGTGCCTATTAAACAACAAACTGGCTTTTACCCGTCGATGAGAGGGAGAGACTGTTTTCATTTTTTTACATGTTGTTGAGAATAAAGAGCGCGTACTTTTGAACTGTTTATTATATAACAGCATTATAGAGGAGTATTTTGAGAAATTCTGTATACAATCGAACTTCAATGGCTCGAATATCTTTGGGACCATGGAAATTTGTTCGAGACATGGGTAGTTCGAGCCACTGAGGGTTAATCATAGCGCCAGGTCAGGAGGCAAATGGGGATAATTTAGGATTGTCTTTTCCACTTTCTATAAAATAATGGTATGCTGTGTGTACTCATTAAAATCGCCTTGATGAGGCGATTCTAATGAGTACACACAACATACATTTTCAGGATAAATTAAGAAAATATCCTTAAATATTTGTTTTCTTGTGCTGTCGGAAAAATGTCCTACGGACTCGAAAACTAGTTCGAGTCATCCATGGTAAACGAGTCATCCGTGCTCGAGCCATTGAGGTTACACTATACTAGAAAATCCAGAATTCGGACACAAACCTGAATCAGAAAAGCCGCATTTTAGTTTATGTTGCACAGGTAATAAAAGCATTTGCTTATCGGAATTTTTTTGTTTTTAAATACTAATCAAAACACTGGCAGCACTGGTGGACTAGTTTAAACATACAGTCGACTCTCGTTATCTCGAATTCCAAGGGACTCACTGAAACACTTCGAGATATCCGTACCTCGACATATCAGAGTTGAGAGAGTGAGGAAAACAATAAATTGAACAACCACATATAACAAATGAATATGTAATTTGACTCCTGAAGTTAGAAATATATATATAAAATAATGTGGAAAAGAGGAAAGATTGCTCCTTAGGAGCAATTTCTCCTCTTTTCCACATGATTTTGTTACCTGTTGTCATAGTTTCATGTTAAAACAGGGACCAGATTTTCACTTACCGTGATAAGCGGTAATTCGAAATAAGCGAGTTCGAGATAACGAGGTTCGACTGTATTTTATTTCCAATAAACAAGGAAATGGTGGATCAATTGTCTCTGAGCGTAGGTTGGAAAATGGTCTTGAATTGGGACTTAAGATTGTTTCATTTAACCCGTAACTTCTTTTAATTTAAGCAGACAGTGTAAATCCTGATCAGACGACGCGTTCTGAATGGTCTCATCTGAGCCTGCACTGTATGCCAGTGCCCCTAAAGTTTTACAGACAGCCAGCAATCAACAACACTCTGACGTCACAGCGTCAAGAATAGCGCGGCTATAAATAATCGTTACCTGGATTTCGTCCAAAGCGCGGTTTGATTACATTGACCTATGATATATACTAGCGGAAAAAAGAAACTGTGCATGTATAAAAAATAAATTTTCTATAATTCTAAAATCCATTTATGCTTGAAACTTTACACAAACATGATGTGCATACTCCTTACCAATATTGATTGGTAAATAAGGTCCTTGCACGTGCATTGCGTTGTCCTTGTGCACGTGCAGGATTAAGCATATTCGTGGCTAGCAGTTAAATGTGAACGTCTTTACAATCTTTTTGACTCTTGTGTAAAACCGTTTTATCCAAGTGAAACAGAAAAACAAATTTATTCCTCCTGAATGTGTTGGTAAGCAATGCCTAGACTCAACGAAGCTCAGCGCAACCAAGCCGTTGGCATGATTCGGGCTGGTGTATCCCAAAATGAGGTTAGCAGACGGTTTGGCGTGCATACGAACACGATTCATGCATTATGAAGACGTTATCAGCAATCTGGTAACACCAGGGACCGTCGTAGATCGGGACGTCCATGTGTGACGTCATTACGTCAAGACACTTACATCCGTGTGACGCATCTTCGTAACCGACTTCAAACTGCTGCGTTGACGGCTAGAAGCATTCCTGGCTAGGGGAACATTAGTCCAAGAACCGTGAGAAACCGCTTGCGTGAACGGAACATTCGCCCTCAGCGTCCAGCAATCCGTCCAGTCCTACAGCGACGTCACCGTGTTGCTCGCCATGCATGGTGCAGGGCCCATCTTCGCTTTACTAGACGAGATTGGGCGAGTATCCTGTTCTCAGACGAGTCACGTTTCCACTTGGATAGCAGTGATGGTCGTTCCAGGGTATACCGTCGAGTTGGAGAACGATACCAGGATAACTGTGTTGTTGAACGTCGTCTCTTTGGCGGGGGCAGTATAATGGTATGGGGCGGAATAACAGGAAACGCAAGAACGGAAATTTGACTGGTGCACGCTACCGCGATGAGATTCTGCAAGCCTATGTCGTCCCGTTTGTGCGTCAACATGCCGTTACGCTGTAACGCGACAACGCCAGACCACACGTTGCACGCGTTGTGACTGATTTTCTTATTCAGCAGAATGTTAATGTGTTGCCATGGCCTGCGGTATCACCAGACTTATCGCCGATAGAGCACGCAGGGGATGAAATGGAACGTCGTCTACGTCATTTGCCAAATCAGCTAGTGACGTTGGCTGAGCTTTCCCGCGAGTTAGTTCGCATCTGGAACGGCATTCCTCAGGCGTTTTTCATCAATCTTGTCGGATCCATGCGGCTGCGATGCAACGCATGCATTACTGCTAACGGCGGACACACCAGATATTGACTTTGTGACATGGTGCTTGAGACATTTTTGATTTGTTGAGCCTTGGTGATGAAATGGGTCTTCTTTTCGCACTTTTGAATCCCTTGAACTTCGATGAAATGTGTATTGTTAAAAATCTGAAATATATTATTACTGTCTGCTACGATGTTATTATTTTGTATAACTTTTTACCAATGCACAGTTTCTTTTTTCCGCTAGTATATAATCACGTAAACAACTTCCTTAAGAAACTTTTGGCGTTTGTAATCTATGGCTCGAATGTAAACAGTCGATTCAATAATACCAGCTTAACGAGTTTAAGTGCCTAATCCGCCCGACTATTTTCATACAGATGAATAATAACGTACAGGGGTGCCACAGGTGTATTCACATGGTTATCCACAGACAGCATAAGCAGAAGAAATGATGTCTGGGCATCGGCTTCGCCACATTCTCTCTGCATCGATGATTTGTATATCTCGGAAACATGCTAGAGCTTGTGCATATGCCTTACCTAATACGCGAGCGATGCTTTCCCAGTCAGCATTCTACGTAAATCTATATCGGGCCGTCATCGGCCCGTCAGGGTAGCTGACGGGCCGATGACGGCCCGATGTAGATTTTCGTAGAATGCTAGCTGGGTTACAAATCATAGGTATCAATGTTTTGAGGTTTTAGGATTGTGCCATGCATATATATTAAATTTCTATTCATTGCAATAAAATGAGCCACAACACGTACCTTCGGACATGTGCGCCCGGCGAAGATTCAGATCAGCCTACGCATCCGCGCATTCTGATCTGAATCTCCACTTGGCACATTTTTTTATAGAAAAGGATGCAAAGTTTCTTCATGCGGACAATGGAGCCCTGAGCAGAGTGCGTGGATGCACATGCTGTTTTGAGTCTTCGTTGGGCGCACATGTCAGAAGATACGTCGTCGCACGTTGCGGCTTGGTTCAAATAAATGGCTATACTGCGTATGTGAAGTCTCTCCGCATAGCTCTGTTGAAGATCCACCCACGTTTGAAAATCGTATATACACTGTAAAAAGATCCCATAGATTTTACGGTAAATACTGGCAACTGGCTGCCAGTACATATACCTTAAATTTTACAGGCGCTGCAGATTATTTACAGTAATAATTACGCAATAGTAGGGCAGTGTAGGCCAAGGTAGGTAACATATAGGACATAGTGGGGATGTGAGCAACCGCACTGTATCTTAAGCTTACACATCCTTGCCGCATCCTAAGAGGAAATTCCTGTGAAGGTTCTACGGACCCCGTAAAAAATTATGGTAAAGGCGCCGGCAGCCAGTTGCCAGTGTTTACCGTAAAATCTACAGGATTTTTTTACAGTGTATCGGTTGGACCGCGCTATGCGAAAACATGTTTTCTGGTCATGTGCGGACAGCGAATGCGCAGTCTGATCATGGCCTTCACTGTCCGCTAACAGAACTATTTGATAAAGAGGGTAGGAATCGAGAGAAAAGGCCCGGATGATACTTTGCGCATGCGCAGGATGATCTAACAGAATCGGAACATTTTGCGCATGTTCGATGGCATTTTTTCGCTTGACGCTGACCAGTTTATAAATGCTTTTATGAGGGGTATTTTTTTTCTTTTTATATAAAATATTTTGTTTGTTTGTTTGTTTTTCTGTTTGTTTGTGTTTGTAAGCGCAGTTAATCATTCCTGTCATAATAACAACTTACCTCTGTCCATACACTATGTTGGCGATTATATTGGCCACAGCCAGTTTAAACTGGACAAGAAAATAGTTAGGTTCCCCCTTGTTTTCCAGTAGAACCTCAGACAGGCACTGGGCTTCTTCTTGTATTCGTTCTTCTATTGTTTTCTTTCCAACCCCAAAGTCCCTGAGTGCGACTATTGAGAACTTCCTCAGTGCAGCATGTTGATCGCCATTTCCAAGAAATAAACCTATTAATACAACATTAGTGTCGAGTAGTTTTGGAATCGGACAGAATTTCATAGTCGATCATCGGTTTTGTAAAACCGACTGATCTTCAACTAATAACCGACGCATTACGAAAACAAGCCTATTCAAGTATACTGAAAATGTTACAACCAAAAAATTGAAAATTTTCAGATAAAAATTCTGATATTTTTCTTATTTCTGCTCAAAAATATAGATTGTGGGTACTCGTTAGAACCGCCTCGCCAAGGCGGTTCTAACGAGTACCCACAATCTATGTTTTGAGCAGAAATAAGAAAAATAATGTATACCCCTGTAAACCCTACTTTTACTATATAAAAGTGGGGTTTAAGGGGGTCAACATTATATAGGCATGTTTTCGTGACGGTATTCTCATCTGATGGTTTAATCTACATAGTGCTAAAGCTTAAAATGTTTATGAGATGGAAGGCCTATGGGACGTGATACTATATAAACTTTTAAGACTGCATAAACTCCCCATACTATATATTGGAAGAGTCGAATTTCAATTTTAGATATGTCAGATTATGTGATATAGACATTTTTAGAGAAAATGGCTAATTAATTAGCAAACAGTGGAGACCCTGACCAGACGCCTCATTCTGCTGTGTCTGATCTGGGTCTGCACTGTTTGCCAACTACCCTTTTGGGGTTTCCAGACAAAAAAATGGAGTAACGTGACGGTATATCTCTAGTTACCACAAGTATGATTATACTGACACCGGTGTGGCCTGTCCCAGCTTCTCTTTTGACTGACAGCCCGATTTACAACTAGAGCAAGCCGATGGCGCGCCATCGCATATCCCCGCGCCAGCGCCATCGCATATCTCCGTGCACATCAAAATTCCAAATGCGTTCCTCCAGTCCTCACTCATAGTGCTATTACCTGTGACAGTTTCAAGGTTAGCTAAAAAAGCCTAAGAGGTGTTGGGTGACAATCAAAAAGTAGGACCCAAAATCCTACTTTTTTACCTCTAGTGACCCCCAGACATGCCCCCGGGGCAAAAGTTTTGCAACACTATATTCTACTCTTCATTACCTTCGATTTGATATGCAGCATGACTATATTTGTACAAAATGGATTTTGACCCATCGGAGCAACACCCCCTGGCCCTGCCCCCAGGGTTCACAATAAAATTCCGAATGTGTTCCTCCAGTCCTCATCCATAGGGATATTACTTGTGACAGTTTCAAGGTTCTAGCTAAAAAAGCCTAAGGGTGGCAATAAAAAAGGACCCAAAAGCCTACTTTTTAACCTCTAGTGACCCCAAGACCCGGGGCAAAATTTTTGAACCACTGTATTCTACTCTTCATAACCTTTGATTTGATATGCAACATGATTATGTTTGTTCAAAATAAAATTTTGGACCGTTGAGGCCACACCCCTGGCCCTGACCCCAGGGGTCACATCAAAATTCCAAATGTGTTCCTCCAGTCTTCATCCATAGGGCTATTATGTGATAGTTTCAAGGTTCTAGCTAAAAAGCCTAAGAGGAGTTGGGTGACAATAAAAAAAAGGACCCAAAATCCTACTTTTTGACCTATAGTGACCCCCAGACATGCCCCCGGGGCAAAATTTTTGCACCACTATATTCTACTCTTCATAACCTTCGATTTGATATGCAACATGACTATGTTTGTACAAAATGAATTTTAGACCCTTCGGGGCCACACCCCCTGGCCCTGTCCCCAGGGGTCATATCAAAATTCCGAATGTGTTCCTCCAGTTCTCACCCATAGGGCTATCGCCTGTGAAAGTTTCGAGAATCTAGCTTAAATGGTCTAGGAGCAATGGTGTGACATTACAGACGGACGTACGGTCGGACGGACGGACGGGGAGTATCGGACGGGGAGTATAATAATATCCCCGCTTTTTCTTCGAAAATGCGCGGGGATAACAAGGGACAACTTCCCTTTTTAATACCTGTTCGTCTAAAAAAACTCCTGGATGAGTACCAAACAGTGTAGACCCTGATCTTATGTTTGCTGATGCCTATCTGTCTGAATACTTCGGGTACATACGGGTGTACAATAGGTAGGTAATATTAGTTTTGCGTTTTACGGCGTCTGCTCAAGTCAACACTGTTTAATCAGGCATTTCTGTCTGAGTACGAAGGAAGTCCTCTCAATCCATTTATGGCTATCGTTAAATAAAACGAAATTTGCAAACAGTGTAGACCCAGATCTGGTCATGGTCTACACTGTTTGCATTAAAAATAGAAACTTCTAAAATAAACATGGTAATAATAAAAACTACTAGACATCCCTTCTATAAGAAATGGACCTGTCCAAAAGGTTTATGTAGAAGAGGCCATTCGGCTTAAACGGGTTAACAAGTTCTCTGTGATCTGATCTGAAAAAAAATTATCGCCTGTGTAGGAAAAATACATTTTTAAACCTTCTCCCCCCCCCCCCCCCCCCCCAACACCACCACCCTCAAAAAAAAAAAAAAAAGAAAAAAAAAAAAGAAAATCGCACTTAATGCACCCACAGGGTGGGACAAATTCTGCAAATGTTTACTAATTGGGCATATTAGCATGTGTGAGGCAAAGTGAGGCCTCAGCTTTGGTCGCTTACTTTCACACTCCTCTTTACATAATTATAAACAATTCGTATCTGTAACTTCTAAACTAAAAAACTTACCTTTACCATTGATTGCCTTCTTGATTAAGAAAATATTGTTTGGTCTAAACTTAAAGTCTTCATTGTGTTCCACACCAGCCTTGCGAATCATATCCGCCCCGAAAACAAACACAACGTTGATGTTAGGGCCGAACCTGAGCCTTGCTACTGGCCCAAACTCTCGGTACAGATCCATCAAGCGCGCGTACAAAAATTTGTTGCCTCGTCTGACATAGGGAAAACTGCCTATCAGGGGCCAGGGAGTAGGCCCCGGGGGAAGTTTGAGATGTCTGTCGGTGAAGAAATACCATGCTACCAAAAGAAACGAGAAAAACACGAAGAGCGTTGTTGGTTCGAGTAATGTCTTTAACAAATCCAAAAACATTTTCTTTCCAGGTTTTAACTCAAATGCATTTGGTAGCCTCGACTTTCAGTATACCGAATCCCGTAGTCAACAAAAACACCGCGTCCAACCGTAACGCCGGATAACCGGTCGTAACGCCGGATTTTCGGTCTAATAACGCCGGATTACGGTATTTTTCGTAGGATTCGCCACCGTTTGAAGAAACGCGTTTGACGGTAGGAAGAAAAATCATTTATTTAAAATATTAGGATAAGTTGATCGAGCATGAAAAGTAGCCTATCCGGATCTAAATACATTCTTCTAACTGCCAAATCTTCAATTGATATATATACTTTGCCGAAATTGTCAAAGACTCAAAGAGAAAAATGTTGTGCAGGTTCGGCCATACGATAAAAAAAAGCAAAAAAAAAAAAAAAAACAAAAAAAAAACAAACAAACATTCTTACCAGAATGATTCGTACTTTATTCATTTTCTTTAACTTCATGACCAACTGGTGTATGAAAATGCATTTGAAAATGACCTTGGGACATAAACTGGCCGTTGCTGAGAATTAATTTTTTACCGAAAAAGCAAATACCGAGGCACAATCCACGAAATTAAAGGTAACGCCGGATAAAAGTGTATCTTCTTGATCTACAACTGGCCAGTATTCTCGCAGACAAACATGCTTGGAAATTTTAAAGTAAAGCTTTACCTACACAGCCATATACCAATTAATCGACACTATAAATTGTCTTAGCTCTAGTATACGAAGTATTTGAATCTATCGATCACATACAAGATCAAGCACCTTTGTATACTTCAAAAAGTATTTAGATCTATATACTTTTATTCGCGGCTTTTATCCAGTATTCTTACAGACAAACATACTTAAAAGCATTAATTCAAAAAGACGTAACAATTAGATTTGCAAAGAAGAGTTGAAAGTAATCGTTAAAAAGTTAATAACCGTTGTTCAAGTAGTTTGCAGACTCCCTCTGGATTCCTTTTGAAAAATGGGGTGAGTTTATCGCTTACCCCATTTTTCATTATCTTGCCCTCAATTTGATTCTATTACATTTTTCACTTTTATTTTAAGAAGCCTTAGGCAATGTTATCATTGAATGGTGAGGCATAAATACATTCCGGGGAATAATGTATTAAATAAATGGTAATAGTTTAGTTGTAATCTTTTTTATTTAAATCACTTTGCGGGACGCATGTAAAAGGGGGAGTGAATGATGAATGAAACGCCCGATTCGACTGTACATAGCATTTGTATAATAAGTCGCTTTCGTGGAAGAAACAGTTACAGCTATTACAGTTGCTCTGAGTCGTCTTTTTCCAGAGTGTCCAGTCATCGTCTAAATCTGGCAAGTAAAATATTTGATTATTTCTGTATTTGAGGTCCCTGTATTAAACATGTCATATCATGACTACCTGATAATCCCCATCTCTCTCCATATATAACCTCAAGCCCTCGCGTCCGTTTTTGATCAGGTAATATGCTAACTGTTTCGAAGTGCTATTGCACAGTTGTCGTGTGGGCGATGTGCACGCAGAAAGTGTGTTTGTTTATGGATGTCAGGCTTTGATGGTGACCCCATAAAGCAAACTTTGTCAATGAGCTACTGGAGACATATTATTCGGAAGTTCTCGATCACCCTCGCTGCCGTACCCTCCCGACCCGAGCCCTTCCTCCCTCTCCCCAACCCTCCCCGATTTTGATTTGTTACCAAAACTGAAGGAACCACAATTACGTGGAATACGCTACAACAGTTTGAATGAACTAGAGTGTACCGTGACCGGGAGGTCCGTTGGATCAACTTAAGTTGCTTAGAAATCGGAATAAAGTCGTTGCCATGGGGATGGAATTCTGCCGTTCAGTCCTAGGGAGATTACTTTTAGAGATTATAAACATATAAGGTATTTTTTATAACACAATTAAAAAAGTTATGAGGCAATGATCAGTTATTTTGACTGACTCATAGTTCAATTTGCAGGATTGTTATTGACTTATAATATAATTGGTCGTTCTTTTTTCGTTCTGTGGTATGTGACTGCCAATCCAAAACCGTTACGTAACCCTAGGACTAGAGTACAAGACTAGAACTAGCCGATTACCTCTTCTGCCACGAATCTTACATGCTAAATTGAATTCTGCTTCTTTAGAATTAAATGATTTATTATACATAGACTACTGATCAAAAAGCAATTCACACATAGATTTCAAGTAATTTCCAACAGAACGATTTTGCAATTATACTTATAAAGATTTGCGGTTGCCTCGCTTTAGACAGAGTCAGCAGTTTGCTCTGCTTGTCTTTTGTACCCACTAGGTTTATGTTATGTCGGAGTTGTAATAATGAGTCTATGCACTTTATTCAAACCTCAAAACGCTAAGAATGTTTGCACTATAAAGAGTAAACGAGAAGGTTCAAGGGCGTGCCACAATCATATGTAACTCACATGGCAACATATAATGCGAACCATGCTAGAACCACAGCGTTCATAAGCATATATACCATATGATTCATTTTTAAAAGTTTGTTTACAGCTGGCTAACCTTCACACTTGGTTCAGGTGTAATTCTCTAAAGCATATATTGTCGAAGATTCTTCAGAATGTGTGGAATTATAGTCATATAATTATATTCGCATATACCGTATAAAAACACTTGAAGTTGCTTTCCAACTTTCCAAATTTCGTAGAGATATTTAGATTGTGAGTGCTTTGGATGCCCTAGACCTTTGACTGGGATGCTTTGTGATCACCAGATATATTTCTCTGTAACTGCAGCTTCATAGAGAACGGTTTCAATAGAAGCTATTGGTTATCTGTGCTTATAATTATGAGAGTTGGATTGCGTTCAGTAGTGCAAAGTGACAGCGAACTTTTTGTCCTAGACCCGTATACATAGTGACGAGCGTCAACAGGAGCAGGGATCCAGGGCAAAACAGGCACAAGTAACTTGCACTTTTGGACGCAGCCTAGATACTACATTATTTACATTTCATTCAAATATATTTTCAGGTATGAATCAGAATCTCAGTAAGTATCTCGTATGTGGCAAGAGCTTCGATACTGCTTCGTCCTTGCGACGCCATTGCGACCTGCTGTAGTTAGAACTGAGGGTACATCCTTGCTTCTGTAGTTCAGTTGCCAGGGTGCAACACTATCAGGGTGCAATATGACTTTTGTAGCTGAAACCTTAAGGCTGCCCAATGACTATTGCGGTTGAACTGCTAGGGTATACACTTGCTTTGTGGTTGAACTTTCAGGGTGCACCCGATATATGTTTGGGAGGACTATAGATCACTTTGAACATATGCTTGGCTACAAGGGGGTGCACGTGCACTAAGTGCACACTGGCTGGATCCGCCCCTGATTTATGTTAGAATGATACACATACAGGGTGTACCATGTTGAGTATGCTAGAGCAATACGGTCGCCACTATAAGAGGATAGACGTATTTTCCATCAGCAGTATTCCAATATGTACGTACATCCGTTCTCTTCACAGACATTACAATAATTTAAATTAGCCAAAACGTTTTAAGCTACTCTGATCTCCATGATGCTTAGCAATTGAGCATTTTATTACACCAGAAACGTTTAACCGTGTAAAGCGGATTTATTTGCCTCATCATCCACTCCTATTATAACATTATGTTAAAACTACGTTGGCGCGACGTCGCACGCGCTGTTGTTTACCTGCTCGTCACTGGCGTCATAATTGGTATCCGGGAAACAAGACGCAAAATATGCATGTAATAGCCAAAATGGTTCCTTACATTTGCAATTCTTACAATTGCAATTATTGTTATTTTCGTTTACTAATTTTTGAAGTTGTACATACATTCGACAAGGGAAAAAACTATTTTCGCATATTTTTGTATAATGCAGCATTTTTGATGACACAAAAATGGCCAACTTATTAGTCAAAAAGGCAAAATGGTAATGCAATGGTTTAAGTGCGTTTCGCTTGTCGTACTTCATAAATTTTGGCAAAATCATCGAAAAATCAGTTTCACAACATCATGGCGATCACTGTACAAGGAAATATATAATGTACATAGAGGCGGAAGTCGATGTCATATGATGATAAATGTTTATTTGCACATGATCCCGTTTAAAGTAAGTAAGTAACATTGAAGAGCAGATGTGAAATAGGAGGCATGAGAAATAAAGTAGTTACAGAAACATTAGGTCACAGCCTTGTGCACCTTCTGGACAAAAGTACATAGATTTAAATATTTTTCAAGTATACAGAGGTGCTTGATCTTGTATGTAATCTATACAGTCAGATATTTCACATACAAAAACTAAGACAATTTAAAGTATCGATTACTTGGTATTGGACTGTGTAGGTGAATTTTTTTACCTTTTCAATCATGTTTGTCGGCTAGAATACTGGCCAGTTGTAGATCAAGAAGATACCGTTTTATCCGGCGTTACCTTAAATTTCGTGGATTGTGCCTCGATCTTTGTTTCCTCGGTAAAAAGAATCTCACAACGGCCAGTTTATGGCCCAAGGTCATTTTCAAATGCATTTTCATCCACCAGTTGGTCATGAATTTTAAGAAAATGACAAAAGTACGAACCCTTCTGGTATGAATGTTTTTTTGTTGTCTTTTTTATCGTAAGGTCAAACCTGCATAACAATTTTCTCTTTGTGTTTTTTTTACAATTTCGGCTAAGTATATGTATCAATTGAGGATTTGGCAGTTATAAGAATGTATGGGGATCCAGATAGGTTAATTTTCATGTTCGATTAACATATACTTATATTTTAAATAAATAATTTTTCTACCCTAGGTTTCTTCAAGTGGCGGCGAAATATACCGTTATCCGGCGTTATTAGACCGAAAATCCGGCGTTAGGACCGGTTATCCGGCGTTACGGTTAGACGCGGTGAAAAACACGCAACCACAAGGAATATAAAGTCAAAAGCCAGGACGCGTTTATTTGTATATCACTTTGCATGCTGGGAAAAAAATCAGCAGACGACATTTTGAAATATTTTTTTCTTATTTTTCCTAGAGAACGGGTTTTGGCATTTCATGCAAATTGTCTCTATTGGAGACAATTTGCATGAAACGAAAATCCTGTTTTCTAGGAAAAATATTACCAGTTTGTCGTCTGCTGGATTTGCCCATAGAACTGAAAGTGTAAAATGAAATAAACCGTCCACTCAGATTGACGTTAACATCATGTCCAGTACCGTATATACCCCAGGTATTCAGATACCTTATCTCCTTACCATACATTTCCTATGGTCTGATCAAGCCCCTTTTACCGATATTGGGTGTATCTGACATATTGCTGGATGAGTAGCGACCAGTGCAGAGCCTTATCAGACGCGGTGTTCTGTGGTGTCTGATCTCGGTCTACCCTGTTAACTCAGACCTGTCCGAATACTTGATTTTTTTTATATCATGTCCGAATACTTAGTGTATATACGGTATGTCTAACATACAGCTATGCATTATAGGGCAGCTAATATAACATAACCTTTTTGCACTTATATTCGTACATATCAACTCCTTACCATTAGAACAAGTTCATTTTACTATCCGTTAATGTGTCTTAAACACTGCTTAATGAGTGGCAATCAGTGCAGACCCTGATCAGACGCCGCATTGCGGCGTCTGATCTGGGTCTGCACTGTTTGCGTAGGCCTGTCTGTCCGAATACTTCAGTGTGCAAACCGTGTAGACTGTAAAACCGAAAGCTCTGTTTAGTCTGTCTTTACTACCTAAACAAATTACGAAAGAGGTCGAAATCTGGGCGCGATATATTTATTTGTCTACCGAAATATATCTAACCCACATTATGAACCCATTTCTAGGGTATGTCATGTCTGTCTGAATACTGAGGGGTAAAAACAAGTTGGCTTCTTTAAAAAGAATCCATTTGAAAGGTCTGCTGCGATCTGTTTATTGTGTAATTACTGCAATACAATAGGAATCTACGAAAGACCGGCAGTGACATTTCAAATCACGAATTCACGATTTCAATTTCACGAATTCAACTTCACGAATTCACGAACTCAACTTCACGAATTCAACTTCACAAATTCAACTTCACGAATTCACGAATTCAACTTCACGAATTCACGAATTCAACTTCACGAATTAACGAATTCAACTTCACGAATTCAGTCAGCTGTTGAATTCGTGAAGTTGAATTCGTGAGGTGGAATTCGTAAAGTTGAATTCGTGAAAGTGAATTCGTGAATTCGTAAAGTTGGATTCGTGAAGTTGAAATCAAGAAGTAGAATTTGTGAATTCGCGAAGTTGAATTCGTGAAGTTGAAATCGTCAATTCGTGAAGTTGAATTCATGAAGTTGAATTCGTGAAGTTGAATTCATGAATTCGTGAAGTTGAAATCGTGATTTCGTGAAGTTGAAATTGTGAATTCGTGAAGTTGAAGCCTTGAATTAATGAAGTTGAAATGTCATTACCGGTCTTTCGTACGAAACACTATAGCATGCAGCTACAAGAATACGGATATGATATGACAACCACAATTATTCTTAACCATTCTCTGAGCAGATAGAACAGGCGACAAATTGACGATATATTTTCTCATTTTGTTACCCGAAAATAGACTATGACGATTTGCAAGAAAAGGAAAAATATATTTTTTGGTAAAAGTCAGAAAAACATTAAAAAAAATGTTTTGTGTTGAATCTTTTACCCAACATGAAACAAACTCGCTGAAACATCTTTATAATTGGGTTCGTTATAGCACGATTGTGGATATAAACCAATTCACAAATGGACAACCAGCTAGCATTCTACTTAAATCTACACTGTATATACAGTCGAACCTCGATGGCTCGAATACCGATGGTTCGTTTACCATGGCTAATTCGGACTCGTTTTTGAGTCCCTACGAAATTCTTCCGATAGCTCAAGAAAACAAATATTTAAGGAAATTTTCTTATTTTATCGTGAAATTGTATGTTCTGTGTACTCATTAGAATCGCCTCGTCGAGGCGATTCCAATGAGTACACTCAACATACAATCACTGTGTAGCAAATCGAAACAATTTTCCTAAATTATCGCTATTTGCTTCCTGAACTGGAACCATGATTAACCTTCAGTGGCTCGAACTACCCATGTCTCGAACGTATTTCCATGGTCCCAAAGATGTTCGAGCCATTTAGGTTCGACTGTATATCGGACCAGGAATCCAACGGTTCGATATAGATTAAGTAGAATGCTTGCTGGAATGTTTTATCCAAACAAAAATGTATACATTATACAGAAAAACGATCATAAAATGTCATTTTTCTATATAATCTATAAATTTTGGTTTGTACACAACACGTTTATTTACCCGACATGGTTTCAATTTACACAGTCGGACAGAGACGAAACAAGTTTATCAAACCGGACTGAAATGAACAGTCATTTGAGGATGCAAACATTAGGAGTTTATTACAATGACAATATTTTGCTTCCTATTGTGTTTGCTTTGGAAACTACAGAGATGTTAAAATGGTTTACAAAGGTTTTGCGACTTGCAAGTACAATTCTGCAACTCATGAACTTTCGCGGAAACAGGTTTCGCTACCTATACATTTTTACTACTTGGGAGTTCGCAACAAATGCCACCCCCTCCCCAACTCCACCCCCCGCCCCCCTCCATTAGCTACATGTAGTTAAAAAAAAGTACTTAGGTGAGTACATTCAAACGTTTGTTATATACTATATACACTAGAAAAGCATTTTTTTTTTATTTGGGTTTGCCCTTTCAAGAATATTTCACTTATATCGAGCCAACCATTCATCAAAGGTGGGCAAAAACCGGAGAATCGGGGGTAAAACCACCTGACCATCAGTAAGCAGAACTTGGCTTTCCCACATGTGACCCGAGCGAGGCTCGAACCCACAGCGGTGAGAAACCTAATGGATTAAGAGTCAGTTCTCTTATCCACCAGGCTACAGGGGCCCGCAAAAAAAGCTTATTATAAGATTACAGAAATATATTAACGAATTACAGACGAAACGGCCTCGGATAACAACTGTCCTTATTAAAATGCCTCAGTCCAAATAAGCCCCAAGAAATGTTACCAAAACGGCCTCATAAGTATGACTACTTTACATCCACTGTTCTGTTCATTAAAAAAAAATCAAGAATCAAGTAATCAAGTCCTATATCTGATGTTAATGAAATTAACGTTCAGAGATAAAAACTAAGGGGGCCGTTACAATAATTTGCTCTTAAGAGACAGTTCCAATAACAAGGAGGGATAATACAAATGTAGGGGCTTTGGCAATTCTAGGAAACTATCAAAATTTACTAAACTGCACTGTTTTATCAATATAACTGTGTATTATTGTATACTGTCATGTTTAAATATTTTCAAAAAGGATATTCGCTCATAATGTAACGGGATAAAATATTGAAACCCTTTATTTTTTATGGCAGAGAGAGCCTTGCTCTATGGGTACTTTCATTCAGGCTTACAAGCCTGTATAACTTTCTCTTAAAACGGCTAGGTCCCGTGTAACAAACTATTTGCTCTCTGTCCGTCATTGCCGCTATTCCTGTTGCCTACTCCACAAAAAACCAATACTGAAACTACATCGTCCTAGCCCACATACGGGTACAAGTACAATATGGAATACATAAAAATAGGTGGACAGACGGGGGCAAATATATTCCCCACAAGTTCTACTTCTAAGCTTGTCTTAATTTTGGGGAACTATAAAGAAAATGCTTAAGGAAAGAATTTATTAAAGCAGATGAAAAAGTTGACAATTTGACCATATTCTTTAGTACAAATCAGTATTTAGTGAAAGTGAGAAAATAAGATATTTATTAACTAAAGATAAAGTACTTTCGGTAAATCGTCGTACCGTCTAAGAAGCTATCTTAGCGGGAAAACAGTCTAGATATTCACACATAATCTTCTTCTTCTTGGTCAGATTTCTAACGTAACCGGGCAACAGAGTCACATAGGGGCTGCGCCTCATACATAATCAATCAATCAATCAATCAATAGGGGCTACGCCAGAAAAATCTGAATTAATCCTACTGGACGACCGAGTTGGCTTGAAACGGGCCTAGTTATAGTTCATAATTAGGTCACCTCGCCCAGACACCGTGGTGTGAATAGTCGTCCAGTCTGTGTTTCAGAATTTAGACTATCGGCCGAAAAGGTTGAGCTTTCAGTCTCGTACCTAATGCGTGTCAATTTCGACTGCACAATGCATTTCGGTACTCAGCTCGAGTCGTGAATAAGATTCTTTCACTAGCCATATGTCAGTCGTCGCTGGAAAGGATGCAGAGTGGGTGTCCTTACCCAGGATGTGCTTTCTTTAGCGACCGCGTCTTCACCGATGACCTAGATAATCGTTGGTTCAAGTTTTCCGAGAGCTTTTTCGCCTTCTGGATCTTCGCAAAGCCTTCTCGAGGAACATTATCCATGAGACGATGTTGTTGTAGGGGTTGGGCGTCGTATCAATTTTCTACTCGATAGCGTCTTACCAGGTTTCTTCATTGTTCTTGGACGTTGGGCCCTTGATGATTAGCCATCTCTTGTGATCTGCGTGGTATAAGAAGTAGACGGGCAGGTCAACGTTGATTGTTTCATCTGGTCGATCTATCCTGGTCGCCTTGATGATATGGGCGTCGAACCTCGAGAACTTGCATCCATGTACTTCTTGTAAGTCATACTTTTCATAAAGTGGGTATGGGTACTTGATCTGGCTGTATTAGCATCTAATCGGCGGTTCGGTGAAGTCCTTGGTCGGTGAAGCAGTCCTTGTTTTCTTCTTTGGTGGAGCATCTGGAGATGAAGTTGGTGCGGGTCTATAGATAGTAAGTGATGCGGCGATCACCACGAAAACATGCATATATAATTTTGACCCCCTTAAACCCCACTTTTATATAATAAAACTGAGGTTTACAGGGGTATACATTATTTTTCTTATTTCTGCTCAAAAACATAGATTGTGGGCACTCGTTAGAACCGCCTCGTCGCAAAACATAGATTGTGGTGCTCGTTAGAACCGCCTCGACGAGGCGGTTCTAACGAGTACCCACAATCTATGTTTTGAGCAGAAATATGAAAAATATCAGAATTTTTTATCTGAAAAGTTTCATTTTTTGGTGGTAAAATTTTCAGTATATTTGAATAGGCATGTTTTCGTAACGATGGTCGCTGTAGTCTTGTAGCGTGGTCGTGTGACGGTCTCTGGTTGATGCTGTATTGTCTATGTCGGTGGTGGTGGCGTCTTCCTCTCCAGGTACGGCGTTGATCGGCGAGCTGGCGTCTGTCTTGTAGTGGTCGGCTGTCTAGCTGGAGCGGGCTGGCGAGGCCATTCGCCAGCAGGGTTTGTAGGCCGCCTCCTTCTTTCGGCCCCCTTGTCATAGCGTTGGTGAGTTGTCTTTCGGAAAGTCACCTCAATCGCCATATCTTAGGAAATTTATAGGGTGGGAATCGACCAAGGCGTGTGTGTGTGTGTGTGTGTGTGTGTGTGTGTGTGTGTGTGTGTGTGTGTGTGTGTGTGTGTTTACGGTAATTACACTGGTATACGATGTGAATAGAAATTGCTAGGGGCGTGTTGATCTGATGGAATAGATCAGGGCAAATACTGTTTGCTTAGATCTGTTTTTACGATTATTTACGATAATTGGCGCTCTTGATCTGATCTGGGACGACAGTGTTAGCATAGCTTAAAAAGAAGGCATTCTGATTTGATCTGGGTCTACGTAATTTGTTCAGACCCCTTTGCCAGATCATTTACGGAAGTTACGATATTTGCTTTGACGACACTGTTTCGCATGACACGCTTTTTTTTATATAACAGTCAAAGCTGAAAAATGTCCATCGAGCTTGAGAGAATCGAAACCTTCTTGATGGCGAAATCACCAAGAAAAAGGTGCGAAAACTACAAAGTAGCAAAACCTCTTCCAGAAAGGTGTAGCAAATCCCTCATTGAACTTCCCCTATTAGAGTATTTGTGCATTTGCAACACTTCTCTAATTGCTTATTGGAAAGGGTCTCAAAAAGTTTGAAATTTTCGTGCTTAATGTGCTATTTGCGAAAGCCAATACTTACTGGATAGTAACGCGTTTGGATTCATTTCAGCTAATTTCGGCTAACTTATACACACAGTAGCGATAGTCGGAAGAACAGAAGTATCCCCTGTTAATTTTGAACTGGTTCATGACATTTTCTAACGCCGGGAATGAATTTTATTTGTTAATTTATAGGAAAGCACTCTAAAACTACCTCAGTTCAAAGTGAACACAATGTAAAGGTCTTGAGGGGTCTTTCCAATGATAAACTGCCGTTACCAATGTTTCACGTTCTGGTTATAGCCAAACATCCCTTTTCAGAACAACTTATGAACACGGAACTGAATTTTCTAAAATTTCTGTTAACAAGAAATAACTCTAAAATGGTAGATAATTCGGATAATAAAAAAATTTGCTCAATGTACAAAGGACCATAACTCCTGAAATATTTTTCAGAATTTATTCAAAATTTAATCAGGTCATCTTCTGATCACTACCAATTTATTTATCAAGTTATGAGGCTCTAGCTTCAGCAGTTTTTGAGATATTTTGTTGACAAGGGAAAATGCCCAAATTTACAAAGGGACATTACTCATGCCCAGAAGCAATAGCCCCCTCCAACTTCCTTCTCATCAGGCTCTAGCTCCAACAGTATTTGCGATATTTTGCTGACAAGGGAAAATGCTCAAATTTACAAAGGGCCATTACTGTTGAAATATTTTTCAGTCTTTATTCAAAAGTTAACTAGGTCATCTACTCGTTATTACCAATCAATTCACCAAGTTTCAAAGTTCCAGCTCCAACAGTTTTTGAGATATTTTGCTGACAAGGTAAAAATGCCCAAAATTACGAAGGGCCGTAAATCATGAAGTTGGTTTTAGAATTTATTCAAAAGTTAATCATGTCAGCTATTCATCACTACCAATCTATTCCTCGAGTTTCAAGGCTCCAGCTTCAATAATTTCTGAGATATTTGGCTGACAAGGATAAAAATGCCCAAATTTACAAAGGGCCATTACTAATGAAATATTTTTTTCAAAATTTATTCAAAAGTTAATCAGGTCATCTACTCATCATCACCAATCAATTCACCTAGTTTCAAGGCTCTAGCTCCAACAGTGTTCTTTTATAATTCATTCAAACGTTAATCAGGTCATCTACTTATCACTACCAATCTAGTCATCAAGTTTCAAGGCGCTAGCTTCAATAGTTTTTTGTTGTTTTTTTTTAAGATATTTTGCTGACAAAGGAAAAATGCCCAAATTTACAAAGTACCATTACTCATGAAATATTTTTCAAAATTTATTCAAAAGTTTATCAGTTCATCAACTTATCATTATCAATCAATTCATCAAATGTCAAGGCTCTAGCTCCAACATTTTTTAGATATTTTGCTGACAAGGTAAAAATCCCCAAATTACAAAGGGCCATAACTCATGAAGTATTTTTCAAAATTTATTTAAAAGTTAATCAGGTCGTCTACTTATCATTAGCAGTCTATTCATCAAGTTTCAAGGCTGTAGCTTTAACAGTTTTGAAATATTTTGCTACTAAGATTGCATCCATATTTTTTCAAAGGGCCATAGCTCAGGAAAGGGGCATAATCCTATCGAGAAAAAAATGTGTGTCAGCTATTTTTTCATTAGGAATCCATATAAGAAATTTCAAAACAGTAGCTTGCACGGTCTTAAGTTATGCTATGTATTAAAAAGCGTGACGAACGGACGGACGAACGCACCAGAAGCAATATGCCTCTCCAACTTCTTCGAAGTTGTGGGCATAATAATGGCGTAGAAAACGTAGCTGGCGAATAATGACGAAATCTCTGTCCAAGTTAGTTCCATCGACAAAGCTAGTTCTATTGACAAGGAGCTGGTTTCGTCGACATTTTTTTCTGTCGCGATGGATCATAAGAGAACAAGTTTTTAATCAATCCTGGCTGTACAGGTTTACGGAAATTTCGTTCCAATACAAGTTCGTTCCAAGAGGTTTCGTCCTATGAGTTTCGTCCCAAATCTTGTTCTTCCCAAATCTAGTTCGTTTCGTACCTAGTTTCGTCCTATATATTGGAAAACAGAGCCAGAATGGCTATTATATAAATGTAAATAACATAATAAAACATTTTGGAGAAGAAAAAAAGATGGGACCTTATACTAAACCGATACTGAACTTGAAGATGGGATTGCATCATGCATTGTTTACTATGTAATCAGCAAGCCAATCACCATAACTAGGACCAGTTAGAGCGAATAGCTGTCAAGCATTTGTCAGTTGTCACATGTTTTAATCATTTCACTAATTAATATGTACTTTTAACAGTATCATTAATATAAGGTTTAGGTTTTTAATGTTGTCTTAGCACTTAGTCTAGTTAGACGGACAAAGCCTGCCTATAGTCATGGTACATCCGACTTTGTGGGCACCTCTTTAGACATTCCTACCAATAGTCCTCCGCTCAGAAAAACAACAAATAAAAATACAAACTATCTAAAAAGATGAATAATCTACTCCAGTATACTCAATGTAGCAAATCAAGTTTAATCAAAAGCTCATTTTTTATTTATTCGAATTGAAACTGACCTCAGTTTGCTCTTGAAGTCAATACTTATACTTTCGGTAACGGAACATTGATCAACACGTATAAATAAATTGCGTAAACACCTCGTTAATTTACAAGGGAAATGTCATGTGTGCACTGACCATTGAAAGAAACGTATCAATTATTGAGTTATTTTCATTGAGATAAACAAGCCTTCATCTCAGTGCTTTACTTTTATGAAAATGAAAATGACGACAGGTAAATCAGTTCGCACTGTCTATACAATTAAACTTGATCCCAACAAAGCAATCCTCAAAGCTCTGTAGGCGCTGGTGGCTTTGGCATCAGAAGGCCCATGGGCTTCGAAGCTCACCAGATTTCAAATACACACAAAGTCTGCAGAGCAATGACGAATGACTAGAGATTCATTTGAAAGCTGTAAAATATACAAAAAAAAAACAAAACAAAAAAAAAACAAACCTAGAAATATATCCACAGTACACGGATTTCCCCGCTTTGGGCACCTCTATAAAACTGTGCAAACCATGCCAAATGCCAAATTAGCCTACGTCAATGCGGGGGCATCTGTGTACTTTGAACACATTTCTAGTTAACAAAGAACCCAAAAAATAATGAGAAATATAAGGCCTTTGCCTGCAAGGTCAGTAACTCTTAAACCACAAGACTAAGAAACATAATTTTGTGTTCTCTAGTAAGCGATTTTCAACAAAGAATCCAAAAACTAATGAGAAATATAAGACCCTTTGCCTGCAAGGCCCGTAACTCTTAAACCATAAGACTAAGAAACTCAAAGTTGTGTTCCCTACTAAGTGATTTTCTACAAAGAATGCAAAAAAAAAAAAAAAAAAAAATAAGGAGAAATGTAAGGCCCTTAGCCTGCAAGGTCTGTAAATCTTAAACCATAAGACTAACAAACTCAGTTTTGTGTTCCCTAGTAAGTGATTTTCAACAAAGAATGCAAAAATCGTGAACAAATAAGGCGTGCATTCAGAGTATAAGTAAGGGAGATAACTCCAGACGGACAGATGGCCGGACAGACGGACGGTATCCACCCCTAAAAGTGCTGGGCCCAGTTGTTCAAAGCATCATTAGCGTAACGTGCTCGTTTATGACATACTCATTAACTGTTGTAGCTAAGGTATTTTCAAATACATTGGTATTTTGTTGCAAATAAGTGAGTGCAAAAGCTACTCGCATTTTTTTTTTTATCAAAACTATCAATGTATTTATATATCATATTTCAAGATAGAAATTTTAACGCCAAGTTAGCTTACAATTTCGTTAAGTTTTGAACCAAATGGGCACTGGCTGCTGTGTTTATCCTAAATACTTGGGCACCTTCAATTTTCACCATAATTGTCCTAATTTTTTTAACAATTTATTATACTACCTGTCGATGTGTCTAAATTCTGTTGGGCGAGTGACTATAAACATTGTAGATGGTGAAACCGAAAGCTCATTCTTCCATAACAAATTAAACAAGACATAGTCTGGGACGCATTGTTAAAACGCGAGACGGTCACGTGATAATGGCGACAAACGACGCGTTTATTTTCTCTCCTGAAAAAGTTTGAAATGTAGTGGGTTTTCCGTGAATTGGTGGATTTTTTTTATGGATTTTAATGCTAAGAAATGATGTAACTATTGGACATTATTTGCTTTTGTGACATAAATTAATGCACAAATGAAATATTTAAATATAGTTCTATAACTATTTATCGAGAAAAACACCCTCGTGCCTTTTCGTTGTTTACGCTGTGAACTTTTACTCTTTAACGAAGTATGAATGAACTATAAACTGAGTAGACGACCCACGCTAGATTTACTACGAAGTATACTGCACGAAATTACTCAGTGCGTCAAATTGTTTTTATTATGAGTACAGAGTCTTTTACTCCAATTTGCAAGACCCAAAGCAAAATCGTGAATTATCGTCACCTGATTTTGACATAGACCTAAAGAAAAATAAAGTCAGTTTATTACGTTCACCAGAATTCGATAACCCACCTTCTGAGTCCACGACAATGGCCTCCAATATGATAACAGAGGAATCTGCAGACATTAATGTGAACGTGGAAGAGCCAGCGCGTCTAACACTACAGGAGGGGCATATCCAGGCAAATGCGTTACTCATGAAGGATTCGTTCCAACCACAAGTCAGCCAAATAATTCAAGACATATTCCAGCAACAGATCACATCAACTGTAAATTCTGTCGTCGAGGTTGTCTTTAAAGGGCTCAACAGCAAGATTACGTCTATTCAGCAAGAGAATCAAGAGCTTAAAACGCGAATTCCGAAACTTGAAGCATCTGCAGACAGGGTCGAGCAGTATAGCACGAGAAATTGCTTAAGAATAACAGGCATTACAGAGTCTGGTAATGAGAGTACAGACGATATTGTTATTCAGCTAGACCGTAGCATTGATGTAGGTCTCAACCTTCAAGATACAGATCGATCTCGCTTTTTCGCTTGGCGTTTTATTCTAAATGAAAATATTTTGTTCCGATTGACCATATCTTATTAGGAACTATTTGTCTTTTCTGTGTCTGCGCTTTGTTTTCAAATATTTACTGCAAAATTAATTTTACGGCCAAAAATAGGTCTGAGCTATGAGATTTATACAGTAAATTTGTGGAAAAGCTTTATTAGAAATTATGTTTGGCTTTTCTTCACTGATTCTAAATTATTGACATTCCATAATAATATATTGTGCAAATTTCAAAAAAAAAAACTTTTAACACCAGGAACTTGTTGAAAACCTACATCCAAACTACATTTGCATTTGCATTCATTTTTACTATGGGTAAATGGATTTTTTTTTTTTTTTTTTCGATTTTTTTAAACAAACGTCAAAAAAATGCCATTGGAAACAAAGAACATACTACAGATTAGAAAATGGGAGGCTCGGTTTTATTGAGTCTTCATAAGCAGTAATGAAGTTTGCAACACTGCTTAGGCCCTCAAGCATATACCTGAGCAGAACTCCAAATATACCACAATGGGCCCAATGATCCCAAAGGAAATGAAATATACTCTGTACTATGGTAGAGTACTGGGAGACGTTCTACCGCCGCGACATGGCACTAACACCAGCTGCAGTGTAGTAAAATAAATGTAAAAAGATTGCCTTTGGAAACAAAGAACACATTACAGATTAGAAAATGAGAGTCTCGGTTTTATTGAGACTCTTCACTAAAACCATTGAAAACCGCCAGGCAAAAACAACTATCTGAACCATGTCGAAAGTAGAGTAGTCTTGATGTGGTTCCAGCTACACATAATTGTTTGGTCCACTTAGGAAGTTCTCATCACTCAAAACTCGTCGCCGGATCAAAACAGAAAAAATACATAACTATCAACCGTGAAGAAGCAAAGACGCGGGCTTGACTGTAGACTGAAAGACAGGGATAAACGAGAACTCGTAGGACAACGACAAATTCGACCAGAGGCTACAATTGGAAATGGATACACTTTCATGAGAGACAACTCTATCTAAATTGTGTCTCCCCTTTTAAAAGGTGGTCTCCTGTAAAAGGAAAGTATTTACTTCACTGGGTAGCAGATATAAGTACCTTCATATAAGGCTGGTTAAGATTTTTCAATAATTCGTGTTTTGATCTAATGTTACCTCTGGAGCAAATTCTTGAATAGATACAAGTCCAAGGGAGAAAACTCTTTCCGAATAGCTTTGTCAACCTTATGAAAATGGATCTTCTATAAAAAAGAGGAGAAGACCGTCTACAAAAGGAACGTGGTCAAACAAACAGAGCGGCACAAAAGTTGTCTCCCTTGTAACAAATGGTCGAATATCTACCTGGTGCATCCAGTCCCTGAAAGAGTAGCACCTCCCACTCTCCCCCCCCCCCCGTCCCCCCCCCCCCCCCCCCCGATTTTTCAAACGTTTGAAATACTATGGAGATACTTTTTCAGGTGAATGAATTGACCTCAAGGGAAAGCACAAGAAGTTTAACAAATAGCAATACCCAGCAGCAAAAGTATGGGAATTCCTTTTGAAAAACCTCCGTTGGAGTTTAAGAGGACGCCACTGTGAGAAGGGAGACAAATGCATACATGAACTTTCATATCATAGTGATATGCCTTGGAAGTGTATCAATTCGCGTCCATCACGAAAACACGCCTATATAGTTTTGACCCCCTTAAACCCCACTTTTATATAGAAAAACTGGGGTTTATAGGGGTATACATTATTTTTCTTATTTCTGCTAAAAAACATGGATTGTGGGTACTCGTTAGTACCGCCTCTACCCACAATCTATGTTTTGAGCAGAAATATGAAAAATGTCAGAGTTTTTTATGTGAATACTTTCAGTTTTTGGAGGTGAAATTTTCTATATATTTGAATAGGCGTGTTTTCGTAATGAAATTTATTAGAACAATTGATGTATTTAAATGACACCATTTTGGCGCTTAGCTTTGATAAATAACATCAACTTGTCGTCTGCTAAATCTGCTCAGAGAGTGGTAAAAGTGAACCTTTTCAGCCCTATATACCTAAAACGGTTGCATGTGAATCCAGATGGGACGGCTCATAACATAACGAACCGTCTCATCAAGATGCACACTGTTTTCCATTCTGTTATTGATTTTTGACTAAAAGTCCTTTTTTGCAACAATGGATGTGTCCAATATCAGAGATGGAAGAGTCCATTTCAGAAACTCAAGTGTGAATGGGTTAAATTGGACTGCCCTAGGACTTTTGTTTCATCTTCCCTCAAAATTCCAATACAGTAAGTACATGTAGATCATTAACGTATTTTCTATCGAGGGACACCATTTGTCAATATTGTTATTTGTTAAACGCCCTCTGGTTATTTTGTCACTTATACCGTTTTTCGAATTGCGCTGTTTAGTTTGATGTTACGTTGTATGTGATATACCGTATTTACCCTAAGTTTTCGGATAGGCAGGTTATTTGGATAGACAGTCTGACCAAACAGTGTAGATCCAGATAAGACGCCACCGAGGGGCATCTGATCAGCATCTAATATAAGTGTCATCAACAGGTAGCCAAATGGACGTCAAACTTTTAGGACATGTATGGTAAGTATTTAAATGTCCGAATATTCATGTTAAATACGGTAGAAAGGGAAAAAGTAAAGAGAAAAAGGTGGTTTAGAACAACAAAACTTTCGGATTTCTTATACAAGCCTACAAAACAAAAGAAACTTTAACGCAAAACAATTAGAGCGGCTTTGAGACGCAAAAAGGTAAATTAACTTTGCAGTTTCTATCTTTCAGGACCGATAAAAAATTATCGAAGAAATAACTTAAAATTTGGGCATGTCATTCAGGAGGCATGGATATCAACATTTGTGGACTAAATCTGAGACCAGCTACTTTGCGCATATTGGCTGAATTTATTTTCGTGCTGAGGAGTGCCTCAAGCAAACTAGAGCACGTGGAAATCAATATTTTATATGGCATTCTATTTGATTTTGTGATCTGCTAGAAATTTAGCATATCATCATGCACATACGACAGACCATGGTTATATTTGTAATGGCTCTTTTGGTTGCCTAGGCAACATAATCCCAGAAATCAAGTAGGGAAGGGTCGAAAATGTTTAGTTGTGCATTCGATGTATATAAATAAGAAGGAAATCGGCAACTTATCGAATACATCTTCTTGCACCTTATAGTCGGGTTTCTCAATGCCTGTGTCTTGCAAGAAACGTTACCTTAGCATCGGAAAGATATACAGCTGAATTTTTGTATGTATAAAGCTTGGATATTGGTTCATACAAAACCGCTGTATAACAATGCGAACCTAATTTCATTTTGGGGAAACGCATGTATTTTGCATGATACTGGTTTAGAATTTTGCCAGGCGACTGTAAGTTCTATTAAGCGTGCATTGCACATGTATATACTAACAGGTAAAATACACCTAGTATACACCCAACTCGCGATAAATTAATCTGTATAGTTGATGTCTGGATATAAATTAGTACTGATTGTTTAAAATTCTTGTCGCGCTTTGTAAAGCGGCATACATTTTATTGAATTCTGATGAACATTTTGTTTGCGGAAATTACGTCAGTTACAGTAGAACCTCGATAGCTCGAACACCGATGGCACGT
Organism: Anodontia alba; assembly: GCA_964016985.1. Classification (NCBI taxonomy): domain Eukaryota; kingdom Metazoa; phylum Mollusca; class Bivalvia; order Lucinida; family Lucinidae; genus Anodontia; species Anodontia alba. The sequence goes on along the minus strand of OZ024822.1, from coordinate 31,244,343 downwards.
TTACCATAGCTAATTCGAACTCGTTTTTGAGTCCCTACGAAGTTCTACCGATAGCTCAGGAAAACAAATATTTAGGGAAATTTTCTTATTTTATCGTGAAATTGTATGTTGTGTGTACTCATTAGAATCGCCTCATCGAGGCGTTTCTAATGAGTACACTCAACATACAACCATTGTGTAGAAAATCAAAAAATGCCTAAATTATTACCATTTGCTTTCTGACGGCACCATAATTAACCCTCAGTGGCTCGAACCACCCGTGTCTCGAACAATTTTCTATGGTCCTAATGATGTTCGAGTCATCAAAGTTCGACTGTATTCTGTTTGGTCTTTATACATTCTTACCCATATAGTTCGCCAACAAAGGTTTTGAAATTATGAACATGAAGAAATGAGCGGCGACTTTCCTCAACATACATGCTTAAGGCTTATGTAAGGACAATACAGTGTTCTATACGAATATTTTTTATTCAAAAACCATAAACTAGAATCCAGAAAGATGTCTGGTAAAATTTAAAAAGTGTCATTCAAAATTGTATTATAAATAAGCAATCAAACGTTTCCTTTCAGGTTTATTGTAGCGGCCATATTGGACGAAAAATCGAACATTTTTTTTTGTGTGTGTGTTAATCCGTTTCTGTGTACGTTGCAATAAAGGCTATAGAAAAAGCTAGAAGGCTGATTTGAAACGCAGTTTGCATGCGAAATTTAAAAAAAAATGATGTCAGGCAGGAAAACAGAATGCTTTCCCTTAAATGCGGAAAACAACCTAGGCGTCACTAATGACGTCATGTTTGCATATGTGCATACGAAAATAAACATTCAGTTTTCTGTTTCAGAAAGTGTATAGGAAGAAATATGACACACCACTGGGCTGAGTGAGGTTCGAACCCACATCGGCTACGACGGCAGCACGTAGCCATTCAGAGTCAGGCGACATAACCACTGCACCACTATGCTTCTTTAAAAAAAAAAGTTTCATGGAACAGTATTATGCTTGACTTCTGAATGACCCGTCGGATAGGTATATTTTTGGTGTGCTAGCGCACTCATTATATACAAGGAACTCTCTGGATCTACAGGATACTGAAGCTTGGAAATATTATTGTAATTTAAGATTTAAAACATACTTCAACAAAGAATTCTGGCCCAGGATCATTACTGATACAAGTACTTCAGAAAAAAACGTCTATAGGGAGAAATATGAAATACCACTGGGCTGAGTGAGGTTCGAACCCACGCCGGCTAAGACGGCAGCGCCTAGTCATTCAGAGTCAAGAGACATAACCACTTCACCACTTCGTTTGTTATAAACAAGTTTCATGGGACAGTATTATGCTTGATTTCTCTCAATGACCTGTCGGATAGGGTATATTTTTGGTGCGCTAGCGCTCATTATACACAAGGAACTCTCTGGATCCACAGGATACTGAAGCTTGGAAATATTAATATAATTAATGATTTAAACAAACTTCAACAAAGAATTCCGGCCCAGGATCAATACTGATGCAAATACTTCAGAAAAAGGTGTATAGGGAGAAATATGAAATACGACTGGACTGAGTGAGGCTCGAACCCACGCCGGCTAAGACGGCAGCGCCTAGCCCTTCAGAGTCAGAAGACATAACCACTGCACTACTACGCTTGTTAAAAAACAAGTTTCATGGAACAGTATTATGCTTGATTTCTCTGAATGACCCGTCGAATAGGGTATATTTTTGGTGTGCTAGCGCCCTTATTATATCAAGGACCTCTCTTGATCCACAGGATATTGAAACCTGGAAATATTATTATAATTAAAGACTTAAAACATACTTCAACAAAGAATTCTGGCCCAGGATCATTACTGATGCAAGTACTTTAGAAAAAAAAGTATATAGGGAGAAATATGAAATACCACTGGGCTGAGTGACTCTCGATCCACAGGAAAATGAAGCTTGGAAATATAATAATTAAAAAGATTTAAACAAACTTCAGCAAAGAAATTTAGCCCAGGATCATTACTCATAAAAAATGTATAGGGAGAAATATGAAATACCACTGGGCTGAGTGAGGTTCGAACCCACGCCGGCTACAACGGCAGCGCCTAGCCATTCAGAGCCAGGAGACATAACCACTGCACCACTACGCTTGTTAAAATCTTTGACCGCACGTCGATGAGTCGGGTCTAGATTCCCTCGACCTTTTCCTTCAGGTTTGAGTATCGATGTGTGTGGTCGGGGCTATTGTGGTCCTAAGTGTGGTTTTCTTCAGCTCCGGCTTCAGATTGCCTTTTAACTAGCTTTCATCAAAGTGTTTGTGTTTATACGTCTTTTACTGTAATCACTGGTGAGGTAGATCTGGCCCCTACGTTAAATTTTTTTTTCATGCTCAACTGATCTGAGCATTAAATTTGTCTATCTAATAAATCTCAAATTACTAACAATTTCAAATTCTTTTCTTGCTAAACATAGCTGAGCATGAAATTTTCTCTGCTAAAATATTGTTGGCATTTTCATATTTTAGCAGAGAAAATTTCATGCTTAGCTGAGTTGAGGATGAAAAAGGTTTTACAACTTCAGGGCCTGGTAGACCTCACCAGTGATTTCAGTACAACACGTAAAACCACAAACTTGGATCGAACACATATTTGAAATTCGGATCTGCACCAGAATTATCAATCGCGCGAAGCTACTTTGACTTCTGACCGTTGTAAGGCGGTTCTTGTTTATTCGTATGTGGGTTACTGCAAATATTCCGTTTTGTTTGTCATTATTCCTCATCATTTCTCGAGAAGCCTGTGCTTCGTGAGTGCGGCCGTTCCTGGTAACTTGTTTTACAATCAAACTTCAACGGCTCGAACATCTTTGAGACGATGGAAATTTGTTCTAGACATGGGTAGTTCGAGCTACTGAGGGTTAATCAAATTGCCAGGTCAGGAGACAAATAGGGATAATTTAGGTATGTCTTTTTTATAGTTTATAAAAAAAATAAAATAGTTTTATAAGTGTGCTCATTAAAATCGCCTTAATGTGGCAATTTAAATGAGTACACATAACACACATTTTCATGATAAAATACGAACACGTCTCTAACATATGCTTAAATATCGGGAGAACTTCCTGGGGCTCTCACTGTTTTTTTAATCCCGATTGCATAAGAAAACAAATATTTAGGGATATTTTACACAAATGTTCAAATCAGCCACGATAAACGAGCCATCGAGGTTTTACTTTATATATTTTGCGTACAAAGTGAATAAGTGAACTCAAGTAGCCTGACCTTGACAACCTTTTTCTTCTCTGCTCTCCTGTTTACAGTCACTTCTCGGTTCACATCCCAGTAAGCATTCTTTATAAATCTACAGCGGGCCGTTATCGGCCCGTCAGGGTAGTTGACGGGCCGATAACGGCCCGCTATAGATTTATAAAGAATGCTAGCTGGGATAGCTCTAGATCTGACCAGTCACTTACGTCTTTAGATATTCCGCAAAATGAGAAAACGTACCTTCTGACGCATGCACTCAAATCAGCCTGCGCATCTGAGTCTTTGTTGGCCGCATAAAGAAACGTTGCATACCAAGACTCAATCAAACCGAGTCTCCGATTTTCGTGATTTTTGTATGTTTCAAAAGGCAATCCCTTTTGACTTTTATTTCGTCCAGTAAAATTTCTGTTCAGGCTGCGCGAAGGTACGTATTTTGACGTTGCGGCTCAAATGGTTATGCGTAACAAATCTACCGTCAATTAACCCTTGTCATGCTGAATAAATTAAAATGCCACGCCTACTTCCAATTGTCAGCCAATCAGATTACTTGGTCCAGGTTGTTGATACAAATTCACAATGCCAAACAGTGCAGATCCAGATCAGTTGGCTTCTTCAGAAGCCAACTGATCTGGATCTACACTGTTTGCTAAGACAGGGCATGTCGTGTTCAGCACGAGAAAGGTTAAGTTGTCTGTATATGCTGACCAAACTGACTTGTGGCTTTGTCATTTGGATTATAATTTATGAGTATACGTTTACTGCGTAAAAGGGTATTAAAAAGCAAAGTTTGTTTACTACCGTGTCAATGTACCTTCCCAGCTAGCATTCTTTATAAATCTATAGCGGGCCGTTATCGGCCCGTCAGGGTAGCTGACGGGCCGATAACGGCCCGCTATAGATTTATAAAGAATGCTTACTGGGTTAAATAATAGGCTAATCCAGGGTCAAGGTAAAGCATTCTTTCCCATGGCTATATTATCCCATTATGTAAGAAGGCCTTGTGATTCTACTACTTTCAAAGATAGATAAAGACCCAACCTTGCCAACTAACTACAGGGATGTAACAGTCCCGTTCATTATTGGTAAAGTTTTGTAGAATGTTCTACATAAACGTACCGAAGTCATTTTGACACAAAACTAGTCTAGGCTCCAGCGAAGATTCATGAGGATTACGTCTTCCATAAATCAAGAGGCTCTACTCAGTCTTTAGCTTCGTTCTGCATTTAAGAAACCAGGAGAGATGCGTTTTAAATGAATCTCTCCTGGTTTCTGAAATGCTGAACTATGCAAAGGACCGTGGGGAGCCTCTTGCGCTAGTGACGCTGTTAAAGCCTTTGATGTGGTATGAGAAAAACTACTTTAAAGGTGTTGATGGTACAATTTGGCTTACACTTATGACTTATAAATAAGTGTACTCAAGCAGCGTCCTGTAAGAGGAGAGTTCAGCAAATCTCTGCACCATTCCATGTGATGCCGAAAGTTCGTCAGGATGGGATTCTCAGTACTATCCATTAGAAGCTGTGTACGGTAACAACGGTCTCCTACATATGACAGATGAGACTGGCCTTGATCCTCAGTACTATCAATTAGAAGCTGTGTAACAACGATCTCCTACATATGACAGATGAGACTGGCCTTGATTCTCAGTACTATCAACTAGAAGCTGTGTAACAACGATCTCCTACATATGACAGATGAGACTGGCCTTGATTCTCAGTACTATCAATTAGAAGCTGTGTAACAACGATCTCCTACATATGACAGATGAGACTGGCCTTGATTCTCAGTACCATCCATTAGAAGCTGTGTAACAACGATCTCCTACATATGACAGATGAGACTGGCCTTGATTCTCAGTACCATCCATTAGAAGCTGTGTAACAACGATGTCCTACATATGACAGATGAGACTGGCCTTGATTCTCAGTACTATCAATTAGAAGCTGGTTACAACGATCTCCTACATATGACAGATGCGACTGGCCTTGATTCTCAGTACCGTCCATTAGAAGCTGTGTAACAACGATCTCCTACATATGACAGATGAGTCTGGCCTTGATTCTCAGTATATCAATTAGAAGCTGTGTAACAACGATCTCCTACATATGACAGATGAGACTGGCCTTGATCCTCAGTACCATCCATTAGAAGCTGTGTAACAACGATCTCCTACATATGACAGATGAGACTGGCCTTGATTCTCAGAATATCAATTAGAAGCTGTGTAACAACGATCTCCTACATATGACAGATGAGACTGGCCTTGATTCTCAGTACCATTCATTAGAAGCTGTGTAACAACGATCTCATACATATGACAGATGAGACTGGCCTTGATTCTCAGAATATCAATTAGAAGCTGTGTAACAACGATCTCCTACATATGTCAGATGAGACTGGCTTTGGTGGCAGTATTAGATACCGACATGTGCTGACGATGTGACGGTTCTTGGTGGTAGGATGCATACGCAGTGTATTGTGTACATTGTTCGTTGGTACTGCTCTGGACATAATTATTGTATTAACGCTCAGGAGTCGGAGGAATTTCCCATGAATAAAGATGACAAGCCGACACAGTCTGGTCAGTCTTGTGTTATGTATGTGGAAACCCCATGCCTTTAGTCCAAAGAACAGTCCATCTGGGTTTTCATAGAGAGAGCAATGGTAGATGTCATATTGTAAAGAAGGGCAACTGGGCAGACATAAGAAATACAGTATGATGCGGCCGGCTATGGTTAATCTGGCTTGAGTCCCTTTGTTTTCTCTCATCTCGTGAGAGCTATGGCCTTGTTGTCTTATCATGCACACAGTCTGGTGTTTTTGCTCTGGAGGGGCTAAAAAGAGATATGCTGAGTATAATATCGTCTCTGCCGAGGAGTACAGCTGTTGCTGCATTGACGTGTCTTCAGGGAGTTCGCCCAATGGAGCAGGAGTTAGATCTAAGGCGGCTTACAAGGCGCCCGTACTTCACCATAGTGCAGATTATATTTTATTTTCTTTTGGGATCGTCGGGTCCATTTTTGTATCTTTGAAAATGGAGTTCTGTTTATGTATACGCTAGAGGGCGTAAGCAGTGTTGCAAACTTCATTACTGCTTATAAAGAGCCTCAATAAAACCGAGACTCCTATTTTCTATCTGTAATGTGTTCTTTTTTTCCAAAGGTAACCTTTTAGATTTTTATTTTATCTCATTTTGGAATGTTTCATTCACGGATGGTACCTCTTACGTTGGAACAAGATTTTGCTGCTCCATACGTTGCAGTCACGGATGTTGACAGTCATAGCAGGTTTACCAACATAAGTGTAGCCGTCTTCCAAATATAGTCGAACCTCGATGGCTCGAACACCGATGGCTCGTTTACCATGGCTAATTCGAACTCGTTTTTGAGTCCCTACAAAATTCTTCCGATAGATCAAGAAAACAAATATTTAAAGAAGCTTTCTTATTTCATTATGAAATTTAAATTGTATGTTGTGTGTACTCATTAGAATCGCCTCTTCGAGGCGATTCTAATGAGTACACTCAACACACAATTATTATATAGAAGATCGATAGATTTCCCAGAATTAGCGATATTTGCTTCCCGACCTGGCGCCATGATTAACCCTCATTGGCTCGAACTACCCATGGCTCGAACAATTTTCCATGGTCCCAAAGGTGTTCGAGCCACTGAGGTTCGACTGTATATATGTGCTTAGGCAACGGTTCTCCTCTGAAGAGGCATGTTAAGCTGAGATAGAAAATGCACGTGAAAGGCACTGTTGCTGAAACATGCTGCTCTGAGGCAAAGACAAAATGTCACGATGCCTCCCATGGAACTTTTTAAGTGTTGACACCTGTTTAGTTCTTATATATCCCGGAGTCAACAGTCTTGTAGTGAACAGTTGTCCTCGTTGTCCTGATATTGAGAACAGGCTCTAGTATAACAGGTTTACTGTTAAACGTAAACACTCTGAACTGGTGCAGAAGGAATTTTACTGCTCAGAAACGGAAAATTATAAATTGGACGGATAAAGCCACCCCGTTTGTCGTCAAGCCTTGTAGTGAGCTTTCCATTGTTGGTATATATGTATAAATCCAAGTATGAGGAAGAGGTTATCATCTCAGATGTTTCTTTAATTTCAAGTTCACGTGGGTAGACGAATTTGAAGTACTCTGAAAACTGAATTATTCAGGGATCATACATCATCTATGTATGTATCTGTAGATGAAATTGAATTGTTGGGCAAGGCGTTGTTTGACTGCTTTCATGAGACCCTGTATAAACTCTGTCTCATACGAGCATAAAATCAAGTCGGCAAGCAATGGGGCGCAATTAGTTTCCATAGGAATGCCGATTGTTTGTTAAATGTCCGTCCACCAAACTCCACAAAGACGTTGTCGATTAGGTATGCCAGCATCTTTACAACATCTTCATCAGAGCAGTTTTGTGATGCAACAGAGTGATTCTGAACAAAGTATGTGTCTGCATAGCTAAGGACAACTTATTGGAAGCGATGATTTCCGTTCTTGTGAAAGAAACACTGGTTAATAATATCTTATATCTCTTAATTTTGATTTCAGTTTGTCACGCAGAACTGTGGTATAAAGAGTTGAAAAATCGAAAGATTTAGTACTGTTTACAATAGAGCAGAATGACTGTGATTGTAAATTTTGCAGGAGCTCTTTGGAGTTTTTCGGGATCAATATGTTATTAATACCGCTTCTTGCGTATGCGGTGTTGCAATACATCTTAAGACCTTCTTTTACAACAGTAAGGATTCTCGTTACATCATGAAAACATGCCTATATAATATTGACCCCCTTAAACCCCACTTTTATATAGTAAAACTGGGGTTACATGAGTATGCATTATTTTGCTTATTTCTGCTCAAAAACATAAATTGTGGGTACTCGTTAGAACCGCCTCGCCGAGGCGGTTCTAACGAGTGCCCTCAATCTATGTTTTGAACAGGAATATGAAAAATATCAGAATTTTTTATCTGAAAATTTTCCTGTTTTGACTCTATCATTTTCAATATATTTGAATAGGCGTGTTTTCGTAATGAGAATCAGTGAGTGGGGCTTATTTGAGCGCTCTGGCTTTTGAAGTAAGGGTTGCTACGGCAAACGAGAGTGGGGTGCGCACTTTGTGGGTCGAGCCACATCGCTAACGAAACTATCTTTCTTATCTGACTTATTATTTGGTGCGTGATATGACATTTTATAATAATTTAATGAGAAATCAAACTGTGAAAAAGTAATTAATAAATAATAAAAATCCCAGTAAAAGGTATTTGAGTAATAAAAAATAAAAAAGCACTACAATGTAAATAAAAAAGAACGCGGATTCACCATATTGCTTGTAATTTTAGGATTTTGGGTGGGCTCGTCCAGACTTTTGCACGACAGTAATCATTGATCTTTTTGTTATACCTGCTGCCCAGCTACCATTCTTTATAGATTTATAGCGGGACGTTATCAGTCCGTCAGCTACCCTGACGGGCTGATAACGCCCCCCCCCCCTCCACCCCCTCTACCCCTATTAATTTATAAAGAATGCTTACTGGGACAAGTACTATTCTCAGAGGGTAAGTTTACAGTGTTTACAGTGACGTCACTGATTGTTATGTTGTAAAACTTGAATAGCTCTAAATCATATACTTCGTAAGCACCACTGAACTTAAACTGTCTTCATATGGTAAGCGATTCTAGTCCCGAATTACTGTTTGCAAGAAGGAGTTAAACCCAGCTAGCATTCTACGTAAATCTACATCGGGCCGTCATCGGCCCGTCAGCTACCCTGACGGGCCGATGACGGCCCGATATAGATTTACGTAGAATGCTGACTGGGAAAGTACTGACTTCTACGCGAATCAATGGTTTGAATATCGTTGGCATTTCTCAAATTATAACGCGAGACACTGTTGACAGACTGAGGCACAAGTGCTGGTTAGATAATTATACATCTTATAGAATACATTTCCTTCCCAACCTATTTTCTAACGTTTCCCAACCTATTGCCTCATAAAGCTTTTGAGCGAACACCAATTTTGTTGCACCTGTAGAAATTTTAGCAGCCTCCAGTTTTTTTTGTTTGTTTCTTTGTGTGTGTGTGTGTGTGTGTGTGTTTGTGTGTTTTTTTTTGTGTTTTTTTTTTTTTTTTTTTTTTTTTTTTTAAGTTCAATTTTACATTGTTGGGTCATTTTGTCCTAGATAGCATATGTTTAGTCTAGACTTGGCTTTATGAATGAATACTTATATTGCTTGTACAGATTTGCAGTTCAAGGTTACAGTTAAGCCTACGCATTATTTTTATTCTTATCCATGTATTTCCTTTAATATGAGCCGCACCAAGCAATGAATTCGGGGCATGCACGGACAGCGAAGGTCCAGATCAGACTGCAAGGACGCGAAGCCTGATCAGAGCCTTCGCTGTCCGCTGCCAGAATCAGTGGACATTATAGAATGTATTAATGGAGAGAAAAGGCAGGACGATGTAATTCCGGACATATTGCGCATGCTCGAAGGCACTGTTTTTACCTTTTGCGCAGCCTATAAAATCTGTGTGTGTGTGTGTGTGTGTGTGTGTGTGTGTGTGTGTGTGTGTGTGTGTGTGTGTGTGTGTGTGTATTGGTGTGTGTGTGTGTTTTGCCAAGAGCAATCAGTGGACAATACTACACCTATATATTTATGCTAAAATACTACACCTATATATTTATGCTACAATACTACACCTATATATTTATATTTTGACTTTTTAATTTGATCCAACATAAATACAAATATACTTAGATTTCTATTTAGTCTAATATTTCTTCTATAGATCTTACACTTATTAATCGTTACTATTTAAATACCCTTTTTGCTGTAATCAAATGCTAAATAATTGCGGCCTTGTTTTCCATGTACGAATAATTCATAATCATGAATCTATGATACTTAGAAACATTGTGGGAGTTGAAATTATTAACCCTTTCACTCCTGAAAGGTCTGAAGTGGACTCTTCCATCTCTGATTTGGACACACCTGTTTTTGCAAATAGGGGTTTCAGTCAAAATCAATAACAGAATGGCAAACAGTGTAGATCCAGATGAGACGGCTCGTGACGAGCCGTCTCATCTGGATCTACACTGTTTGCAAAGGTATCTATTTTGGATTGCAGGGCTTAAAGGGTTAAGCCGAGTAGCTTTTTTTACAAATTCCAACGGCATGCGATACTTAAGCTTTGCCTTGCGCAGTTTCTTGTTTTGTACATGTTATACAAATAAACCGCAGTTTAAATCAAATAAGCCGTAACGTGAGAAAACATACCACCTGACACGTGCGCCCAAAAAATCCCAAATGAGCCTGCGCATTCCCTCAGTCTGATCAGAGTCTTCGCTGTCCGCATGTAGAAAATTGGTTTCTTTTGCTATACAAAATGCGCCGGTGAAGATTCTGATCTTACTGCGCGAATGCAGGCTGATCTGAATCCGCTAGGCGCGCGTATCCGAAGGTGCGTTTTCTGACGTTATGGCTTAAATAGACTGGTTCAAAATGTTTGGATAAATAATGTTAAGGAGTTGCGTCCGAATATTTAGAGTTTATAAGATATGTATGCTTTTGCGATCTTCTATAATATTCCGTGACTCTGTAAGCGAACAGCGAATGACCTGATCAGATTGCGCGAATGATCGGGTCCACATTGTCCGCATATGTCCCGAAAACACATTTTCTTGTGGCGCGGCCCAAATGAAATACAGGGCCCAGTTGTTCACAGCATTGTTAGCTTAACGAGCTCGTTAGTGGTCAAAATGTTAACTGTTTTGATAATCACAGGTATTTTTGCTGAAAAATGTGAGTAGCTACAATTTTTCAGCAAACATATTAGAATGTATGCCATATTTAATGATTAAATTTCTAACGATACGTTAACTATCTACATCGTTAGTTTTGAACAACTGGGCCCAGGTATTTATCTTTACCGTAATAACCTTAGGTATTTGGCCGCAGAACGCGGCGTCTGAGCAGGGTCTACACTGCTTGTCACTCATCCAGCTGTTTCACAGACGCAACAGTAGGTAATAAAATAAAACATTCAAATTTTAGAAATAGTATGGTAGAGAGTTAAGGTGTCCAAATATTTAGGATAAATATGAATTTTCCTCCATACATTATCCAATTTCCGTCGAAAGGACTCTTCTACTACAACTCTTTGGAACGGTCTATTTCCAACAGCAGGGTATCTGGTTAGCTTTTATTATTATCATGTTTTATAGAAATTCGTGTAATTAATGCAAATAGTGTAGATCCTGATCAGACGCCACGCCACGTTCTGCGGCGTCCGTTCAGGGTCTGCACCGTTTGCTAATTATCTGACTGAATTGGAGTAAATCATGGGAGAGAGATCACTGTAGAAAGAAACTAACATTCTGTAAGAGTTATCCATTCCAATGGAGTTTTTTTATTATTATTTTTTCCTGTCATGCACCAGCAGCCAAGTAGCCCGAAAATACCTGTAGCTGGACGCAGTCACATTCAAGGTTTAGAGTGGATAATAGATTGGCGGTTGAAGGAGTATAATATCACAGGTAAGACGCATGCTCTATATAAAGTTAATATTTAGAATTATAAAAACTGTAATTTTACAGCAAAACCTACTTTAGAGTTCTCTTCAGAATCGCCTAGTTGAATACAGCCAGATATAAGTATTAAATCCGCATATGAATCACTACGACGAGGTTATTCTTAAGACTATGCATAAAAATAATACGTGGCATTACGTTAACAAGCCAATGTGAAATATTTACTTCTTAGTCATAGCTCACGAAAAGCATATTTTAACAAAAGATTTTGAGAATTTCTCCATAAAAACACATGTTGTGGGTACTCATTAGAAACGCCTCGCTGAGGCGCTTCTAGTGAGTACCCACAACATATGTTTTATGGAGAAATAAGAAAAAATTAATAACCCTTGATATACCCATCTTATCTAGAGTTATATACGAAAACATACCTGTATGATTTTGACTCCCTTAAGCCCCACGTTTGTATAGTAAAATTAGGGTTTACAGGGGTATATATTATTTTTCTTATTTCTGCTCAAAAACATAGATTGTGGGTACTCGTTAGAACCGCCTCAGCGAGGCGCTTCTAACAAGTAACCACAATCTATGTTTTGAGCAAAAATATGAAAGATATCAGAATTTTTTGTCTGAAAACTTTCAATTTTTGGTGGCGAAATTTTCAATATATTTGACTTGGCGTATTTTCGTAATGAGGACGTTTCACCATATAATACGGAGAATGTGGAATGTTTTTGGTTATTAACACACATTTATGTAGTAAAATCCATTGCTAAAAAGTAACAAGTAAATCGAAATGCTGATATAAAAATACGAAATTCTGAAAATTCGCCTTATATTGTAGACACTTTCATATCCCAAGTTTTACTGCATGATATATTATGGGGAATACAGCGAAAGATAATTTACCATTCGATACGTGCATCAAGCGAAGACTAAGATCAGCCTGTGAATCCGCACAGTCTGATCAGAGCCTTCGCTGGTGATCTGCCTGTAGCCGATGATCTATATTTTCACCAAGATCCATGTCTCTACTATAGTGTATTCTTTTGTGATCAAAAGGCTGTTTCGTTTTGTTTTTTTTTTTGTTTTTTTTTTTAGTTCATATGAAAGTCACTGATGGGGACTCATTGGCCGAAACTAGCTAATCTAGCCAAGAAAAACTGATACTTCAGCTGTATTCAACACCTACATGCACTGCCTTCAAGTCCCATTCTTTTTTTAAATTATTCTTCAGGAGGGCAGTAAAAACTATTCAGACTACCTAAATGCACAGGCAGATCGGAATTTCCTCTGGCCGCACATATCATAATGCACATTATCCCAAAATGAACATTTTCGAAACATCTTTCTAAAAAAAACAAAAAAAACGAATAAACATTCTTAAACGGAGTTTAGGGACGATAAAATATAATGTACCACAATTCAACTTACCAAATCATTGTTTCGATTACAAAAGCGATGAAATCAATTTGGTGAATGCAATTTGTACTGTTTATTGGACAGAGCCTACGAAAAATAATAACCTTTAAGACGTTGACCTTAAAGGCTGCATATAATATATCTCAAAAAAAGTTTAATAAATTGATATATGGTATTAATACCATCATAAAATGTGGCATCTAACAGTCTGTAAAATTTCAGTTAAGTCACTCGTTCTTGAACTGGATCAAAAGTGAAAAGACTTTTTATCGTATCTCTGAACTTATGTTGCCAACATTAATTCAGAGATAGAATAAAAAAGAAATGTCGTTTGAACAATGCATTGATTTCTGGTAGTTGTTGGAAGCAAAGCGTGTGAAATGGACTTCCTGCAATATAGGGATCAAACATGGGTTTTCATGCATTAATATTCGCCAGGTACCGTGGGAGGTGTTGAAAACCGAGGCCGGAGGCGAATGTTAATGCATTGAAAAACCATGTTCGACCACTATTATTGCACAAAAACTGAAAACATTTGCTACATTTCGCGTTATTTCTTGCATGTTTCGTCTTTTCACCGATGTCTCACGAACGCAATTTCTACGGACTATGCTCGTTCTAGGGCCAGGCAGTATACATCTCGTAACGGCAACAAATCTGTGGCCCCGGTACGATCATATTGAAAGTTGCGTAGCCGTGCATTAACAGCGCGTGACTTGCCTTGTTAATAAACGGCTTTCGCTGGTTAATGCATGGCTGTTTATAACGTGCGACACTGCTTTTTATGCAATAATGACATTTCACAATCATTACTCCACTCCAGTGGAGCAAAGCAAAGATTGTGAAATGGACTTCATACAATGACCAGAAATTTCTGTATGGCAGAAAACATCTTGATGAAACGGGATTTTGCAAGCACAGAGCCTTGCTTCGCTCCATTGGTCACAGTTAAAGAGCTAGTATTCCATCCTGGAACTGCTGAACCATTGCAATGTACCAGACGGTCTTGGCAACCAAACTTTATCATAATCTTCCAGAGGCCATTACAATTTTTACCATTTACATCAAGTGGACTCTTCCACCATAACTCTTTGGACCAGTCTATTTCTAATAGCAACAGGGTGTCTGGTTAGTTTTTATTGGTACCGTTTAAACAAAATTCCTGCATTTAATGCAAGCAGTGTAGACCCTGATCAGACGCCGCATCCTACGGGGTCTGATCTGTGTCTGCACTGTTTGCCCTTTACCTTTTTTTGAGTTTCCAGACTAAAATGGGTTAATATTGAAATAACAAAATTGTTATCATATTTTTATGTGCATATTACGTTTGAAATTGCTAATCGAGCCCTTTTAGCCAATGGTCTCACTTTTCAAAGGTCGTCTATGCTTTACACGTTAATAAGGAGTTTCAACACCTAATCTAAAGTACACTTTTTGCCACTCATTCACTTGCTTTTAGATAGTAAAATGGACTTATTCAAAATTCAGGAAAAATAAAGTAAGAAGATGACGTGCCCGAATATTTAGCGTAAATACAATGTTTCTGGGTATATACAAACGCCGAGAAATTCAAGATTAGCCCCTTTCACAAACCGGTTATCCAGAGACAACTAACGCCTTTTGTCATCTGCTGATAATCTTTGCAAACAGTTTGGACCCAGATCAGGTCCGAATCCAAACTGTCTGACACACTGATGGTATTCCTGAAAGATTTTTTTTTTTAAAAAAAGTTAATTTAAAAAAATATCCACAGACGACAAAAAGCATGCAAATTACCCAGCATGCAAAGAATTAAGTTGGTCCCTTTCATTTTGACCCACTTATCTTAATGCAGTAGTATTTATTATGGGGAATAGATACACTTTCAGGGGAGGCAGCTCTGACAATATTATTTTGTCTCCCTTCTGAAACGGGATCTTCTCTAACAAGAAAGAATTTGGTCCCCGTATCAGCAAATTCTTTCTTTCATTAGTAGACCCATTTCAGAAGGAAATTGATGTGCGGATACGCAAAACGGAAGTCACAAAAGTTACCTCCCTTGTACAAAATGGTGGAAAATCTACTAAATCTCTCAAGTCCCCTGAAGTGAATGAACAGCTAATGCGTTCTTTAGATCTGTTTTAACACTTCGCATGCTGGGTAAAAATTTTAGTAGATGACATTTTGAAGTTTTTTTTCTTATTTTTCCTTGAAAATAGGGATTTGACACTTCATGCAATTTGCATGAAGTGTCAGGTCCTATTTTCTAGGAAAACTAAGAAAAATGTCAGCAGTTTGTCGTCTGCTGAATTTGCCCATGGCGTGAAAAGAGAAGAGAAAATAATAGTTTACTCTTTGTATGTAACCCGTAGGCCTAATACCTTGTGTTTTGTCAATAATCTGATTATGGGATAATTTCACGTATATAAATAAACGTGATGTGAATATCTGCTATATATATGCACTCTTTGTCTGTCATATTCGCATCAAAATTAGGGTTCACATGAAAAGTGGTGTGTTGTATTATTAAGGCTTTCTCATGTAATTCTGAGGTGCAGTCTTAAGTTATCATTACATATGTCAGATGTTGAGAGTTAATCATTAACAGTGCAAATGATTTGTTTACCTGAGGCCTTTCGGCTTTCGCCTTCTTCAGAGGTTTTCTATTTAAAAAAAAAACAACAACATAAAAATGTAAAATTTACGAATAAAAGATTATGCATTTTTCGGGCCATGTTATCTGGCCCACTGCGACTTGATTTGATAACTGATCGTGTTTAGATGTATGTGAAATGTAAACACTACGCGTAAACACAACGTGCAAAAAGTATAAAGCTTATCTTCACTATCAACACAATGTGCAAAACGTATAAAGCTTATCTTTACTATCAACACCACTGTGCCCATGTACGCATTATACAATGCATACAAACCCCACACCGAAAGGGATATACACCAAACTGAGTGTTTTTCACCAATACGTAAGGCAAATGGGCCCAACTTACATAAAATCACATGAACAAAACGTTCCACATAAGCTGTCGCATGCCCTGACTTAGGAACGATGATTCCCTCTACTGGTCGCCCTTGTTGATCCCATATGGCCGTAGAGTGTTCAGAGTCGGATCCAATAGCTCTCCCTTGCTTTCCTGGTTCGATCTGTCCACTCCGGGTTATGGTCTAAGCAATAAAGCGTGACGTGGTTGAGGAAATCATGTTCTGGTGAACAGAAGTGTTCAGCGACAGGAGACCTCTCGAAACGTTTGTGGCTCCAATCATCTCGGTGGCCGTTCATCCGTTGGTTCACATGATCACCGGTTTCACCAACATATTGTTTTCCACACTTGGTGCATGTTATGAGGTAGACAACATTGGTCGTCTTACAACTAGTGTTGCACCTGAGCTTGATTGTTGCCCTAGACGCTGACCGCGATCTGTGTGGGGATCATCATTTTGCAGGTTTTGCATCTTGCTTTGCCGCACGGTCGTGTCTCCCCAAGTGATGTCTGGTTTGAGCTTGACACGTACAAGAAGATCTCGCAGACTCTTGGGTCTTCTGTAGGCCATGGTCGGTCTTACTGTAAAGATCTCGCTCAAAGTGCTAGAGGACTCAATGATGGGCCAATGTTTGTTGACTATATCCCTCACTTTTGGCAAGTCTGGGTGATATTGTTGCCGTTCTCTCTCAATGGCAAGTGAAATTTCCTGTTTCTAATAACCCCGTTTGCAGAGGTGGTCAGTCAGTTCTCTTTCTCTTGATTCAAAGGTGTCCGAATTGGAGCAGATACGTCTGAGGCAAAGTGCAAGGCTGTAAGAAACATTTTTTCAGCAGTATTTCTGGTGGCAACTTGTGGGTAGGAGATACTGATATGTATCTGTTGGTTTTGTATACAGATCAACAGATATTGTATCGCCCACAAGAGGATTTGGTGTCCAGAAAGAAACACGTGCTGCTTGGTTGAAGTTTCAGCCGTGAACTTTATGCTCGGGTGGAAGTTGTTGGCCTCGTCGAGGAAAGGGCATAATCTTTAATTCGTATATTTTACATTTTTATGTCATTTTTGCATTTTTTTTCTCTGTTTTTGTTTTGTTTTTCAACATAAATTGCTAGATTTTTTATTTCTCCGCGAAAACATATGTTGTAGATACTTATTAGAAGTTCCTTGGCGAGGAGCTTGTAATGAGTACCCACAACATACGCATAGGCATCACGAAAACATGCCTATATAATTTTGACCCCCTTAAACCCCATTTTATATAGTAAAACTGGGGTTTACAGGGGTATACATTATTTTTCTTACTTCTGCTCAAACACATAGATTGTGGGTACTCGTTAGAACCGCCTCACCGAGGCGGTTCTAACGAGTACCCACAATCTATGTTTTGAGCAGAAATATGAAAAATATCTGAGTTTTATTATCTGAAAATGTTCAGTTTTTGGCGGTGAAGTTTTGTATATATTTGAATAGGTGTGTTTTCGTAATGCTTTTATGGAAATATAATCTGGATATCCTCTCATCTAGAGCTTTCTAAGCTATTGTATTCCCCACATAATACAGGGGATTGGGAGGAGATAAGGTCCTGAATAACATTGACATACTTTAGTGTAAAGAGTTGACAGAAAGTAACAAACAACTACCCAGCTAGCATTCTTTATAAATCTACAGTGGGCCGTTATCGGCCCGTCAGGGTAGCTGACGGGCCGATAACGGCCCGCTATAGATTTATAAAGAATACCAGCTGGGTAGAAATAGGGTTTAGAAATTTCAGTGTTTTGAAACTTGACCAAACGTTTTGCTTAATAATGTAGTGCCCTGCTTACTTCACTTTTTACTGTATATTATAGAGGATCATGGGAATATATATGTTACATTGGCTTGTAATGATAAATTTGAAGGTAAAGACACCCCAGCTAGCATTCTTTATAAATCTATAGCGGGCCGTTATCGGCCCGTCAGCCACACTGACGGGCCGATAACGGCCCGCTATAGATTTATGTAGAATTTTCACTGGGACTTAACCAGAATTAAGAGTCATACTCCTGATGGCTCCCGTCAATGTACAAAAATGTGTGTTGCTATATTATTAATTCATTGCGAAAACTATCTTTTGATCATTTCTGATGATAAATAAACCATGCGTCTTAAAACTCATTCCCAAATGGGTCAATGACTTTTTTATGTATTTCATGTATTGTACAATTTTCATGAATTAAGTGTGAGAAAGTGTAACGTATGAACATGCGCCTAGCGAAGACTCAGATCAGACTGTGCGTTCATGCAGTCTGATCAGTCTTCAGTGGAAGCTCATTGGATAGCCAAGGTATCATGATTTCTTCAAGTAGACAACTGTACTGATAAAATGCGTAGATCGATCTGGATGTCTGCTGATTGTATATGTAATAAGGTACATTATATCATGCTGTGGGTGGCAGACGTTTTTTGCTGTTGATTTTTTTTATAATAAAGAGAGTCGTACTAGACAGTGAAGCAGTTTTAGGTATCTGAGTATTATTTCACTGTCGCGTTCTGTAATTATAATCCCCACGTTCACTTTACAACATTTATATATATAAAGACAAGAGATAGGACACGCTTTACAATCAAAAAGTGCTGATATTTTTTTTCTTATTTCTCTATTAAATTTATCATCGGGGCGCTTCACAGGTGATTTATGGTTATGAGAAAAATATACAGATGGCTATCCTCTTATCTGGCGATATACATATTTATATGCTTTAGATACCTGTAAATTTGTTTTGTTTGAAAATGTTCGTCATATGTACAATATACGCATAAATGTAAAGAAGCATTATGAGAAAATAACACGAAGTCTGGAGGCTTGTTAATGTATATTGACAGATAGGACGTTTTACTAGTTATACTTTAATTTCGTCCTTTAAGTACATACATACATACATACATACGTACGTACGTTCGTACGTACGTACATACATACATACATACATACATGCATACTATTAAAAGCTATTAAAAGCTTTCTTCAAAGAGGTATGAGCTGGGGCATTGTCATGTAGAAGACGGACATGTTTAAAACCAGTGGAAGGGCGTCGTTTCTGATAATAGTTTTTCAGTTTCTTCAGTACTACGTCTTTGTAGTACTTTCCGGTGATGCGTTTGCCCTTTTTCACTGGCACTTTTATTGCGACTCCTTTACCAGGGAAGAAGATTGCATACAAAACCTTCTTTGTACTCAAAGAACGTTTGGCAATTATTGGGCGTTTGCTGTGTATAGTGGCCCAGATCTTATTGCTAACCTTTCTGACGGGCTCAAAATAATGGACCCAGGTTTCATCACCTGTGACGACATTGGCAAACTGCTTTTTGTCATATTTTGGAAACATTTGAAGTAGCTTTTTGGTCACTTTAACCCGTTGCCTCTTTTGCTCGTCAGTCAACAGATGTGGCACCCATCTAGCAGAAATCTTTCTGATTTTCAAATGCTTCTTCAAAACAAGGTGAACCATTGATAGTGATATGCCTACCTTTCGTGCAATATCACGAACTGTAAATCTGGCATCTCCTTCAATGATTTCTTTTATTTTGGAAACGATTTCTTTACGAGATGCAGATTTTGGCCTACCTGATTTCGGTGCATTTTTGATGAACACTACACCAGACTCAAATTTCTTTTTCCACCGCCGAACTGTGTCATAAGACACACAAGAAGGTCCAAAAGCAGTAGAAATTTCAGTCATCAGCTTCTTCAAAGAACAACCAAGTTTTGAGCGAGCTTTGATGTAAGCCCGTATTTCATCTTTTTTGTCGACGCTTCTACCAACCATTTTTACTGCAGTGGTCAATGACTGCGTGTATTCAAATGGCAAATTTTATGTCTTACACTTAGTCTTACATGTACATTTATACACCATTGTGTAGATATTGAATAGCCCTATACAGGTATGTATCGGTTTTTATCGTGCCCCACGTGGATATCGAGCTAGAGGACAATAAGCAATTCATTTCGAACATCCCTCGTACGTACGTACATACATACATACATACATACATACATACATACATACATACATGCATACTATTAAAGCTAATAAAAACTTTCTTCAAAGTTTTATCTCCAACACTTCTCATTGATTGATAAATGAGCCAGCGCACGAAAAAAACCTACAATAAGACTTGTGCGACCAGCGAAGACTCAGATCAGCCTGCGAATCCGCCCAATCTGATCTGAGTATTCCCTGTGCGCTCAGTGGGTAACTGAGGACCCAAGCTTTTAGGAGCAATTTCTCGTTACCACACTATTTTGTTACCTGTTAATCAGGGACGAGATTTTCACTTCGAGATAAGCGGTTATTCGAGATAAGTGAAGTCGGATTAACGAAAGTCAACTGTTCATGTTTGATTTCCGTCGTAGTTCCTCTTCGTGTCATTGGTAGGTACTTCCTGGACGTACTTGTGGCACTTCCTGGACGTACTTGTGGCACTTCCTGGACATGCTTGTGGCACTTCCAGGACGTACTTTTGGCATTTCCTGGACGTACTTGTGGCACTTCCTGGATGTGCTTGTGGCACTTCCTGGACGTACTTGTGGTGCTTCCTGGACGTGCCTGTGGCACTTCCTGGACGTACTTGTGGCACTTCCTGGACGTGCTTTTGGCATTTCCTGGACGAACTTGTGGCACTTCCTCGACATTGTTATGGCACTTCCTGGACGTACTTATGGCACTTCCTGGACGTGTTTATGACACTTCCTGGATGTGCATGCACGTATGAACACAAATAAACAAATATTATTCAGAAGGAAATCTACTCAGAGGGCACATAACGTTTATACAACGTCGCATCAAAGTCAATACAACGTAATGACGTTGCATCGACCTTGATGCGAATTTAGTGTCAACGTTGCATGACCATTAGGTAAAGACTGTTATTAATCTGTCTTCCTTTGACAATACATTCTTTAAAGTGCGTAATCGTGTTTTAGCTCACCTGAGCAGGAAGTGCTCAATGTGAGCTGTTGTGATCAGTCAGTGTCCGTCGTGCGTCGTTCATCGTCCGTCGTACGGCGTCAACAATGGCTTTAAATGCCTACTTTTCCTACACCCCTGTGCTATTGACTTGAAACTTGGTAGGAAGCATCGGTGTGAGTTGTAGATTAAAAATAGCTAAAATCGTTCCGCTCGGAAATCCAAGACGGCCGCCATAGAAATCTATTTTTCGCTTCTTCTCCTGAACCAAACTGCTAATTGACTCGAAACTTGGCAGGAAGAATTGAGAAGACTGGTAGATTAAAAATAGAAAAATCGTTCCGATCGGAAATCCAAGATGGCCGCCATAGCGGCCATTTTGAAAATCAATTTATCGCTTCTTCTCCTGAACCAAGGGCCAATTAATTCGAAACTTGGTAGGAAGGATTGGGGTGATTTGTAGATCAAAAATAGTTAAAATCGTTCAGATCAAAAATCCATTTTTTTTCGCTTTTTCTCCTGAACCAAAAACTCATTTGACTCGAAACTTGGTAGGAACCATCGGGGTGACTTTAATATCAAAAACAGCTAAAATTGTTCCGATCGGAAATCCAATGGCGGCTATCTTGAAAATCTATTTTTGGCTTCTTCTCCTGAACCGAAAGGCCAATTGACTCGAAACTTGGTAGAAAGCATTGGGGTAACTGGTAGATAAAAATAGCTAAAATCGAAAGCTAGTTTTCACCTCTTCTCCTGAATCAAAGGGCCAATTGACTTGAAACTTGGTAGAGAGCATCAGGGTGACTTGTAGATCAAAAATAGCTACAGTCGTTCCGATCGGAAATCTAAGATAGTCGCCGTGGCGGCGATTTTGAAAATCTATTTTTCGCTTCTTCTCTTGAACCAAGAGACCATTTGACTTGAAACTTGGTACGAAGCATCGGGGTGAATCGTAGATAAAAATAGTTAAACTTGTTCCGATCGGAAATCCAAGAGGTATTTTTCGCTTCTTCTCTTGTAAAGAAAGGCCAATTGACTTGAAACTTGGTTAGGAGCTTCAGGGTGACTTTTAATTCAAAAAATAGCTAAAATCATTCCGATGGGAAATCCAAGACGGACGCCATGTCCGCCATCTTAAAAATCTGTTTTTCGCTTCTTTTCCTGAATCGAAAAATCAATTGACTTGAAACTTGGTTGGAAGCATCAGAGTGACATGTAGATCAATAAAGAGCTAAAATTGCTCAGATCGGAAATCCAAGATGGCCACCATGGCTGCCATCTTGAAAATCTATGTTTGGCTTCTTCTCCGGACCTTGAAGGCCAACTGACTTAAAACTTGGTAGGCATGACTAGTAGATCAAAAATAGCTTTAATCATTCTAGTCGGAAATCTAGGATCGCCGCCATCTTGAAAATGTAATTGTTTGCTTCTTCTCCTGAATTGAAAGGTCAATTGCCTTGAAACTTGTTAGGAAGCATCAGGGTGACTTGTAGATCAAAATTAGCTAAATGGTTCTGATCGGAAATCCAAAAGGCCGCCATTTTGAAAATCTATTTTTCGCTTCTTCTTCTGAACCGAAAGGCCATTTGACTCAAAACGTGATAGGAACTTTCAGGGTGAGTTGTAGATCAAACACAATTAAAATTGTTCCGATCGGAAACCCAAGATGGTCGCCATGGCCATCACCTTAAAAATATATTTTTCGCTTCTTCTACTTAACCGAAAAGTAAAATGCCTTGAAACTTAGTAGGAAGCATCGAGCTGGGAGTTTTTATGCGAACCGAATTTTTATTTACGCCGGGCTTCATATTTGAGGTTGTGTTCGTAAAATGTGTATGCATTTGGAGAACATCGGTTTTCTTCCAGTTTTATGGGGTTCTTAGTGGGGTTATATATAACTATTCACCCCCACTTTTTTTATTATTATTATTATTCAAAGTCAGAGAGAACTGTGCTATTGGTAACATAGTGAAGTGAAAAATGGGACGTACTGTGTAAAATGACTGTAGCAATGTGGGTTTTGCTCATTTAAAAGAGAAATGAGCAGTATTCCCATAGGAGCCCCAATCTGACCATTCGACCTGAAATGAGCTTGTTGCTGTCAATATTCGTACACGTTTGATTTTTTTCATTTTGTTTATTTCGTCGTACTACGAAGAAGAAACAAAAGAAATTTTTCTTTGTTTACGATTGGAAATAGGCATTCTCAAATCGAACGGATTATAAGCTGGTTAAATAATACAGTTTAATTTGATATTCAAGCATGGAAAGATTTGGGCCGAAAGAAAACGTTATGAGTGGAGAAAAGGACGAAACACTGCTACATAGATGATTTCGGACATAGTTTGTTCGGCCTAGGCTATGGATGACAACATGTAATTATGTATGCGGGCTAGAAAACAGACGATCATAGTTGATTTTTTTACATAGCTCTGATAACGTCTATAATGTTTTTATCGTTGAGTATTGCGATAATTTATATAATTACAACCTTTCATAAATTATAACATTTTTTCACTATACTACGCTCTATAGGGAGCTAAGTAATGCCTGACAGATTAGTTTCCCGACGTACTGATGCTTTGCATCAATGTTTTCTTGTGTATTTCTGTATTAAGAGTAGCACTGGGACCCAGGGTGAAGTTGGCTAGCTGTAAAGGTTGTAAAAGTGCTTTAAACTCCACGGTGGATTACTCTACTGACCGTTCTAATGCGATGGTCCCGGTGTGAGTCTTACTCTTTGTTGCTTTGTGGTTTAGTCTACGAGGCGATTTGTTTTATGTTTTACCTTGTATTACTTTGTGCTTGTGTTTTTCAGTCCTTTTAACATTTCGATTAACTCGCTTGGGGAAGAGAGAGCTAATCTTAGTGCATGTCGTACGTTTGTTCGATTTGCGCTTGTCTTGTTTTGTCTGTTTCCTCTTCCTCTTGGTGTCTGGGAAGGGCTGCGGTTGGTGATTTTGGCACTCCCTGGAATTTTCTCTTACCATTTTTTGTAGATCAAAAATAGCTAAAACTATTCCCATCGAACATCCAAGATGGTCGCCATCTTTTTTTAAATCTATTTGCGGCTTCTTCTCTCAACTTAAAGGCCAACTGACTCAAAACTTGGTAGGAAGCATCGGGTGACTTGTAGATCAAAAAATAGCTAACATCGTTCCTATCAGAAAGCCAACTGACTACAACTTGGTAGGACGCATCGGAGTGACTTGTAGATCAAAAATAGCTAAAATCGTTCCTATCAGAAAGCCAAGATGGCCCCTGAACAAAAATGCCCATTGACATGAATCTTGGTAGGAGGCAACAGTTTGACTTGTGGATCAAAAATGTTAAAATCGTTCCGATCGGAAATCCAAGATGGCCGACATGGCTGTTATCGTGAAAAAATCTATTTTTCGCTTCTTCTCCTGAACCAAAAAGTCAATTGACTTGAAACCTGGTAGAAAACATCAGGTGATTTGTTGATCAAAAATAGCTGAAATCGTTCAGATCTGAGATACAGGGTGGCCGCCATAGCCGCTTTCTTGAAAATCTATTTTTGCTTTTCCTCTTGAATCGAAAGGCCAATTGTCTTGAAACTTGGTAGGAAGCATCGGGAAAACTATGTTTTTTTCTTCTTGTCTTGATCCGAAAGGCCAATTTACTCGAAACTTTGTAGGAAGCATCAGGGTGACTTGTAGATATAAAATAGCTAAAATTATTCCAATCAGAAAACCAAGATGGCCACCATGTCCGCTATCTTGGAAATCTTTATTTGCGCTTCTTCTCCTGAACGGGAATGCCATTAGCATCCGACTCGAAATTTGATAGGAAGTATCTAGGTGACTTGTAGATTAAAAGTAGCTAAATTTGTTCTGATCGGAAATCCAATATGGCAGTCATCTTGAAAATCTATTTTGAACTTCTTCAGAACAGACAGGCCAACTGACTTGAAACTTGGTAGAAAGTATCAGGGTGAGCTGTAGATCAAAAATAGCTAAAATCGGAGCTCCAAGATGGTCGCCCTAACAGCCATGTCGAAAATCTGTTTTGAACTTTTTTATCCTGAACCAAAAGGCCAATTAACTCGAAACTTCATTCGGAATATCGAGGTGACTTGTAGATCAGAAGTAGCTAAAATCGTTCTGATTGGAAATCCAAGATAGCCGCCATCTTGAACATCTATATTGAACTTCTTCTCTTGAACCGAAAGGTCAGTTGTCTCGGAACTTGTCTGGTAATTAGATGTGCGATATAGGGCCATCTTGGCCCTCTTCTTTGTACTAGATATTGTAGTGATGTATATCAGTTGCTATAAGTTCAAAGTTTCTAAAGTTCCGAATAAAAAGAAATAATTTTGGCTTACTAAAATATGAACGAGCTCTCAGCATGTCTTACGAGATTATATGTGCTTCCAGCGAAGACTTAGATTAGCCTGCGTATTCGCGCAGTCTTGTCAGTCTTCGTTGTCTGCCTGAAGACGCTTTGGATCCTTTCCTACCCACAGGGTGCCCTGCAAAGGCTCTAATCAGAGTGCGCGGATGCGCAGGCTGATCGGAGTCTCAGCTGGACGCACATGTAATCTATGAAATATTCTGTCCGTTTCATATGTTACGTGAAGAAAATAGTAGAAAAGATAATACAAATACAGCCAAAACTATCAGGATGTTTGAATCGTCGAAGAGTTTAGTATTACCATAAAATAGGCTAGTAAGGTTAGGATTACATGTTCTAGAAAAAGTTCTCAACATGTTTATCTAAGGTTGTCATACTGGTGGCATTCCATCTGAAAATATATCGTATATTGAATTGAATAATTATATGAAGCCCGTAGTGGTTCCGACAAAAGAGCTGCGAGCTCGTTTAAAATTAAAGTTTGAAGTCTGGTACAGCTGCTGTTCCTACTTTAAGATTTTAGGTTAGATTCGCCTTCTTCATATGTATTAAAACTGTAATAATTCCAAGATATTACGACTGGCCAAAATTTCAGATAATCGCAAACATCCATTTGATCTAGCCTGTAAAATGCAAAGACATTTAGGTCAGTCGAGCGGTTCGAACTGGAGATCAAATTCCGGCCATATACGCTCTTCTGACCCAAATGTCTGTGGTAAAGTATTCATTTAATAGTTTTGCTTTGTCAAAAGTCTGTGTTGCAATTACAATAGCTGTTGGAGCAAAATGCATAAACAGAATAATTAAATTCCCAAAACAAATTGTAACGAAAGCGTCATTATTGTTAAGATTTTTTTGTTTCATAGAGTTCAACCCAGCTGATTAGAAAAGATATGGCATGTCATTTCAGCTTATGTACATATATAATATATGGAAAATACATGGAAATTTAATACTGGCATGCGTCCACGTGAGAAAAGGTACGCATAAACAAATACCTATGCGTAAATATACTTGGGTCGTGGCACAGCAGTTCCTACAAGATTGCATGTGCACTCAGCGAAGACTTAGATCAGTCTGCGCATTCGCAGCCTGCAGGGATGCTCAAGTTTATATGAGTGATTCTATCATAGGCACATATGCACGACTCTGGGTCGGTCCTCAGACTAAATGACGGCTCCCTCCTCAATCTGTTTCAAAGGTCGGCGCATGACTATCGATGTCTGTGGTCAGGCACAGCGTAGTCTTGTTTGTGATTTTCTTGTGTTCTGGCTTCGGGGTCCAGTTCTTCAAAGCGTCGTTAGCTTAACGAGCTCGTTAAGGGTCATTTCGTTAACTGTTTTAGCAGATTCAATATACAATATTCTGATATTTTTTGCTGAAAAAATGTGAGTAGCTTTTGCACTGCAAAAGCTACTCACATTTTTTCAGCAAAAAATTTCAGCATATTTGCGTATCACTCGATGTAAATTTTAACGAATCGTTAACTAACGACGTCGTTAGCTTTGAACAACTGGGCCCAGATTGCCATTTGCTTTGTTTCATCACAGTGTTATTGGTTATATATGTTTTACTGTGATGTTTCACGGATGAGGTAGAGGGCCCATATGCGGACCGAACATATATTTGTAACTGGGGCTGCATCAGAATTCAGGGCGAGATTTCGAGCGAGTAAAAGTAGTTAAAGCTCCCAGTAGATTTCCTACTGACCATTTCAAGGCGGTTCCTCTCATCACGAAAACATGCCTATATAATTTTGACCCCCTTAACCCCTACTTTTATATAGTAAAACTGGGGTTTACAGGGGTATACATTATTTTTTTTTATCTTGCTAAAAGACGTAGATTGTGGGTACTCGTTAGAACCGCATTGTCGAGGCGGTTCTAACGAGTATCCACAATCTATGTTTTGAGCAGTAGTATGAAAAATATCAGAATTTTTTATCTGAAAATTTTCCTTTTTTGGTTGTAAAATTTTCAATATATTTGAATAGGCGTGTTTTTGTAATGGTTGCAGTTCATCTTTATTTGTTCGTCTGTGGCTTCATATGTGACATTTGTGTGATCCTTATTTGTTCCTAATCTCTCCTTCTTTTGGTGGGCTGTGCTTCATGCTTATGACATTTTTAGGGTACTTTCACTTATATATTTGTAGAAAACTCTCTGATCCGGCTCCCTTTTTTAAGACCTCCTACTTCGATGTTCATTTACTTTTGTAACAATATGGATGTGCATTTGCATTCAAAGGGCAAATCTTTGCACAATATCCTATGGAGACAATTTGCATGAAATGTCAAATCCTGTTTGGAGACAATTTGCATGAAATGTCAAATCCTGTTTCCCGGTAAAAATAAAAAAAAAAATATCATAATTTGTTATCTGCTGAAGAAGCCCAGAGAATTAAAAGGTTGAAGAACAAACACTACTGGCCTGAATAGTTAAAGAAGCGTAAATAACGTACCTCGCGTTTTAAGAGATTGAAATGTGCAAAAGAATCTACTAAAATAGTTGTCATGGTGATATTTTGTTTTTTAAATTGGATTATCAAGTCATTTCCGCTGCTATTATTTATGACATATGCAAATGTGTGTAAGAAAATAGTTTTAGTTTTCCAGGTTACAGTAACTTGAACATTGATCGGTTTAAAGCATCGAGGAGATGGTGATATAATGAATGGCAACTCTAAAATACAATACAATACATGTGTTTATTAAAGTCTCACTTTTGTACATAATCACAATAGATCTAAGATAAGAAAACCTCGCTATCACAGTACAAAACCACTCATTTTGAGTTGCGAGAGACTATACAAGCAAAAATATAAAACAGTTTAAAAACATCATGTGTAAAATACATAAGTAGTGTCCATAAAGCATAGGGATGAGACCTCGATCAGATTGCGCATATGCACAGGTGCGCAGACTGATCGGAGCCTTCACTGCGCGCACAGTGTAGATGAAGGAACATCTATTAAAGGAGACAAAACCATGATTTGAACATGTGTCAGGACACCTTTGTACGGCCAAAATTAATTATAAACGAGATTTTGTCTTCTAAGTAGAATTTCATTGCAGGTTTTGGCAGTTACATGAACCAAGTCTTTGTAGGTCATAACAAAACATAATTTGTCTATGTTACTGAAAGTATCAAAGTTTGATGCTAAGCCTCTTGCTTTAGCAAATAAGGCATCTCGGAAGTCCTGATATATTGGACAAACTGTTACAGCACGAAGTTCGTCTTCAGCAAGTCCAATACAATGAAAACAAATACGTTGGTCCACTGGTAGACGTTCAAAGCGCCCTGTCTCTATTCTCAACGGTGCCACTCCGCACTCCACTCTAAATTTCTCTATTGCACTCTTCTGTTATTCCTTGACAAAATAGACTTAGCATAATATTCTGTTCCATAATCTAGTTTAAACTTTCTATAGGTTCTAAGTTTATTAGACTGAGAAGACCGCGTACCCTGATCTGACGTAACCTTATCTTTCCAATTATCTTTAAAGTTTTCTAACATACGTTCTTCAATTAACTTTATTATATTACAATTTTCAGCATCTAGATTCAATAATTCTAATTGCTTTTTTATACGGAAATTTCAATTTTTACAACTTGAGCTGCTTTTTTTCACACATCCATTTAAAAACCTGGTTATTAATTCTATCACCTGACAAACTCTTTAATCGAAAGTATCTTCACTTATATATTTGTAGAAAATTCTCTGCCCCCGCTCCCTTTTTTAAGACCTCCTAACTTGATGTTTATTTACTTTTGTAACAATGCGGATGTGTACTTGCATTCAAAGGGCAAACCTTTGCACAATTGCACAATATCCGACCAGCATAGACCCAGATCAACCTGCGCCTACGAATACTCCTAAGTTTCTTCCAAAACAGAGTCTCAGTAAAAAGCAAACCAGAATTTCATACATTGTAGACCATGTTGAGAGAGCTTTCTACGGGCCGTCTCAGCTGGATTTATGTGTTTAACGCTTAGCACTCTGCGTAAAATTTTCAGCAGAAGATATATTGAAATATCTTTTCCTATTTACCCTGGAAACAGGATTTGACATTTCATGCAAATTTTCTCCTATGGAGACAATTTGCATGAAATTTCAAATCCTGTTTCCTGGTAAAGATAATAAAAAAAAAATATCGTGAATTTGTTGTCTGCTGAATTAGCCCAGAGAATTAAAAGATTGAAAAGCAAACACTAATGGCCTGAATGGTTAAAGAAGCGTAAATAACGTAACTCGCGTTTTAAGAGATTGAAATGTGCAAATGAATCTACTAAAATAGTTGTCATGGTGATATTTTTTTAAATTGGATT
The DNA here is from genome assembly GCA_964016985.1 of Anodontia alba. NCBI lineage: Eukaryota > Metazoa > Mollusca > Bivalvia > Lucinida > Lucinidae > Anodontia > Anodontia alba. Next base: position 31,214,503 of record OZ024822.1, on the reverse strand, counting down.
ATCAAGTCATTTCTGCTGCTATTATTTATGACATATGCAAATGTGTGTCAAAAAATAGTTTTCCAGGTTACAGTAACTTAAAGGTTGATCGGTTTTAAAAATGGAGGAGACGGTGATATAATGAATGGCTACCCTAAAAGCAAATATCACCAATGGATTAGGGAGAAAGGCAATTCTGTTGACAATGACAATGACATTATAAAGCTGATGAAATGAGAATAATGGTGAAATATCTCAGTCAGAGAGAATTTAGAAAGCAAAGCTGAAAAAAAAAACTTTAAACTATAAAAGAAACTATAATTTAAATTGACAGACTCCACAACTGTAATCAGTCGGTCGCCATTTTGAATCATTAACGAGGTTTCAGGTATTTAAAAATATTTAAATAAACTCTTTTTCAAGCAAAATACGTTAATGTCAATAGAAAAAGCAGCGTGTATATACACAAATACAGAAAAAATATTATTATTTAACTTTGAACACACTCTGGGCAAAATATTCAGCAGACGACAGACTGACTCCTAACAAGACAATTTGCACAAAATGTCAAAACCCTGTTTTCTGGGAAAAATAAGAAAAACACCATCAGTTTGTCGTCTGCTGAAAATTTCACCGAGCATGCTAAGAATTAACCCTTAAAGCGCCAAGAAAATCTGCATCTGAAGATGTCGTCTGTTTATGTCGTCTGCTGAATATTCTTGCAAACTTTTCAAACCTATTTTTGCATACAGGCAAACAGTGTGGACCCAGATCAGACTGCTCCAAGGAGCAGTCTGATCTGGGTCCACATTGTTTGCAAAAATGACTTTTAAAATCACAAGCAGATGACAAAGCAGACGACAATAGTTGTGATTGGCGCTTTAAGGGTTAAGGTGAAATAATACACTTGAAAGGGAGAGAACTCTTAGCTAACTATTTTGTGTCCCTTTTCAGTGGAAGTGCACTCCAGCAAAAGAGAATTGGTTTGCCTAGTATTTACTCTTAATTAATTAACAGAAAGAATTTCCTCCCCTGTTGGAAATGGGTGCGGGGCAATTTTTTTTTTCCTTTAAGGGCAGCTCCTCTTCGAGAAGGAAGGAAATAGTTTTATGCCGGATTGAGCTACCTTAGATGTGTTCCATCTGTCTTTACATTTTTTCCTGGAATATCTCATTAGAATCACAAAGATCGTGTATTCATTGGACGTGAATTTCTTGAACTGAATTTCATGAACATGAGTGTTTGAGAAACATTAAAATCATGTACTTATCTGCACGCTGCTCTGTAAGTTATTGCTAAATTTATTTCCCTCAGTATATATTGTGGGTACTTAATAGAAGCGCATCTGTTAGGCGCTTCTAATGGTAATATGATTATATCTTTATGTGGAGAAACAAGAAAAAATATCATTATGATTAAAAAGAGTAGAACGATGGTTTCGCAGTATATATTTCCTAATGTAAGAGTCTCTCAGGTGAGCGCCCCATGCTTCAGGCGAGCGCCCAATTGATCTTTGAACTCTTACGTTGGCATGTCTAACTCTTACGTTGGCGTGTCTGCATGTGTTCGATATTTGTTGCCCTACGAACGAATGCTGAGCTGTTCATGTAGTTTTAGGTTTGTCTGTTTTTCTAATTAGATATTTATATCTTTGTAAAACAATCATATTCACGGTAGCAAAATGTTAGCGAGTGCGTTCATAAACATGAATAACATACTTGAGCCAAGGCGGCGAGAAAAGATACCTTTTACAAATGAACAAATTCTATGCCACGTTTCACAGTCATACCAGAATCCCCGATATTTACATGTCAAGTGCGGCTAAATCAATGTAATGTTGGTTCTATAGGTAGCGCCTGTTCGGAGTGTGCGTCTTCGCGGTCTGGTGTTCAGTTGTGTGTATGTTATATGTACATTTTCCCATGTCAATTTCCTATTTTACGTCTTTCCCGATAACGTGATAATTCTTGCGATGATTTAGGATAGTATATGAGTTGGTAAGGCTAAACATATTGTGTATGCTCATTAGAATCGCCTCTACGAGGCGATTCTAATGGGCATATACAATATATTTAATCCTACAAAATTAACAATGTCTGTTGAGTATCTGGCTTATCTGGAGCAGTGAAATTTCTTGTGCATCCAAGAACTGACGTATATATATATATATTCTACGCAATAAATTTACAAAGGTATGATCTATATTTTTAGATAGTCCGCGGGTGAGGTTGTTACACAAAAATGTCAGAGCTTGAAACCTTCAAGACAGAGCGCGGCCCAGGAACGGACGGTTCTGATGACGAATGTGAAAGTGATTCTGGCCAAAGTTCGACATCAGAGGATGGGCGGGGCACATGGGGAGGACAGTTTGAATTCGTTCTTTCCGTTGTCGGATATACCGTGGGACTTGGAAATATATGGCGATTTCCTTATCTATGTTTCAGAAACGGTGGAGGTAGGTGCTAATTTTTCTTCATAATCATATTATCCGTAAAATCATCAATTTCTCAATACATTTGCATGCCAAATACATGTATATAGCTCGAAAACATATATTGCCAGGTTTACTTTGAAATTCATCTTCACAATTAATTTTTGATAGGTGGTGGTAAAATCATTACGTGAACGTCGATGGCGACGCCGCAAAACGAGAACAAAATAAAATATCTATTGCTAGGATTAAAATTATTGCAGTTCATATACTAGATAGACAAAACTTCTGATCACTTCTACAAACACGTTTAGCCAAAACTGGACAAAAATAAACAAACGACCAAAACTGAACAAAAATAGGCAAACGGAAAATATATATCTACTACCTTCTGTCAAAAATGCATCAACGTCTATGGTATTTCCACAATTGGCCTGTGAATGTATGTCTAAAGCTGTATGTCTAAATTCTGCTCAGTACTGCGCAATCAAGTGACATATATCTTAAAAGCTACTTGTGCGCAATACATAGTTTTAAAAGTGCTGGTATTAATGTCTAAAGCTTTAGCTAATCTTGTTCCATGCTACGCAATATACACTTTCTTTTCATTGTGCTGGTATAAATTCTGCTCTCATTGCAGAAACTAACACGGCGTTCTGCAGTTTAATCAGCTAAAACTGACGGTCAAACATGAATCCCTTACCCTGAACCCAGAAATTTTGATCTTTTGCAGGCGCGTAGCCAGGCGGAAGCTATGAAGCCCGGGTTTCGACATAAATTTGGCAATTTAACCTTATTTTTACCTCAAACTTGTTCAGATGAAATCAAATAGTCCGGGATACATCATTTCCTACAAGACCACATGTCCGCTAAGCAATTACTCAGATTAGCCTGCGCAAATGCGCAGGCTGATCAGAGTCATTGCTTTGCGCTAATTAGCCAAACATCTAAGCTTTTTTTAGGCGAACTCTGGACGCGCATTCAATCATGTTGGAAATGCTGTGCCTCGGCTAAAATTTCAGAGATTCTATTAGTATTCATTTTCAGAAAGTTCCTGGCTTTCTGAAAAGCATTCAATCTTGTAGGAAATGCTGTGCCTCGGCTAAAATTTCAGAGATTCTATTAGCAGGCTTCATCTTCAGAATGTTCCTTGTACGCCACTGATTTCTATAAATATGGAATTATGAGTTATAAAGTTTATCTCTTGTAGCTTAAATCGACGGACATTAAAATACTAGGCGGAGGTATTTGTTTGGTTTATGTCACTTATTTGAATGAACAGGACTTTGTTGCGGCATTTTATGGCGTCAATATATTTATAAACAGATGATGATGAGTTGGAGTTTTACGTCTCTTTCAAAGTAAATAAGTTAACTCAGGAACGGCTTCAGTCAGATCCACAGCAGGTTCTCAACAATAAAGGAAAAGATAAACAAATACAGTTGACTCTAGTTATCTCGACCTCGCTTATCTCGAATAACCGCTTATCTCGAAGTGAAAATCTGGTCCCTGCCTATACATGAAAACCTAACAACAGATGGAAAATATTGTAGAAAAGAGGAGAAATTGCTCCTGAGGAGCAATTTCTCCTCTTTTCCACAATATTTTCAATATATCTCTAACTTCAAAAGTCCAGTTACCTATCAGTTTGTTAAATGTGGTTAATCAAATTATTTTTTCCTCAATTCTGCAAACCTGATATGTCGAACTACGGATATCTCGAAGTATTTCAGAGAGTCCCTTGGAGTTCGAGATAACGAGAGTCGACTGTACAATTAAGCAGTCACAGAAAGAATAGATGGCAAGGGGAGTTGACAGCCCTATCCAAAAAAGGTGCCAACTCTGTTAACAAAATTTAAATGAATATATCTTTAACTTACATAATTGTTAAAAAAAATAAAATAAAACAACAACATTTGTAAGTAAAACACTAAAGAACATCTAAAAATATACCACATGAAAGTACTGCCTTGAAACAATCAGTGATAAATCGACTTCATCTATCTCGGGCTACAGTTAACAAAAAGTAAATGCATCTGATCTCTAGGATTTGAGATAATGAGTGTCAAATGAATATAGTACTGCTATAAAGAATGGTCGACAGTTGATAGAAAAAGAGAAAAAAGAAATATACCTCTCTTTCAACGCATTCCATTGGGTGACAGGGTTTCCTTCTATGTTTTGCAAGGGAGACACAGGCTTTTAACCCATTGTAGTCGGGAGACCCCTAAAAGGGTAATTGGCAAACAGTGCAGACCCTGATCAGACGCCGCGTTCTGCGGCGTCTGATCAAGGTCTCCACTATTTGCAAATAGTTAAGTCATATTTCTCTAGGAATATGTAGATATAGCCCGACGAACCTAAAACTGAAATTGGACTCTTCCAATAATAATAATAATAATAATGTCTTTATTTTACGAGGATGACATATTTAGCAAACAGTGTACTAATCTAACATATGGTCCTCTTTAAAAACTTCTAACAATACGCATATACATATTATACACATTTACATTGTAAAATCGGCCGACAAGTTCGCCGGGTCGACGCCAGAGCAGCGCTAACATATCTTGGTAGTATGTTGCTCCGCCGTCGTCCCAACGCCAAACGGGTAATTTCATAATCTATGACACAAAACATTCGAACAGTCTAGGGATCGCAGTTAAAAGTTTCTTTGAATAATAAGCAAGTAAAAGTAATTAAATATCCTAAAAGATGATGTTTGATAAAAAAAAAAAAAAAAAAGGAAATTTTTAACACCCTATAAAACACTCCGATAATAAAATGACCCTTAAAATGTATCTGTAGAATCTTAAGATCTGAGCTGAAATAAAATCATTAACCATTGCACATTAGTTCACTGACCTACTTATTCAGACAACACGGAAAAACGTAACACCTCACTGGCCATCATACAGTCGTCCCTCACAAGGTGCACAACACCATACATTACTTTATAACAGACCGGTATTCGGCCATAAGTGACAGAATGACCGAGCGAGGGGGCACAAAAGTTCCCTATTGAATTCAATGTTATCCTAACATAACATAAAGAAATACAAGCGCCTTGATAAAACTTTGTCTACACAAAAGAGCGAACATCATTACATCATGTCTGCTGACAATTTTTATTACCTTTCACATTTTTTTTTCCTTTCAAAACACCAACGAACGAATGTTATAAACTATCAGCTCGAATACATGGATCGACTGGCAAGTTGTACGGACAGTCCACACTCGCATGTCATAATGTCAGTCCATGTACTACGAGCTAATTGAGTATGCCATTATTATTATCGTTATTATTATTATTATTGCAGTTATTTCCAAGTCGATTTTGAAAGAAAGTTTTTAACTATTAGACTGATGACATGGACAGACTGGCAAGCGATACGGCCTATCCACACCTGCATGCCGTTATGTCGGTCCATGTGCCACTTGCCAAAAGTATGCCATTATTACTATTAATGATCTTGTTATATTTTGTATATTTTTTTATGTTACCAAATCGCTTATGAAATAATGTTTCAGACTATTAGCTCGGTCACATAGACTGACTGGCAAATGATACGGACTATCCACACCTGCATGCCATTATGTCAGTCCATGTATCATATGCTAATAGAATGTCTAAAATAGAATAGAATACGCATGTACTTCTTTATGCTGTTATAAATATGATTTCTTGAAATTATTAAATAATAATTGATGTGTTCAGCTGTAAGCTGACACACCCGGATGTTGTCATAATCCTTTAAAGAATTACATTGGTCACAAACATACCTGTCTTTTACGAAATGTAATTCTATGACACACCCGGATGTTGTCATAATCCTTTAAAGAATTACATTGGTCGCAAACATACCTGTCTTTTACGAAATGTAATTCTATGACTTATTACGTAAACTGGAAATGTATCCCAGACTTGACCAGCCTGTTCAGCGTTGGAATATTTATTGCTGCAGTAACATCCCTCCACCTCCGCGAAAGGTAATGCATGCTTAGAATAGTAATAAACCTCAAAACGACAGGAAATATGTACATGTGTTTTGCAATTATAATACGATACATTTTCAGATGTTTTGAAGGTATGATTTAAGTGAAATTTTGAAGCTATTAAGATTTGGTAGTGTTCGCAGATATACAGGTAAGTTATTCCATTGCTTAGCGCCATCAACTGTAAATGATTTTTCAAAATAGCAAGTTCTAGAATATGGCACTCGGAGAAGTTCATTATCAACAGAATGAGTTTCGAAAGTTTTAGAAAACTGACTACTTATATATTCAGGTGCAAGATCATTATATCGTGTGGGAGAGTCTATTCAGTATACAATATGGGTTAATGCTATAATTATAGCTTTTGATAATGCCGGTCAACTCAATAAGCTTACTGTTTCAGCGCGATTTTGACTGGTCAAGAACAAATTAAAAACGGCATTTACAATTTAAACAGGAAGTGTCAATAAGCAGTGCTTATTAGATACCCCCCGCAAGGTAATGACTGCCTCGTGGGTACTGAAAACGAATGTATTAAAATGCATATTTGCTTCATGTTGTATGTGATTGAGACAGACAGACATATGATCAGACATAAATGGCGATGTTAAAGTGGCAGTCATTTGTTTTTTTGTTTTTTTTTTTTTGTTGTTTTTTTTTGTTGTTTTTTTTTTTTGTTGTTGTTGTTTTTTTTGTTGTTGTTGTTGTTTTTTCATCAGCATTCTTCTTCATGCACAGGTTTCTTAGGTCTTTAATAAATTTGCAAAGTGTCAGAATTTGTCAACAAATTCTTCGAGTTAAGTTGATTTCAGCATGCATGCACGATCTCAGCTGCACCATCTCAGAGCATACAAAACTCAGCAGTAAAAAACTACCCCAGAACATAACTAAGTGAAAAAAGCTGTTGTTTTCACAAAAAGTAATTTTGTTCAGCTTCATACTTCTTCCTGAACATGTTTAGTTTGTCTGTAATTAGTTTGCAACCTATCGGATTGCTTCAACAAATACTTTGAGAAGAGATGATTTCACTGTGACTGCACTATTGTCATACTAAAGCAACTTTTTTTCAAAAAAAGAACAAAAGGAATTAACCGTAAAGGAATGAACTCCTACGCCCTTATCTTTTTTCTTTACAGCAACACAGTATCCATCAGTATCCACATTTATGAAAAGATTCCTTAAATTATCTATCAAGATAAGAAGCAGGAACCTAAATGCCTTTTTCAAGAACAACAAAGGGAAATAACTCTGAAGAAGTAAACCAATAACTTATTTTTCTCTAGCAGGAACATCTCATCAATATCAACATTTATGCAAAGTAAGAAAAGATAATCCTTCAATTATTTAGCAAAATAAGAATCAGAAATAAATACACATTTTCAAGAATAAGGAAGGGAATTAGTGTAAAGAAATTACCTGTTAGGTCCTTACTATTTTCTCTGGCAGTAACGTCTCATCAACATCAACACATGCAAAACATGAAAAGATTTCTCAAATTATTCAGCAAGACAAGAAGCAGACACTAAAATGCTTTTTCAAGAAGTACAATAGAAAATAGTAATAAAGGAATTACCTCTAGGCCTTTATTTTTGTCTAACAGCAACATCTCATCAATATCAAATCTTTATGCAAAATGTGAAAAGATTCCTGAAATTATTTAGCAAGATAAGAAGCAGAAACCAAAATACCTTTTCAAAAGTTACAAAAGGAAATAGCTCTATATGAATTAACCCCTAGGCCTTTTTGTCTAATAGCATTATCTCATCAAGATCAACGTATATGCAAAATGTGAAAAAGATTCCTGAAACTATTTTGCAAGATAAGAAGCAGAAACCAAACCGCCTTTTCAAGAATTACAAAGGGAAATAAATTTAGTTTGCGGGGTATAGCATTTTCTGCAAGATTGCATGTGCACCCAGCGAATACTCAGATCTTCGCAAGACACTCTGTGGGTAACCAATGATCTAAAGCGTCTTCAAGATCTGATCAGTCTGCGCGGTCTACGCTTGGCGCATGCAATATTGTAGGAAACATTGTACCCCCGGCTCAATTGTCAAATGTTATATGTCCTCTCGGTACTGGTTCAACTTCTCCGAATGGTTTCAACTTTCAGAGCGGACAGGAGTACATGGTAGAAATAGCTATGTTCAATATTCAAAGGCAATAACTCCAAAAGTAGGCAGGCCAGAGTTACGCTTTATGTGTTCTGCACGTTGTCTAATAGTGCTTTACATTTGTGTGAAGTTCCGTGAAAATATCTCGGACAGTATCAGAGTTATGGAGCGGACACAAATGTTGGAAGCGCTGACGGACGGATCAACATTCAAAATTTCGGAGGGTATATCATAATATCCCCGCCACTTTTTGTGGCGGGGCATAAAAAATAAAGGGGCATATTGCTTTTGAGTCGTTCGTCCAACACACTTTGCATAGAGATAGGATCTTAAAATTAAGAGGATTAAGCCTACCCAAGAAATGTGTGAGTAGGTTAACTGATCGGCCCGACATGACCTAACAGTGCAGACTGGACTCTAAAACCCCAAATCAAATAAGCAAAGATTTAAATAAAAAAGGAATGGCAAAATGACACATCACAAGAGGGCCAGGATTCTTGGGAAAGCTAATGAATACACTTCCGAGAGAGATGACTAAAAGTATATAATTATCCCGTTCTGTCATTTGCACAACCATACGTATACAATAATAAAAGGAAAGAAAAAGAAGTATAGCAAGAAATCTCAAGACTGTTGACCATTCATCAAGCAGGACGCATAAGAGTAGTGTCAGTCAGACAGGTTTTACTCAATTTTAAGGATTGTTTGTTAAGAGGTGAAAAGACAATTAAAATCTAAATTCCGATTTAGAAAAAAAAAATGAATGCACCCAGGGAAGGTCTATAATTAAATGTCACCCGGTCAAGTCATTGTATCCGGGACGATCGGAGCCGTGCCATACGACAAACGTTTTAACTGTTTCATCATCGTCCGCGCTATTTCAGCAGACGACAAATTGATATATATATTTTTTTTTTTTTCGTATTTGTTTTTCAGAAAAATAGGTTGTGTCATTTCATGCAAATTGTCTCAGGAGACAATTTGCAGGAAATGCCAAAGCCCATTTTTTTAAAGAAAGAAAAAAAAAATGAAAAGGTCGTCTGCTGAAACTTGTAAACTGCATTCTTAGCGTTAAGCATAACCGAACAGCTGAGATCAAAATCAGAACTTGCCCCCGATTTGTCTTGAAAGAATTACAATAACGCGTACCCCAGTGTTCCCCTACAATAAATGATGCGCAACGCACAAAAAGGTCCCTTATGCAGTTTGCGGACAACGTAAGTCCAGATCTGCGTGCGCATTTGTGCAGTCTAATCTCGGTATTTTCTGTTCGTCGACATATACTACAATATTCTCTGATTCCGTTGGCGGACAACGAAGGCCCAGATCAGCCTGCGCTCAAGCGCAGGCTGATCAGGGCCTGCGTTTTCCGCAAGTTACCAAAAGGCCCATTTTGTGCGCGTTTAGCATCACATAGGAAAACGGGGTAATGCAGGGATTTACATTATTATGGGATTTTCGGAATTTTAGAGTTTTAAGACATTTTTTAATGTATTTTTTAACAGATACCTATAAAATGTCATGGCTTATGTAATCTAGGTAAGAGGGTATCATTTTTTCCGATTTGACAAGAAAAGATATGGTATAGATACATAGACATAACATGTTTCAGTGAAGAAATCATGAAAAATGACATTAAGAAAACATGCCTATTTAAATATACTGAATTTTTTACTTCCAAAAATTGAAAATTTTCAGATAAAAACTTCTGATATTTTTCGTATTTCTGCTCTAAGCATAGATTGTGGGTACTCGTTAGAACCGCCTCGACGAGGCGGTTCTAACGAGTACCCACAATTTATGTTTTGAGCAGAAATAAGAAAAATAATGTACACCCCTGTAAACCCCAGTTTTACTATATAAAAGTGGGGTTGAAGGGGATCAAAATTATATAGGCATGTTTTCGTGATGAATAGTTCTGGTTACAAAAATTGCTTATCTAAAACAATGGCTAAAGTTGAACATTTTACATAGATGTGTTAAAGAAATGGGACTATTGCTGGGTTTTGGTATTCAGTAAAGTATCCAATAATTTGGTAAGCAGAAAGCGAAGCCCACGATCAGTGTACGCGCATGCGCAAGTTGAACTTGGTTTTCCCTGAACAAATCTGTCCGAGGACACCAAACCGCGTGCCAGTCTCATTTATAATTTTTATTTATTTTTTTTTATGGGGACGATTTTGTATGAAATGCAGTCCTTTTCAGGGCAAATGAGGTATCTTTTTTTTTTAATATGTACTACCGTAATTACCTTAACTATTTGGATAAATATGTTTGAGTAAACACTGCACACACAGATGCGGCGTCTGATCTGCGTGTACACCGTTTGCCACTCATCCAGCAGTTTTAAATATGTCAACATGCAGTAAAACGGACTTGTTTAAGTTTTATACCAAGTAAGGTAAATTAATTTTAACCCGAGTATTTAGGATAAATACCGGGACCGTGCTAATTCAGCGTGCTATAAGATAGTGTTTACTATTCTTCTTGCATACCGTCGATACAAGATGATATTTCCGGCATTCACTTCATTTAAAATTAATGTCTTGACAAGGGAGTGACTCCCATCAGTGAGCCTTAATGCTAATTTATGGGCAATTAAATAGGCGAAGATTGAAAATATATGTTTGTTTTTTGTTGTTGTTTTTTTATTTTATTTTTCCCTATAAAATAGGCTGTGACATTTCATGCAAATTTCTACATGTCAAACCTATTTTCTGGGAAAAATAAGAAAAATGTTTCAAAACTTTGTATGTTGAAATTTTTACCCAGCATGTTAAGCGTCAAGGCATTTCGTAAATATTTCATTTTGCTTTATCACACATGCAAAGAAATCGATTAAACATTCATTAACACATCCCAAAACTGGGTCATTGCAAACTTGGGCCATTCATCACGAAAACATGCCTATATAATTTTGACCCCCTTAAACCCCACTTTTATATAGTGAAAACTGGGGTTTACAGGGGTATACATTATTTTTCTTATTTCTGCTCAAAAACATAGATTGTGGGTACTCATTAGAACCGCCTCGCCGGTGCGGCTCTAACGAGTACCCACAATCTATGTTTTGAACAGAAATATGAAAAATATCAGAGTTTTTTATCTGAATATTTTTAAGTTTTTGGAGGTGAAATTTTCTATATATTTGAATAGGCGTGTTTTCGTAATGGCAAACTATTTAGACCCAGAACAGATTATCAGGGTGTACACTGTTTGTCATAGCAAAGGCTATTTACAATAATATACTGAATAATGAAAGATTTGCTCTCAAGGATACGATTCCTGTATTCGTTTTTAATGATATTATCTTCAGGCCGTGGTATACTTGGTTCAATAAATAATTCAACATCATTTAAAATGTAGAACCTGGTTTCGTTTAGATGAAATATCAACATTAAACAGACATGCACAGCAATTAACACAGCTGTGAGTCAGGTTTACTTCAGATTAAACGTACCAATTTCTTGAACGAATACCCGTGCATGTACCTGTTTGAAGATGTGGTCGTATGGGCAGATCCACGTGCTGTTGGGGCATATTTTTCACTTGTTAATGTAACGTTACGTGACATAACATGTTTTCCTGGAATATGCATTTTTCTTAACTTTTTGTTGACATCAAACAACTTCTCTTTTAGCGGACTTTTTACATTTAGGTTGTTTCATTGAGCGGAACACCGGACATGCGGCCTCCTTGGGGGGTAACTTTGGGGTAAATGTGGTACGGGTGTGTGAGCCAGTATTTCGAAACCCACCATATTCACATACCTCGCCTTAGAAAAAACGGACCCATTCATATACTTGATCGTCCGAAATGTTGGCCTATTCATATACTGCCCTTTGATTTTTATACCCATTTATTGCTGGTAGTTAGACAAATATAGCAGTCAATTCAGTGACTACCAAAAGAACAAGTAGCCTTGACAAATCTCTGAGCGAAAAAATATACGCTTTTAACCTGGATGTCAGAAAAGTGGGGCCTTTCACATACAAGAAAAATTGGGTCAATCATATACTTTTTGTTGAAAAAAGGGGCTAATCATATACCTGGCAGCGCTGAAAAAGGAAGCCATTCGGCACGCACATCCGTACTATGTCACTATGTCATGTATAGTAAGTTACCCCTCCCCCCTCCACCCCTTCTCTCTCTCTCCCCCTCCCCCCCCCCCCTCCCCGCCGAGGCGGCCTCGTATTCTTACAATTTCCTCAGGACGCAGCACATGTCAAAGTAAAAAGTTACGAGATAGTTAGATTCTGTTACAAGTCCACGTGTTTCTGACTCTGTTCTATTTCAAGTGTAGGTTTCAAAACATTATTTAAAATAACTGCAACACAAAATGACAAATGTTCAGTGAACCCTCGTTAAACGAAGGCATTTGTTCCCAAAGATGTTGCCATTAAAATGAATTTGCGGTTGTAATGAATCCGTAATAGACAGAATAATATGTAAGGAAGACCTTGTTTTATTCTTATTTCCTCATTGAACATATGTTTTCATTATTTGTTAGAATCGCCTCAGTTAGGCCATTCTAACAAATATCCAAAACATGTGTTACTTGAAGTTTTAATTCAACATTCTTGCATAATTTCTTATCATCTCTTAAGCGAGGGTTTCGTGACATTCAAATTGTAACAAATTTTGTCGTTGTCGTTGTATCGGGTGTCGGTATAAAGAGGGTTGACTGTACCATAATTTCATTCAAATGGAGTTTTAATTTAGATGTCAGTTCCCCATTTGTACCCACGTTATATGTTTTCGTGGAGAAATAAGAAAAAATATCAACAGTTTTGGATTGAAAAAAAAAGATCCTATTAAGAGCTCAGTAGGACGTGGTAACGTCTTTCTTTAATAATGCGTGGACTTTCGAAGTTTTAAGGTGTATATTGTTACAGATGACAAAAGGTGCCTTTTGTTTGTACATCGGTCATCAACGTAAGATGTTAACGGCGGACAGCAACGTTTAATTGTGCCACCTGGTGATCGTCTTGCGCAAAGTAAGAATTCCTACTTCGCCCGGCAAAGTCAGAATTCTTACTTTGCGCAGGACAATTCCGGAATTGTCCCGATTCTTACTTTGCGCAGAATATATATATATATAAAGCAAAAATAGACTGATGTAAACGAGGTATATAAGCCGCAACGTCAGAAAATTCACCTTTGGACATTTTGTGCGATCAGAATCTTCACAAGGCGCATTTTGGATAACCAAGGAGGCAATGTTTCCTCACACGGACAACGAAAACTCTGATCATACTGCGCGGATGCGCAGGCTGAGTTGAGTCTTCGTTGGGCGCACATGTCAGAAGGTACGTTTTTTTACGCTGCGACCCTTATTATTAACCGTATTGCGGCTTTTCTATCTTGGAACTTGTTTTAACCCATTTATGTCGAGTTGACTCATCTGCCCAAACTCTTTGGACCGGTTCACTTCCAAAGGAAGGGGTGTCTGGTTCGTTTTTTGTATTACCTTGTTTTACAGAAATTTCTGTATTTAATGCAAACAGTGTAGACCCTGATCAGACGCCGCATTCTGCGGCGTCTAGAATGCGGCGTCTGATCTGGGTCTACACTGTTTGCCATTGTCCCTTGTATGGGATGCTAGGCATAAATGGGTTGAATTATGTATTATTATATAACACAAAAAAATCATTTCATTCAAATTTTCCTTTTAGAGACAGCTTGAAGGAAATTTCAATCACTATTTCCTTGAAAAGTAAGAGAAAGATTTTAAAACATCTTTCATAGAAACTTTTGATGTAATAGATGTAATAGACAAGTCATGCGTTTCTACACGTTTGTATTGACACTGAAAACTTTCCATTACCTATCCTCAATGAAGGCGAGAAAAACATTTTTTTTTTTTTTCTGATTTTAATGACTCTCACTCAGTGAAGGGTGCTAAACGGTAAAGTTCCTATTAAGTTATACCAACAGATTATTTTAACTATGTTATGCAAAAGGGTGTCCTGAGAGCAGTGCCCAAAATCTTTGCTATCCGCTAACCGTATCAGTGGACTGGACACTGTAGAGATCATAGTAGAAAAGAATATAAACTTTTTTTTTATTTTCATTTCTCATATCACTAAGCTGGCATGTAAATGTACCACATACAAACAGTTAGTTTATATACAATGAGTTACATCATCACATACAAAAAGTTAGTATACCATATACAGAGTAAGTATACTCATAGAGAGTTAGAATACCACATACAAAGCATTGGTATACCACATACGAGTTGGTATACTACATACAAAGTAAATATACCGCATACAAAGAGTTCGTAAACTATGTACAAAGATACAATATAACACATATAAAGAGTTCGTGTATACACAAAGAGTCGGAATACCACATACAAAGAGTTAATATATCAAATACAAAGAGTTAGTATACCACGTACAAAGAGTAAATATGCTACATTTGAAGTGTTGGTATACTAAAGACATAGTATAACACATTCAAAGATTTCTTATAGATAGTCGATGCCGTAATTAGCTACGAGGGTGAGTCAATAAGTAACCAGCCTATCCCATTTCCAATGGACCGAGACGGTCACAATTTTCATGCTTTGTTTCAATATATGTTTTATACATGGGTACAAAATTGCACACGTATCGAATCATTCTTTATTAAGATATTGAATGTCAAACATGGCTAGTGATGCAAAGGCATGCTTTTCATCTAAAGTTGAGTACCGTGCTGTAATTTGTATTTAAAAGGTAAAACAGGCAAGGAAATACACGGCGAGTTAGCCGATGTCTATGGGTCTTCTGCACCATCTTATGCTCAGGTTAAATTCTGGGTAGGGGATTCAAACGCGGTAGAACGTTTTTAGAAGATAATGCCAGGTCTGGACGCCTACTGGATGCCACCGACGAAGAAATGTGTAAGAAAGTTCGGGATCTGGTATACTCTGATAGGCGAATTCAGGTGGAAGAAATAGCGCAGGCATTAGGCATTTCACATGGTAGCATTTCAACAATCTTGCATGATCGTTTAGGTATGCGCAAGCTAACAGCCCGTTGGGCCCCCAATTCCCTCAGCGATGAGCAAATGGCAACCAGAGCATCAGTATGCAGGCCTTGTTGAAGCGTTTTAGGTCAAAAGATGATTTTTTTTTTTTTGCGTCTGGTGACTGTAGATGAGACTTGGGCTCATTAGTTTGAGCCAGAGAATAAAGCTCAGAGTCGTCAGTGGGTAGGGCCTGGGTCCCCGAGGCCAAAGAAGTTCAAGACGCAACCATCTGCTGGCAAGGTGATGGCCACAGTATTTTGGGACGCAAAAGGCGTTTTCATGTTGGACTTTTTACCCAAGAGAAGTACAATAACTGGAGTGTACTATGCAAACTTGTTAGACCAGCTGAAAACCGCCATCCGTGAAAAACGCCTAGGTTAACTCTCTAAAGGTGTTTTGATGCAACAGGACAACGCGAGAGTCCACACTTGCAAAGTTGCAATGGATGCTGTAGAGCGGTACGGGTATGAATTAATACCACATCCTGCCTATTCGCCTGACCTAGCTCCCAGCGACTTCTTCCTATTCCCAAACTTGAAAAAAGGATATCCGTGGACTTCATTTCCGTTCTGATGAAGAATTCGTGACGGCAGTTGATGAGTGGGTCAATGGAAAGGACCCTGACTTTTTCAGTTCTGGGCTGATGGCACTTGAACACCGTTGGTCTAAGTGCATCACACTAGAGGGCAATTACATCGAAAATAAGAGGTGTAGCTCAACCGGAAATAAGTTAGGCTTGTTACCTATTGACTCACCCTCGTATTTCAGCTTCTTCCTTTTAAGTATAAAAATACAAACAGTTAATATAACGCAAATAAAGAGTTTGTGTGCTACATACAATCCGTTAGTATAGTTCAGGTATATACATAGAGTTAGTATACCTCATACAAAGAGTTAGTGAACCATATACAAGGAGTAAGTTTACCATATACAAAGAGCTACCATATACAAAGAGTTAGTATACCATATACAAAGAGTTAGTATACCATATACAAAGAGTTAGAATACCACATAAAAAGAGTTAGTATACCAAATATAAAGGGTTTGTATGCCATATAAAAGAGTAAGTATGCTATATACAAAGAGTTAGTATAACACATTCAAAGAGTTACCTTAGTATACCACATACAATTAATAAGTAAACTACATACAAAGAGAAAATATACTACATACAAATAGTTAATATACTACACACAAAGAGTTGGTTTATTACATACAAAGACATAGTATAACACATAAAAAGAGTTACTTGTAGATAGTCGACACCGTAGTAGAGCTATATCAGCTTAGTCAGGAGAGTTGGAACAAGACTTAAAACGTTTAGTATATATCATACAAAGAGTTAGTATTACACATACAATTAGTTAGTCTAGTCAACAGGTTCATAAGGGTACTTTTCAATTCTACAGACGGCAGTTTTCGCCAAAAAAAAAAAAAAAAAAAAAAAAAAAAAAAAAACAACATCTGACTGGTTTGTTACAGGCTAGATAGTTCAATCCTTCTCTAAAGTAAGCAAAACATTGCGGTGAGGCAGGATTGTCGGATCATTTCTCTTTCTTGCAATAATAACATCTAGCTGTTCATGGAACTGCAAAAATAGGTTTTAAATATTTGAAACTGTGACTTGAACAAGCAGTTCTTTTCTTTAACATAAACATTTTCAAGTTAGTTAAAGATGTCTTCAGAAATACGATTTATTTCTCACAAAACCAAGAATTTATCATTTATTGGACAAACAATAACCCCTACAAAGAGTAAGTATAACACATACAAAGTATAACACATTCAAAGAATATATAAAACACATACCAAGTGTTACTATGACACGTAAAAAGTAAAACACAAAGAAAGAATAAGTATAACACATACAATGAGTTAGTATAACGCAGGCAAATAGTTAGTGTAACACATAGAAAGAGTTAGTTTACGCACAGAACGTTAGTATAACACATACAGAGTTAGTATACGCACTGAACATTTGTATAACACATAAAAATAGTTTGTACACAAAGAGTTAGTATAAAACATAAAAGAGTACTTATAACACAGAACATTAGTACAACAGATCCAAAGAGATAATATAACGCATACAAAGTGTTAGTATAACACATACAAAGGGTTACTCAGCTTTCAACATGTTTCGGAAAGTCTATTTTTGCCAGGCGCTTTACACAGAAGACGTAAATTCAAATTTTGTCATGATTCAATGTAAAACATTTTGTGTTAAGTACTTGTGCACAAAACGTTTTATTCTAATCATTGGTTTTAAATAGCATATATTTTCACTTTTTCCGGTTGTATAAATGTATAAATATCAAATTATGCAGAAATAGGTAGGATAGGTACATGTAAATTAAAGGCAGGCTTTAAACAAGTTCTGTTTATTCAAATGTTCTAAAACGGTCACAATATCGCTGCGAAACATGAATAATTAAAAATCAGTTAAGAAGAGTAGAAAATATTTTCTTGCCTAAAGAGTCCAAGAATTTTCTAGTTTAGTTTAATCGTATTTTATTGCCAAATAATCAACAAGAATTCTCTACTATTGAAATTGCATAGGTCAGACGAGTTTTTCGTCGCAAGTTTACGTTTAAGGGTAAATATTTTAGAACAAAACACAGAAACAGAAAAGACAAATGGTTTCTGATAAGATATGGTCAATCAGAACATTTTTTTATCAAATAAAACGCCAAGCAAAAAAAAAAAAAAAAAAAAAAAAACACTTTTTTCCGAGTGATGACAGAAGTACACACACAAAGAGTAAATATACACATACAAAGAGTTAAGGATTATATTGACGAACAGCAAAGGTCGTGTGGAAGGACTGGTATAATACCTGAAGATACAATGAAGACATTAATCACTAACAAATTTTGCCACCAAAATAAAAAAAAAAAACGCGTTACAATGTTGGGATGGATGTAGTTGAAATGTCCGAAAAATTAGGATGACTACAGCAGATCAGTCTTACGCATATCTTTTGATGTAATTGCTAACAGCGATATAGGACATTAAGCCATTTATCCATAGAGGATTCTTCCATCACGGAAGTCTGGATTAATAAAGAATTTTCTTTTCTAATGAAAATAGTTATAAATATGGTTGTCTGTATTTAGTATTTAAGTGCTGTTACGATACAGAACAGCTGACCTCATTTTTTCATTATGTAGGGTACCATTTCGTCCCAAATAAGTGCCTTTTCTACATACACTAAGTATTACACAATTTCTAAATAGGTTTAACTGCTTGTATCCCGCACATTCTGCTTATCCCGCAAATTGCGCTCAAAGCACAAATCGCGAAATCCACGGATACACTTTTACTATGTATAAAATCGCTGTAAATGTTTCAAGGATATGGCAATCAAACAATAATCAGAGTATCAAGAAAATTCTATTCTCTGCGCAGGTTGTGCAGTCTGGTCAGAGTATCTGTTGGGATTATTTCGCCCTCCAAATGTCTTCCCCAGGGTATCGATCCTAGCATAGTAAGGGGAATAAATCTAGGGACAGTGCGACTGGCCACATCCTCTACAAGAAGAAGGTGACAGTCGTCTTATAGCACCCCACCTCACAGATAGATAGCGATATAATCGCAATAAGTAATCTATAAACTAGACTTCATCTACTAGAAACAAATTATACCCGCATAAGGCAGAATAATAACGAGCTTAAGCGACCTGCTTCGCAGGTCGCCACCTGCCCAGTAGGTGGCGAAGCCTAAGCTCGTACTATAGGTATCGTGAGTCTCTCACATACTATGCAGAAGAATTCGCATGCGGCGGCTGACTGGTTTCCCAAAACCCAGAGCTTAATCGAATAGGAAAAAAAGGTAAGAGAAAAGTCCAGGGAGTGCCACAGTCACAAACCGCAGCCCTTCCCAGACCCCAAGAGGATGAGGAAACTGACAAATCTAAACAAGCACAAACCGAACAAACGTACGAAAAGCACTAAGATTAGCTCTCTCTTCCCCAAGCGAGGTAATCGCAATACTAAAAGGACTGGAAAACACAAGAACACACGGAAAGACATACAACAAATCGCCTCGTAGAATAAACCACAAAGCAACAAGGAGTAAGACTAAAACCGGGACCACCGGAAGTCACCCTCGGTACGTCTTGACCGCTCTTGGGCGTAACTATAGTGCCTAGATAATATGCCGCGTTCTGCGGCGACAGATCTAACTGCGTTGTTTGTCAAAACCCACATTATGGGGCATTAACCATAGAGGGGTTAACACATCTGCGTATTATGAATGGTCTTTCAGCTTAATATTATAGCTAAAACGTCCGTATGTCTGATCAGTGTTTAACTATAACAAAACGCAAATGTGTCCAAATTCTAGTACTGGTCAGTTTTCAAGGAACATGATCTATTGTTCCCTACATGTTACTCTTGCAAACAAACAAAAAAAGTTAAATGTTATTTCCTACCGCAGTGTGGGACGACGTTTTTTTTTTTGTCATACTTATGCCACGTATATTTATGCCATACCTGACGTCAGAGTACAATTATGCAGACCGCCAGACAGCCGGCAGAAGCTTATCAGGTAGATATCGACCTGCCCATGACTGTTTGTGAATCCGGGCCATAACTGTTTTTGCTTCTAAAGTGTAATCAATGGACAATATGGGCCGGATCAAGAGAAAAGGTGTCTTTGAACATGCGCAAAATACCCTGTCAGACTCATCCCGCGAACGCGCAGTTTCATCCTGGCATTTGCTCTCCATTGATATATTCTGTGATATCCGATGATTCTGTTAGCGGACAGCGAAGGCCCAGATCAGACTGCGCTTGCGCAGTCTGATCTGGGCCTTCGCTGCCCGCATATGCCCGAAGACATGTTTTCACAAGGCACGGCCCATATAATAAATAAAGATACTTTAGATTTCAATTATTGGTCGTACACTCACGATCAATTTATTGATTACAATTGGTAAACTTTAATATTTACTACGTATGCATTAATATTGGCCTTTCTTTGAACTAGCATTCAGCAGCGGTCGTTAACCCCTCTTGCTCAGAACAGGTATGAACAGGGCCGCACCATGCAAAAATATGTCTTCGGGAACATGCGGACATTGGCTACTACAGAATGTATGACTGAAGAACAAAGACACGGATGATACTTTGCGCATACGCAGGATGACCCGTGTCTACGCACATTGCGCATGTTAGAAGACACTTTTTCGCATGACGTGGCTCAATATATCCAGTGTCTCTTGAACCCATGCGAGGGCATATCACTTTGATTAGGTTTTGGTTTGAAATGTAGAGTGTATAAGTCAAGCACGACTCATAAAATACCGGAATAACAGTAAGATAGAAATTTTGAACGGAGTCTAACTTTCAGAAAGAAAGGGCTTGTGGATGGGGTCTTACAAGTCGGTTTGCTGCACTGTGTGACTTTCGAGCATCGTATGTACTCTAAATATTGGGACACTATAGCTGCTTTCCATACATCCTAAAATTTAAACAAATCCAAAATCCAGAGAGAGAGTAGTGTGCGTGCGTGTTAACATGGAATAAACTAGTAGCACCGGATCAAGGATAGACGCTGTATTGATTTGTAAGGTTCAATGTCCGAATTAGATATAATCATTAACAGTGCTGGAAATCAACAGAAACTGAGTGCTCTTCTCAGAGGTGTTCTTAACTGCTGTCGGCCTTTTTCTTTTTAACAGAAAAACGTATTCGAAAATAAAAATAGAAGTAGAAAAAATGGAAACACCAAAATACCTAGACGAAAACGAAACAGCACCACACAAATCAAACCAATGTCTTTTTTAGGACATACAATTTAGAATTACCAAATAAGTTAAAAATTTCTAAATACATTTAATTGGTGCATGTCCTTCGGGGGCCGATAATTCAGTGTAATACATAACAATGTTCGTGTGCCGTTCTACTAGCTGTGTAACTCTACCCAGCGGTCAAATGAGGTTTATACATCGTTGCATCAACGTCGATGTAACATCGTGACGCTGAAGCGATGTTGTATCAATGTTGCGGCCCGCTGTATACTATCTTGTACGCAATAATCACAACAAAATGTAACACAAAAAAACTAATCAACAACCTCGAGTGTGAATATAATGACATCTCAAACACAACGCACCAAATATGGGCTTAGAGCTTGTACGACAGCAGATTTTCTCTCTTCTGTTTTTGTGCCTTTTCAATATCTGGAGCAATGACTTGTTAATGATAACCTTTCTTGTAGAGCGGGTTTGACAGCTCCTTTGCCCTTAACTCGAATGTTTCTGAGTCAGAGCAAATGCATCTTAAACGGAATGCAAGCATTACGAAAACATGCCTAGTTAAATATATTGATAATTTCACCACCAAAAAACCTGAAAGTTTTCATATAAAAAATTCTGATATTTTCCATATTTCTGCTCAAAACATAGATTGTGGGTACTCGTTAGAACCGCCTCGCCGAGGCGGTTCTAACGAGTACCCACAATTTATGTTTTTGAGCAGAAATAAGAAAAATAATGTATACCCCTGTAAACCCCAGTTTTACTACATAAAGGTGGGGTTTAAGGGGGTCAACATTATATAGGTATGTTTTCGTGATGCTATATGGGATATTATTGCAGCAGTGTTTGGGGTTGCAGCTGATGATCAGGAGACAATGAGTGTGTATAGGATTTGTGTATAGATCTATAGTTATCCTATCATAAACATTCAATTGCTCCGGTCGTTGAAAAGGCAGGCAACACAAGAGAGACGATCTAATGTCTTACAAGCCCAAACCATGCCAGGACAATACTGTACTCTATCTAGACAGATCATCTATACCTTCTTAAGGTCAAGAGATTGTCAATGAATATTGACCCGTCGCTGAGTCAATCAAACATTTTAGCAGTATGTCCCAGAGAAGCCAGTTATCGTTCACAGAAGGCCAAAGAACTGAAGCGATCGTCTCATGTGAGATCGTCTCAAACCGGTCCCAAATGATGATGGGTCGCTTGGCGAATCATGACCTTTTGGCAAAGCAAAATGCCAATCTGGGCCCAGTTGTTCAAAACTAACGATGTCGTTAGTTAACGTATCGTTAAAACTTTGATCATTAAATATGACATATACGCAAATATGTTTGCTGAAAAAATGTGAGTAGTTTTTGCATTTGCAAAAGCTACTCACATTTTTTCAGCAAAAATACCTGTGAATAAGATATTGCACTTACTAGAACAGTTAACATTTTGACCACTAACGAGCTCGTTAAGCTAACGATGCTTTGAACAACTGGGCCCTGAATGATAACGCCAACACAGAGTTAAAATTATTGAGCGGTAGTCAAACTTTGATGTAACACAGTCTGCCCTACAACATATGTTGTTTGCATCATTTCTTGAGCAAGTGTGATAGGTAACAAACGCACGTTAAATGAAGATTGGACGGCCATCGCGATCATTGGAAGCATCACAGATTCAAAATTTCTACTGTCGCAGAACACTTCTGTTCAGCATAACATGATTTCTTGAGTAACTTCTCCCTGTGTTGCAAATACCATGATTCAGAGTAGGCAAGCTCGTGAAAACTACTTTCGCTACGTACATCTATATAATGATAATCCCTATTTTGGTATTAAAACGTCGCTACGTACATCGATATGGTGATAATACCTATTTCTATGACCCGCTAGAGATAGAGTCTTCAGTCAATATAAAGGTTGTCTTCTGAAACAAATAATGCATAGAAGTACGCGTGAATTGAATATCATACTTTGTTTATGTAGATAGATAGTCGTTGTTTGAATTAGATGCGTAATGATGCAGTCTTCTGAGAAATTAGCCAAGTGACAAGGTATAAATATTACTTCTCGTATGTTAAAAGAAAGTGGCGCGTAAAGTTGTTATTATTATTATCAGTATTATTATTATTATTATTATTATTATTATTATTATTATTATTCTCATCATTGCTAAAAATTATTGTTATTATTATTATTATTATTATTATCATCATCATTGCTAGAAATTATTATTATTATTATTATTATTGCAGGAATATTGGCGTATATCCTTCCCATTTACAGCTGCTAAACATTTGAGGTGATTGTCCAAATTAAAATCATGATGATGTCCTTGACACCAGACTTATACATTTAACGGATGGGGTCATTAAATGTAATTTTTATAGTCATTACTCCTCAGGTATTAACGAGTTTATATTCTCTATCCTAACTTTTACGTAAATAAACAAACATGAGCTATCTCAAGAATACATACAAGAAATATAGATACATATAACTATAGAATAGCTTTGTTTACCGCTTAAAACGCTAATCAAGACATTTAGAATTTTGTTTTGTATTTTCCTCGCCACACGATAGTGCTGGGTATTGTGGTGTGACGTTGGAGTCTGTCCGTCCACCCATCCGTCCGCCAATGTTTGTCTTACGTCCCGTCTCTTCTTATTTTCGTTTTCGGACGATAACTTGAGTAAAAATCAATACATTTTCACCAAAGTTGGTGTGTGCCTTGACATTGTCGAGATCTGGTTTGGGGTTGCTAATGGGTTAATTTCGTCAGTTTTTGACAGAGTTATCTGCCCGCAACATCTGTCCCTTTTTTCGTTGCGGGACGATAACTTGAGTAAATGTCAACGTATTTTCATCAAACTTGGTATGTGCATTGATATTTTGGAGACCTAGTTTGGGATTGCTAATGGGCAAATTTCCTTAATGTTTGACAGATTATCTGCCCGCGACATGTCCATATTTTCGTTTCCGGACGATAACTTGAGTAAATATCAATGGATTTTCACCAAACGTAATATGTGCAATCATATTGTGGAACACGAGATAGTGGCGGGGTATTATCGTTCCGCGTTTTTATTTCAGGGACAGTTAATGTGAATCGTCTAACGAGCAGACGATTCACATGAAATGCCAAGTCTTGTGTTCTCTGCAAATAAGAATAACCATAAAATGTTGTCTGCTACAGTTTTGTTTAGCGCCCTAAGGATTAAATCCTAGTAATTGCATGTAAAGCAAACTTCAAATGATTTCATGAAAGCTGAAAACGTCGAAACCACCCTTATGCCATATCGAGCAATGAAAGTCGAGATCAGACTGCAGAAATGTCTTCATAGCCCGCTTACAGAATCATTGGATAGTGTAAAGTACATCGACGAAACGAGATTGTCCTGATTAAACTGCGCGAAGGCCTAGTCTGAGCACGGTCATCGTTGCTCGCATAGGACTTAAAAACCCTTTTCGTGTGATTTTTTTGCTGTTCATCGATTCTTGTGTATTTTATGATGTTGGATACTTTGGGGAATGGCAATTCAGTAGTTAGTTGCACTGTTACCTAGAAGAGCTAGTCACAGCAGCAGCAGACGATATGCTGAAACATAGTTTGTTTTCGAAAAAAAAGACTTGATATTTCATGTGAATCGTCTGATCAGACGATTCACATGAACTACCAAGCCTTACTTTCTCGAAAAGTATAAACACTTAAGATTATCGTTTGCAACCGTTTTGAATTGTTTATCAATACGTGCAACTGCAACTGTTTTGAATTGCGCTCTAAGCTTCAAGGATTATGTTTTTTTATGACGGCCCTCTGGGGTTTGCAGCTGTTGATAATATATACGACTCGTATATAAGTATACATAGGTAGCTGATAATATATATTCGTAAGATGTACACAGGCAGTGTAACATTACGTCGGTCAAAAGAAAAACTCTTTATAAGCACACGAAAGCCTAAAGCCCCTCCCCCCCCCCCCCCCCCCCCCCCCCCACATTTATTATGACGTGACAGGCCCGTACCCTGGGAGTTCGGGGTGCGTTTTGGGCAAATTACTTCTAAATCATGCAGTTTTTGACCAAAACTCACTTTACACCCCTAATTTTGGCCCCATAATCGGCATTTTCTTAGCATTTGCACCCCCCTTTTCAGAATTGCTAAACTTTCGCACCCCCATTTCAAAAGTCTGCGCTCGGGCCTGCGTTACATTTCGTTGCTAAGTAATTCAAAATAAAATGTCTTCTTGATAATATGTTGTAAATGCAGTGAAAACGTGGTAGAAGTTTACTGAATTATATAATGTTATTTGGCAAAATCGGACTTATATACAAGAAGACATTTTATTTTGAATTATTTAGCAACGAAATGTAACGCAGGCCCGTGCGCAGACTTTTGAAATGGGGGTGGGGATGCGAAAGTTTAGCTATATAGGGGGTGGGGGAGGTGGGATGGCTACTCTATTAGAGAAGATTTTGCTTCCTTATAGAGTCGATCCCTTTTCTAAAGGGAGAGAAACAATTATGAAAGAATTGCCTCTCTTTAAAGTGCACCAGTTCCCCTTAAAGTATACTTTATGACGGATGTTCAGCGAATGCTCAAATTAGCCTGCGCATTCGTGCATATTTGATAGGAGTCGTGAAGCAGTCTTGCAGCATTGACTGTACAGAAAGAGCCCAGCGAAAACTCGGATCAGACTAATAGGATGCGCAGGCTAATCTGTCTTCGCTGGGCGCACGTATCATAAGGTATATTTTCCAATGTTGAGGCTCAATGAATGATATGTTTCTAATTTTTTTTTTCCATGATGACAGCGCTTCATGTTTCATTCAGTTTTTTTATTTTATTTTATTTTTTTTTTTCATTCACCACGTAAACATCCTCATACCTTCTGAGTTTTAACTGTATAAAGCGGTGCATCACGAAAACTTGCTATATGATTTTGACCCACGTAAACCCCACTTTTAAATAGTAAAACTGGGGTTTAGAGGGGTATTCATTATTTTTCTTATTTCTGCTCAAGACCATAGATTTTGGGTACTCGTTTTAACCGTCTCATCAAGGTGGTTCTGACGAGTACCCACAACCTATGTTTTGAGCATAAGTGTGAAAAATATCAGAATGTTTTATCTGTAAAGTTTCATTGTTTGGTGGTAAAATTTTCAGTATATTTGAATAGGCATGTTTTCGTAATGAGATCGTGAGATTGTCCTCGATTCTCAGAAAGTGAAGCGGTTCTTTCTATAACTGCCTATCAGAAATACTTTAAAACATTTTAGACTGTCCACTGAAATGGGACGCAGCCGAAGTTAGCGCCAACAAAATATAGCATCACGAAAACATGCCTATATAATGTTGACCCCTTTAATCCCCACTTTAATATAGTAAAACTGGGGTTTATAGGAGTATACATTAGTTTTCTTATTTCTGCTCAAAAACATAGATTGTGGGCACACGTTAGAACCGCCTCGGCGAGGCGATTTTAACGAGTACTCACAATCTATGTTTTAAGCAGAAATATAAAAAAAAAATCAGATTTATTTTCTGAAAACTTTCGGTTTCTTTGTTGTTGTTTTTTTTTTTTTTTTTTTGTTTTTGTTTTTTTTTTTTGTTTTTTTTTTTTTTTTTTTGTGGTGAAATGTTCAATATATTTGAATAGGCGTGAGTTCGTAATGGGGTGTCCAACGCTTAAAACACCCCGTCTGCATGTTAAGGTTACGGCGGCTCTAAATAGCAGCGAACAACATTTTAAAATATTTTTCTTGGAATATAACCTAGATTTTACGTACATAGTGCTTATGGTTCAGTGTCGGATATGCATCAACCGAATTTCTTCTCTGCAAGTGTTAAAACACATTGGACTTCAGTGTTGGTGGTACGTTGGCTCTACATTCGCCAAACATTGGTGAGAAGCATTATTTCCCCTCAGATGCAGAAAACAAGAATGTCATCTTTATGTAGTCATTGCACGTAATTCCACGTTACGCTGCACAGGATTTCATTATGAAAACACGCCTATTTAAATATACTGAACATTTTACCACCAAAAAAATGAAAATTTTTCAGACAAAAATTCTGATATTTTTCTTATTTATGCTCCAAACATAGATTGTGGGTACTCGTTAGAACCGCCTCACCGAGGCGGTTCCAACGAGTACCCACAATTTATGTTTTTGAGCAGAAATAAGAAAAATAATGTATACCCCTGTAAACCCAGTTTTACTATGTAAAAGTGGGGTTTAAGAGGGTCAAAATTATATAGGCATGTTTTCGTGATGGTATTCAGTAAACATAACATAGACACCTTAGACTCATGATGAATAATTTGTGTTACGATACTGACTTGAAAGCTGGTTTTATAATGGATTAACCTTTACCACTCTCTGGACAAATTTAGCAGAAGACAAACTGATAATATTTTTCTTATTTTCCCCAGAAAATAGGATTTGATATTTCATGCAAATTGCATGAAATGTCAAAACTTATTGTTTGGGAAAATTAAGAAAAAAAAATTCAATATGTCGTCTGTTGAAATTTTTACCAAGGTGCAAAGCGTCAAAACCATTTGTTATTTACATTCTGCGAAACCAACAATCAAAATCGTGTATGGTCACGCGTTCGCTTTTGTGAATATTTCAGTTCTTTATTTCAGTTTTGATAATTCTATACAAGGTTGTACCTTTCGTTGCGATTTTAATTTTTTATCGATTGCCTTTTTGATTTTTTTTCTTTCTCGTAAATCTGCTATAAGATGTTATATTGAGTACAATAACATACTTGCATCAGCATTATTGTCAGACGTTGCAAGTGCATTATGTTATTATCATTATTATTGTTATTATTATTAATAGTAGTAGTAATAGTAGTATTGTATATGATTTTATCGTTGTTTGGACAACGAAAAAATAATCGTCAGGAAAACTTACATGAGGTAAAAAAGAACAATTGTCTAGTCGATTTACAGAATAAAATAGTAATACATGCATATTTGCAAATTGCTACAATAGAATTTGACCTGCTTATTCCATAGTACTTCTAACAGCACAGCGGAAACATTATTTTGACGCTGACAACCATTAAAAAATGATATTTAAAGAGATTTAGATATTTGATTTTTTAAATATATGAAGGTACAGTCGACTCTCGTTATCTCGAATTCCATGGGACTCTATGAAACACTTTGAGATATCCGTACTTCGACATATCAGATTTGCGGAACTGAGGAAAATAATTAATCCAATAACCACCTTTAACAGAATGAATCTTTAATTTGACTCCCATGTTAGGGATATATTGAAAATCTCTTTTCCACAATATTTTGGTGCCTCTTGGTAGATCTCTGTGTTACAACAGGGACCAGATTTTCACCTCGAGATAAGCGGTCATTCGAGATAAGCGAGTTCGAGATAACGAGAGTCGACTGTATTTAGTGTCAGCAGACATTAGAGCCGTTATGTTCATGTGTACTGCATGTTTATTGTAGAAATTGTTATAAGTTTACGTTTACAGCGCATCTGTACAAGTGAGCCAATACCTGCTTCACGCGGAGTGCTGGATTTTCTGACAGTCATCCCATCGGGCACGCAACGTTGAGACAACATTCCATAAAACATGGATGCAACGTCATCGACGTTAAAACGACTTAATCTTAATATATAAATGTCATGTGCCCGCTGGGCATGGCTAAATTACATAATGGAGGTATCCTTATGTATATTAAATGTAAAGGCCAAAGCGACAGATCAGTTTGGTCGTTCTCTAACAACGTTGAGTGTTCAGAATAATCAGCCGACCGTCCACACCTTGGTTTGAAAGCCATGTGTACCCCATATGATAAATATAAATAAAGCATATATATCAAACGCTTAACTCGCAAGTTTGAAGTAAAACTTTAATTTTTACTTATACGAGGCAAGATCAAAACGGTCTCGGCCTCTGTACTTTGGGAATAACCAAGAGCAGAAAGTGTACCACTATTTCTCAATATAATGCCCCTTTACCTCGATGCACTTTCTCCAACGCTGTTCCAGTTTGCTTATCCCTTTAAAATGGAAGCCGTCGTCATGGTCCCCAAAGTACTCATCAACAGCATTTATAACGCCTTCATTGCTTCCAAAATTCCTACCACGAAGATTAGTTTTCAGATTTGGAAACATATAGAAGTCCGAAGGGGCTTAATCTAGATAATACGTGGGGGTTAGGAAGGACCTCGAAGCTGCATTTAGTCGCAGCAGCCATAGCAACTTGAATGGTGCATTATCTTCCAAGAGCAGAACACCTCGAGTCAACTTTCCTCTTCTAACTTTGTTTTTGAGATATTTGTACATTTAGGTACGAATTTAAGGAGCATCTCCCCCTCTCTCTCTCTCTCTCTCTCTCTCTCTCTCTCTCTCTCTCTCTCTCTCTCTCTCTCTCTATTGTTGTCATATTCATATGTTGTGATATGTGTTTTGACTCACCATTCATGAAAACTGCAAATATTAATGCTCTCATTAATGCCTTTAAGGATATGACTATAATAAGCGTCATCGCTTAGTCATATCCTGTTTCCATTGGTTTGTGTCCGTTTGTATATTGTTATTTACTATTGAATAAATATTGTTTAAACCGGTTTTTATACTTTGTGCACGTGGACCAAAGAACGCGGCGTCTGATCAGGGCATTCACTGTTTGCCACTCGTACAGCAGTTTTTGTGGTTCTAATGTTGTTCTTTGCGCGACCTTGTCGCTGCTCGCTGAGAGGTTTTGTTTATGTTTTGTCCTGTTCGTTGTTTTATTTGTGATCAATTATAAGAGAAAAGGGAGCTGGTTGTTTTGCTTTTCTTTGGTCTGTGGCTTGTGTAATCACGAAAACACGCCTATATAATGTTGATCCCCTTAAACCCCACTTTTATGTAGTAAAACCGGGGTTTACAAGGGTATACAATATTTTTCCTATTTCTACTCAAAAGCATAGATTGTGGGTACTCGGAGGTAGAACCGCCTCGCCGAGTACCAACCTCGAGGTACCAACAGTATATGTTTTGAACAGAAATATGAAACATATCAGAATTTTTATCTGAATTTTTTCATGTTTTGGTGGTAAAATTTTCAGTATATTTGAATAGGCTTGTTTTTGTAATGTACCGTCTTCCATGTTTTTGGGGTTTTTTTGTTGTTGTTTTTTTTTTTTTTTTTTCTTAGCGTCATTGGTAGGCTATGACCAATTGTGGCTATTCTGTACTTTTTTATGCTATATTTAGACATGTCAACAGGTAGCAAAAATAGATTTGTTTTATTTTTAGGTCATTTATGGTAAGACGTTAAGATAACCTGACACTTAGGCGTTTGTTTTCATTATGTTTTTCAGGGGCTTTTCTGATACCGTTTCTAATATTTCTGGCGATGTGCGGAGGGCCTCTATATTACATTGAAGTCTGTTTAGCTCAGTTTTCTGGCAAATCACCGATATTGGTATGGCAAATATGTCCATTGTTTAAAGGTATGTGGTAAAATATTTTTGTCATTTAAGAATAGTTGATACATCTGCAGAAATTTCCGCCATGATTAGCGGGGTGAGAGGGGGTGGAGGGGGGGGGGGGAAGGGCTACATTTATGACTTCCTGGTTTGCTTTGAGTTTATTCTAAAAGGAAAGAATTTGCTTCCCTATTAGAGAAGACCCCTTTTTAGAAGGGAAGCAACACAATGTTTACACTCCCCTGAAAGTGTATCCATTCACATTAACTTCAGATTTACATGTAATTGTACTTGCATATTGGTTGATTTTATCATCATACTTTTGCATGTTTATAAATATCATATCATATCACGTCTGTTTGACGCTTTTTCGCCTAACAATGTATATACAAAAGGATTGACTATTTACATGACTTATCACGTCTTTGACGTTTTTTCACCCAACAATGCATATGCATAAGGACATATTGATTTGTTTCATGACTCTCTCTCTCTCTCGCTCTCTCTCTCTCTCTCTCTCTCTCTCTCTCTCTACGTGTGTGTGCGTGTGCGTGTGTGTGTGCGTGTGCGTGTGTGTGTGTGGCAAGTTTTACACGGTTGCTCAGGCTTGTCTGTCCGACTTCTTATGGTCAATACAGTATATCGACGAAGAGAAAGCATTGATCAGACTGCATGGATGCGACGGCTGATTTGGATATACACTGTCACATAATATATAGGGCCTATTTCCCACCTTATACATCAAACGTAATAGTCTGTTGCAGGACTGTTTAATCTGATGCCAACATAAGCTCTTAAAGCGCCAAGCAAAATTTGCAGCACACGACATTCTATATTTTCTCTTTACTTTTCATAAAGAGGGTCTTGACATTTCATGTGAATCGTCTGCTTGACAGACGATTCACATGAAATGCCAAGACATTTTCTATGAAAAATATAAAAGAAAGTCTTTAAAAGTGCCGTCTGCTGCATTTGTGATTGGCGCTTAAAGGGTAAGTCAACTTTTTTGGCCGGCACGAATCACGCCGGTCTCTTTATATAGCTTTAGATTTTTACATATGGTAGACTATTCGATTAGCTCACTAAGGATATTTTATATTTGCCGGGACGTCAGTTTGTTACGATCCCGGCAAATATAAAAAATCTTAAAACAAACTGTGTTGTAAGCAGATTAATGTCCATTTTATTTTCATTTCAATCAAGAAATTTCATAAAGCTTAAGAAAAGCAAACAGTAAAGAATCACATTGTTGTTGTTTTGTTTTTTTTACCTGTTCCACTGAAAATTTATCCCTTGTTTTTTCTGAAATGCCATTGGATAATGAAATATACCTGTATTTTAGGTATTCAAAAACATTAACTAAACAGTGTCTGTTAAACCGATAGCAGTAAGAAGAAAACTGTTGGAAAGCTTAACCCTTGTCCTACTGAACCCGGATAAACCTTGCCTTTGCCAACAGTTTAGATCCACATCAGTTGGCTTCTTCAGAAGCCAACTGATCTGGATCTACACTGTTTGTCATTATGTGATTTTGTATCAAAAATCTGGATCAAACAATCTGACTGGCTGACAATTAGAAGTGGGTGTGGCATCTTAATTCATTCAGCATGACAAGTGTTAACATACAAAATAAAAAATATATATAATATTGAGCCGAGACGTCAGAAAACGTATCTTCGGACATATGCTCCCAGCGAAGATTCAGATCAGACTGCGCATGCGCGCAGTCTGATCAGAATCTTTACTGGGCGCATTTTGGATAGCCAATGATGCAAAGTTTCTTCATGTGAACAACGAAGACTCTGATTAGACTGAGTGGATGCGCAGGTTGATTTGAGTCTCCTTGTGGCAAAGTTGTCCAAAGGTACGTTTTCTAACGTTACGGCTCGTATATTCAATATAATATCTATTCACCGGTTTTCACATAGTGTTCATGCTTATCAGTCTTTGTTCTCTACTTGACAAAACTTCGAATCCGTGGCCATCCCTCAGTGTGCTCTGCGAAGACTTGGATTAGATTGCGAAAATGCACAGGTTGATTTGAATCTGGGCACACATGTCCGAAGGTACGTTCCGCTGATTCAAGAAGGGCAGTTGTCAGTTTCTGGCGAAAGAAAGTGCACAATACTGGTTATCCACTTAGAGGACTAAGCCTGGCCAATAAAAGTGTGATTAGGAAACTGACCACGCTCGACATGACCACATTGGGTTGACTGGGCCGTATAATCTCGACACAAACGTTTCCTGACGTTGAAGCTCATATCTGTTACAGGGGTCGGTGTGTTGATGGTGATTGTGTCGTTCCTGTTCCTCTGGTATTTTGGTGTCGTGTTCGCTTGGGTGCTTTATTTCCTCGTCCAGTCATTCTATCCCAAGTTGGGCTGGGCCTCATGTGACAACTCCTGGAACACTCCACTATGCATAGGTAAGTGTTTTTGTTTCCATCTGTTAAACTCTTGAAGATAACTGTAATAAAAGAGGCCTTTGCTGTAATAAACCGCGAAGGTTTATCCGTTTCCATAATGGTAACAATCTAAACGCTAAATGCAAGAAATTTTAATGCTTAGCCGCTGGAAAAAATACCACAGACGACATTTTGTTTTTAAAAAAAATATCTTTTCCAGAAAATAGGCTTTGACATTTTATACAAATTGTCTTTTTATCCTATTTTCTGGGAAATAAGAAAATAATGTCAGTTTGTCTTCTGGTGAATTTGCCAAAAGAGTGGTTCCCATAAAGGCACCATATCTATGAATTATACAACATAAAGCTGACATTTGTTATAAACGTGATACGATAACCTTCAATGGGGCTGTTTCTCTGTATATAGACGATTTGTGAAGTATTGATGAAGTCTATCTTGAAAACAAAATGGTAAACCAAATTCATCTAAAAGAACTGCAATTACAAATGTACTTCTGATAAATGAAAAGCAGTAGAGAAGATGTCCAGGAAGAACCACAATGACAGACTATAGCCTACCAATGACACTAAGAGGAAGAGCAAAACCGAATCAAGAAAGGCAGTACAAGGGCTGCAAACCAAACAAAAAAAAGCAACCAGCTCCCTCCCAGTAGGCACACAATGTTGAAACAACGTCGATTCAACGTTGAGTCAACGTCAAGACATTGAATCAAAGTTGAATCGACGTTGTTTCAGCGAGACACGCATCGTTGAAACAACGTCTATTCAACGTTTATTCAACGTCAAGACGTTGAATCGATGTTATTTCAACGTTGTGTGTCCGCTGGACTCTTACCCAAGAGGGTGATCGATCAACTAGACACAAGAATAAGACGACGAACAGGACAGCACATGAAAGAAAACCCCTCAGCGAAGTTTACAAGGTCACACAAAAAAGACAGATAATATAAGAATCATCGCATTAGAACGGTCAGTAGGAAAACTACCGTGTATAACTGCGTGGAGTGTGTGTGAGGGGGGTGGGGGGCGTAAATCTATTTTACTTGTTTCAAATCTTCACCGAAGGTACAGATGTTGTAAATATTACTAAAAGGTTAAATCATTGTGATGGAACTAGAATAACGGCTCGTGGCAAACACCTCAGAGACTGGCTCGAAAAGAGATAACATCAGGCATCAATCCTCTAATGAAGGGTTTAGGTCGGCACCTTCACAGAGTGCGAGACCCGACCCACCGTCGTGCAATTAAAGCTGAGGGTTAAAGAGGAAAGTTAAAAATTAAGCATGTAGTCTGTCGCATACTATCCAAGTTATATTCCATCCTTGTATAACGGGTAATACTATTTTTATTTCTAAATGCTTTCCCAACAATGTTCATAAAGTTATAAGCTAGGTCACCGTAGGTTTCTGGTTTCGTTATTCCTTGCTGTAGAAGTGTTTTCAAGCTGACCTTATATGTATCATTCAATGCGGAGTGTCGGCGGTCAATCGTAAGTCTGTGATACCGAATCTTCATTCTATACTACCATATCTAATGGAAGGATGTCTTTAAGATATATAGAAAAAAAAGGATTACTTTGACTTTGAAAATGCAAAGTGTTGTTCTATTAGATAGCGATGTTTGCCCTGCTACTTGCTACGGGAATAAATGTATACGAACCGTGACACGGAAAATACATGTATGTGGCCCTTTGATGTCCGCTTACATAAACAATATCTTACTACGATATGGCTTTGCTGACAGATCTGGAGTTTTACTTGTCCTAAATTCCCCCGAAGACACCTTTTTCATGACACGGAGTATAGGTTTCTCAACATATTCATTTTGCAAGAGCATGCAATCACATCAATGACTTAAACACTCGGAATATAAGTTCAGCAGATACACTTTATAATCAGAGTAATCATTATCACAATTTGATAAGGCATTTTAATATCTTTTCATTGATGTATGGAATTAACTACGCCCGCTATGAAGAAATAGGCCGTCAGGGCAAGAGAACAGTAAAGATCCAGATCACTGATAAAGTCATATCATCTGATAAAAGTGTTTACTACGCATTGATATACATGCATTGTACAGTATCCACTGAGTCTGTAAGACTAATGCAGAGTACAGTCCCATTACAAAAACCTTCCTATTCAAATATATTGAGAATTCTACCACCAAAAAAAAAAATGAAAATTTCCAGATAAAAAATTCTGATATTTTTCATATTTCTGCTCAAAAACATATATTTTGGCAGAGGCGGGTCTAACAAGTACCCACAATCTATGTTTTTGAACAGAAATAAGAAAAATAATGTATACCCTGTAAGCCCCAGTTTTACTATATAATGGGGTCAAAATTACATAGGTATGTTTTCGTGATGCCAACCGGGCCTGCTTCGAATACTATTTTACCCACGGCGCGGTTTATATCCAATGTAACGTCGGCTTGAAAGAACTTCAAGTGCAGACTTTTGAAAAGCTGAACGTAATGGCGACCTTTTCCCAATTTAAAAAGAGTGATTGCTATACTGAAGTTTTGGAACAATTAAAAACAACTCGATGCAAAATAATGAATGTTATAAATTAGACTCAGTGATCAACTCATGTCTGAGAAATTTACTCTTCTCTTTAAATGCGCGTTCGACTGCAGCTTGAATCTCTATCTGCATTTTTACCTGATAGCCCATGTCTTTGTTCGGACCTACCTTTCTACTTCTATGGTTTATTTTCGTTCCGGCCTCAGCGTGTCATCAGTCGAGTCCTCTTAGAATACATAGTACACGGCATCCTTTAATATTGACAACAGGACAGGCTGACTCTGTTTTTCATATTCAGCGAAGTGCATCTCACGGTTTATTGAGAACCTCTGTAATTGGTACACTAGTGCAAAAGTGTGTTTGTACCGTAATGACTTAATTGGTGTGTAAGGATGCATCTGTGTGAATCGATCACAGCTTGCGATTTGGAACTGAGTATGAGAGCCGTGCCATGGAAAAACTGCCTGAGGGGCATATGTATTCGCAGTCTTATCAGAGCCTTCGCTACGAGCTCGTAATTATTATTTGTTTCTCGTGTCTCCTTATTTTGGTGCCTCGGGAAGGCTTAACTTCCTGACTGAGGTTTGTTCTGGATACCTACACTTACATTTTACTGATAGGAAGATGGAGAACATTACGAAAACATGCCTACTTAAATATATTGAAAATTTCACCACCAAAAACTGAAAGTTTTCAGATAAAAAATCTGATATTTTTCATATTTCTGCTCAAAACATAGATTGTGGATACTCGTTAGAACCATCTTGCCGAGGCGATTCTAACGAGTACCCACAATCTATGTTTTTGAGCAGAAATAAGAAAAATAATGTATACCCCTGTAAACCCCAGTTTTACTATATAAAAGTGCGGTTTAAGGGAGTCAAAATTATACAGGTATGTTTTCGTGATGAAGCAATGACTGCCATTTGTGCTTTTTCATAAACATATGTGCCGTGCTGTAATAAAAGATGTCCTCGGGGTACATTCGAAAAGCAAAGACCCAGATCAGTTTGCTTAATCTCCTTGTCTGATCGGATTCTTTTTGGCGTTTGTTACCATAATCTGCAGTAGCTAATGATTTTATGCGGATACTTCGTAAACAAACGTCTTATTTGAAACCACCGACACAAAAACACAGAAGAACAACAAAGGAACCGCCTTGGAACAGTCATTAGGAAAATTACTGGGGGCTTAAACCAGCTTTACTTGCCCTTTTCCTCTGATGCAGCTCCCAACATTGAAACAATACAAACAGAAAATAAACAGAAAGCAAAGCAGGCAGTCATTGAAGAAGATGACCAAAGTGCCAGCATCACAACACGAAAACAGAAAGTAAGGAGGGCAGCCGAATATGGGTAGTCTTAACCCTTTCGGCCCAGCAGACTAAAACATATACCTGTGCAAACAGTGTAGATCCTGATGAGACGGCTCGTAACGAGCCGTCTCATCAGGATCTACACTGTTTGCATTCTATTCTTTGTTGTTGTTGTTGTTTTGGGGGGGGGGGGGTTATGTTACGCTGAAACCCCTATTTGCATCAAAGGACATGTCCGAATTCAACGAAGTAAGAGTGAGAGGATTAATACAAACCATTTCGAGACTTTTCTGTTTCGCTGGCTGCTTTTCTGTTTTTATTATTATTTTTTTTTCTTCGTTATCTGCCCATATATTGTTTTTACTTTGTGCTTACATGTCTTCTCTGTGTTCTGTCCTCAGTAATTTTCACTTCTAGTTTTGAACACATTTCAGATACTTTCCAACCAAAAGCCTCTAATGTGTCGACGTCTCTAAATGACAGCATGGTGAATGGCTACACAGTTCTTAATGCCACAAATGGTTCAGACTCAGTGAATGTAACCTACAGAACTGCAGGAATGGAATTTTGGATGTAAGTTTTACTCTTGCTTAGGTGCCTATTATACTGCCAGAGGTAAGCGGACGATTCACATGAGATACCAAATCTTATTTTCCGTGAAAAAAAAATAATCCATACAAAAAAATAATCAAAACATTGTCTGCTGCAGTTTTGATTAGCGTTTTAATGGTTGAATCATTCTTGTGATTAACGGTATGCGAACAGCCTAGATCCGGCCGAGACAGCATCGTCTGCGTAGTCTAACCTAACATTTTGCATGCCGGGTGAAAATTTTAGCAGACGACATGTTGAAATATTTTTCTTATTTTTCCTAGAAAATAGAATTGACACTTCATGCAAATTGTCTCCTTAGGATTTTAGGAGACAATTTGCGTGAAGTGTCAAATCCTATTTTCTAGGAAAAATAAGAAAAATATCATCAGGTTGTCGTCTGCTGAATCTGCCCATAGCGTGGTAAGTGTTAATCTTTCGGCTCTTTCAGGGGAGGCAATAATGTGAACTTTGTTTTGTCCCCTTTCTTATAAGTATTCTCCTCTGAAAGGAACGAATTTGCTCTCCTTCGGAACAAATGTTTTTTCTTTTAGAATAGACCCCTTTCCAGAAGGCGCTTTATGCACAGGAAAGCAAACAGGAAGTCACAAAAGTTGTCTCCCTTGTAAAAGATGACGGAAAATGTACCGAGTGTATACCAGTCCCCTTCAACTCGCAGCTACCCAACACCACCACCACCCCTCACTATAAGAGTGTGCACATGCGCAGATTGATCTGGATAAACGCCAGCTACATATGTCAAAGCTCGAATTTAAGCTGAAAAGGCTCAGAATTTTTAATAAATAATTTAGAAGAAAAGGGTTCAGAATTTTTTATAAATAATTACGGATATTTTCAATAGTTTGTATATACGTGTTGGCTAGGATAAACTAAACGTCATTTTAACACAAATGTTCAGTTCAGTGGCACTGCTCAGTCCGTGCATATGCGCAGACCGGTTTGATTTTACGAACTTCAGCTATGTTATAAAGTACATTTGTGCTTGTCGAGGATCATTTGAAAAACATTATATTGGATCTTATGTTAATTACTTCCTCTTGCGTGGGATTTTGTAATACTAAAGTATTATTTAACGCTTAGTTCTGTGGGTAAAAATTTTTATAATAGTTTTTTTTTTTTTTTTTTTGTCATGTTTGTCCTTGAAAGCAGGTCTTGACATTACATGCAAATTGTCTCCACCGGAGACAATTTGCATGTAATGTTAAAACCGATTTTGGGGAAAATTAACAAAATTTTATCAATTTGTCGTCTGCTGAATTAGCCAGGTGAAAGGCAAAGGTTAAATGTTATGTTATTACTGTGTGCAACTCTCAGGTGCAATTTTATTAACGTTTTTCCATGGAAATTTACTCAGTACTTGTATACTTTTTATCTTAAAAGCCTTTTTGCACCGTCGTAAAATTAAATTTTCAAGCTACATTAAACACTCCATTGTGGCGATATCAAACATCCTTTTCAATGAAATCATTTTCATGAATTAAATACACATGATGTTCACCATGTGAGAACGGCCATTATGCTATAATATGTGAACAGCGTGTACCCAATAAGCATTCTTTATAAATCTATAGCGGGCCGTTATCGGCCCGTCAGGGTAGCTGACGGGCCGATAACGACCCGCTATAGATTTATAAAGAATGCTTATTGGGTATATCACTCTCTGTAATAAGAACAAGGTATATTGAAAATTTCACCACCAAAAACTGAAAGTTTTCAGATAAAAAATTCTAATATTTTTCATATTTCTGCTCAAAACATAGATTGTGGGTACTCGTTAGAACCGCCTCGGCGAGGCGGTTCTAACGAGTACCCACAATCTACGTTTTTGAGCAGAAATAAGAAAAATAATATATACTCCTGTAAACCCCAGATTTACTATATAAAAGTGGGGTTTAAGGGGGTCAAAATTATATAGGCGTGTTTCCGTGATGTACTGTAACCATTGATTCGGTAAGTGGACTAGGAAGAACCTGATCTACAGTGCATAGGGCCTTCGTGCACCTATGTTATAAAGGCTCTTTTCTCGGTTAGCGGCACATATACGAGGGGTGTTCAATAAGTTCGTAGAACTCGATATTTTTCTATCAATTAAAGATTTCTTTTTTCATTTTTGTGCAGTGTATACCTTTGTCAGTTGAATGATAACAGCCGTTCAGTCAACACGTACATTTTTTGCTCTTACTTTTTGTTTGAAAACCTATACCCATAGGCAAAAATGGAAAGTCAGAATATTAAGTTCAGAGCAGTCATAAAGTTCCTCACTAAGGAGGGTGCAAAGGCCAAAGAAATCCATCGGCGCATGGCTG
This sequence comes from Anodontia alba, assembly GCA_964016985.1. NCBI lineage: Eukaryota > Metazoa > Mollusca > Bivalvia > Lucinida > Lucinidae > Anodontia > Anodontia alba. The sequence goes on along the minus strand of OZ024822.1, from coordinate 31,174,565 downwards.
ATGTGTATGGTGATAGTAGCCCAAAGTATTCCACAGTGGCAAAATGGTCAGCAGAATTTAAACGTGGGCGAGACTCCTTAGAAGATGACCCAAGGCCAGATCGCCCTGCTGATGTCATTAGCCAGGAGATGATCGACCGTGTTGAGAGACTTGTGCTAAACAATCGCCGAATCAAAGTTGCCGAACTTGCTTCAGAATGTGGTATTTCTAATGGAAGTATTTACACTATAATCTATGAACATTTAGGCATGTCAAAAGTATCTGCCAGGTGGGTACCCAGAAACCTGAACATGCAAGATCGTCAGCAAAGGGTGGAGTCAAGTCAAGAACTTCTGGAAGTGCCAATCCAGAAGACTTTCACACTCGTCTTGTAACAGGAGATGAAACTTGGCTTCACCACTGGGACCCAAATACTAAAAAAGAGTCCATGCAATGGAAGCGCCCTGGCTCACCCCCACCTAAGAAATTTCGTACCCAACCATCAGCCAGCAAGGTAATGGCCACGGTGTTTTGGGACTCCAAAGGGATTATATTGACAGATTACAAGCGCTGGTACTTCAGTTACGGGAGAATACTATGCCAATGTCATTAAACAATTTAGGGTTGCTATTAAAGAAAAACGAAGGGGAAAGCTAGCTGCTGGTGTCCTTCTTTTGCATGATAATGGCCCTGTGCACAAGTCCAGAGTTGCACAAGCGGCTATTCGTGAGTGCAAGTTCGAGCAGTTACATCACCCGCCATACAGTCCAGACCTGGCCCCAAGTGATTATTATCTGTTTCGAAATTTGAAGTCCCACTTGCGTGGAACGAGATTTCGGGACGATGATGAGCTCAAGGCTGCTACAGAGGCTTGGTTTGAGGACCAAATAGACGCTTTTTATTTCAAAGGCATAGACTGCTTAAAAGAAAAGTGGGCCAAATGCATTGAAGTAAAGGGGGATTATATTGAAAAATAATGTTGAAACCATCTTCCAATCTGTGAGTTAAACCCCGAGTTCTACGAACTTATTGATCTCCCCTCGTGCCTACTAGCCGTGTGTCTCCAGAAAAACCTTTTGATCGGAGATCAGATGTACGGCTTGGCACACAAAAATGAACCAAGATGTATATGGGTACAATATCCGCCCTGTCCACTTGACTGTATTCTGTCATTCTATATGGGAACAGTGAAACTTCTGATCATGTAAATGTTCATTTTGACTTCACATATGACCCAGTTTAGAGGCAAATACAGGTACATTGTCATACAAAGTAACTAGAACATTTAGCTGAACAGACATTAGAAGCCGCGCACAACATTTCCTACAAGATTGAATGTATTACCAGCAAAGACTCAGATATACGCATGCTGATCAGTATCTTTACTGTTTTCCTGAAGACGCTTTGGACTCTGATCAGACTGGGCAGGTGTACAGGTTGATCTAAGTATTCTCTGGGCGTACATGCAGTCCTAAAGGAATTGCTGTACCCCGTCTCATTTGTAAAAATGACAATTTTAAATTGATTACGCATCTTTCTTGTAGATTTTAAATTCGTGCCGATGCGACCGGAACTAACACTTTCTGGGTTAAAACAATCATTCTTTTTTTTCTTACACCAGTAAATGGGTTTGACATTTCATGACATATACACCACTGTTGGAAAAAGAAATTATCTTAAAGTCCTCATTTACTGTTTACTAATTTATTACCCTTTCGATATTTAATAGAAATATTCTGTATGCATCACGAAAACATGCCTATTTAATTTTGGCCCCCTTAAAACCACACTTTTATATAGTAAAACAGGGGTTTACAGGGGTATACATTATTTTTCTTATTTTTACTCGAAAACGCCGAGGCGATTCTAACGAGTACCCACAATCTATATTTTGAGCCGAAAGAAGAAAAATATCAGAGTTTTTATCTGAATATTTTCACTTTCTGGGGGTGAAATTTTCTTTATATTTGAATAGGTGTGTTTTCGTAATAGTCTCGTATGAAAATGAACATATTTATACAAAATGCACATGCGAGCGGCGAATATCCAGATCCATTCATGCGTCCACATAGTCTAATAAGTACCGTAATATAGCCCTAAGTACTGGGAAAGGCATGGGCAAAGAGAGACATACCCATTTCAGACATCACAGAACAGCTTCTGATCAAGGTCTGCACTCTTTGCCTTTCATCTAGATACTTCAGATACATTGACAAGTAATTCATTTGGATTGTTCCAATTTTAGGACAGGTAAGGACGGAGTTAGGTGACCCAATATTCAGGAAAATACAATATCTTCCGTTTGACCACTGGAATACATAGTAGACAGACTAATCTAAGAATTTATACTTTAAAAACGAAAAATGAAGCCCTTCAAAGACTAGAGGCATGGGCATCCTGGTGCGTTTGTACTCAATGCGACATCATACACGATTCCCGAACACGATATATCTTAGAGTTATATCAAAAATAAGTAGCTTCACAATATGAGATCTAATAGTCATAGTGTTGCCATAGATATCACAGAGCATAGCTCCGTTCTCGGACATGTTCCAAAACTCAACTTTTGTACATGGTGTTGTTTTGTTTAGAGGGATAACAGAATTTCCTTTTTTTTAACAAAATGTTTGATGTAATATTCATTAAAAATCGCCTGTCACGGTTGCTTATTTCCAAACACGCAACACCGTGTGAAAAGAAAATCCAGTAGGGAGATCTCCCGGAGGTGGTTGTGGAGAGTCAGTTTAGGTACCGTTGAAGGTGGGTGTCAGTTGAAATAAGGCTGACATTTTGGCACGATCGCCGATATCCAAAATCGGGCGATGCAATTTAACCTATTAATTAGTCTCCCATGTAATCAGACGGGAATTGTAGTCCTTCGAGCGAATACAAAATCATTTTTCTCTCGATGCAAGAGTGGTCAGATTTTGCTGTTTCTGTGACAGACAGGCATGTAAAACACCAGTTTTTATGATAGATTACAAATCTACATCACTGTATCAGTGAAGGCTGAACATGTAACTGTGTAGTTCACAAGAAAATATATCGCATTCGTTTGCCATTGCACAGAAACTAGGCATTTTATTGACGGACGGTGCGTAAGGAGAGCGAAGGCGAGTAAAGGGATATGGAAGACTAATTAAGAGGTTGAATTACATCACCCGATTTTGGATAGCGGCGGTCGTGCCAAACCGTCAGCCTTGTTTCAACTGACACCCACCCTTTTTTTTTTTTTTTTTCACAACACGGTATTGCGCGTGTGGAGATAAGCAGCCGTGGAAAGGACCGATTCTAATGAATATCCAACATGTCTCTTTACACGAATAAAGAAAAATGAGCCGGGGAACAGCTTTTCCTACAAGATGGCATGTACGTCTAAAACCTCAGATCAGCCGGCGCATCCGCATAGTCTGATAAGAGTCTTCGCACACTACTCTGAAGGTAGCCAAGGATCCAAAGCATCTTCAAGCGAACAGCAAAGACTCTTATCAGCCTGCCTGGATTGGCAGTACATGCAGTTTTATAGGAATGCTATGCCCCGGCTCAGATGTCAGTTGTTTGCTCGGCAAGTGCCTAAACTACTGACGTGTACTAGTCTCATCATAACTGCTCTCGATAGCTATATTTTTACACTTTATCAAACCAGTCACTATATCAATGATTACAATATTGTATTCATTGATGTATAGACTGGTTTGTTGATTACATTATCCGGTCTGTATATCAAAGATTACAATATCCCGTCTGTATATCAATGATTGCAATATCCGGTCCATTTATCAACGATTACAATATCCGGTCTGAATATTAAAAGCTACTATATCCGATCTGTATATCAACTTCTACAATATCTGGTCTGTATGTCAATGGTTACAATATCCGGTCTGTATATCAATGATTACAATGTCCGGTCTGTATAAACTTGATTAGAATATCCGGTATATCAATGATTACAATATTCGGTCTGTATAACAATGATATCAATATCCGGTCTGTATATCAATGATTACCATATCCGGTCTGTATGTTAATGATTACAATATCCGGTCTGTATATCAATGATAACAATATTCGGTCTGTATATCAATGATTACAGTATTCTGTCTGTTTATCAATGATCACGATATCTGGTATGTATATCAAGTATTACAACAGCCGGTCTGTTTATAAACGATTACAATATCCGGGCTGTATATTAACGCTTAGTATTTCCTGTCTGAATGTCAACGATTACAATATCCGTTCTGCACAGGATGTGTCTTTGTGCGTAAATGTAGTCTGAATCTCAGCGGCTTACATTTGAAATTTACATTCTTTAACCTAAGATTGTTTATTACTAAAGCACGGGCAGCTGCCATTTAGATAATTTACTATCAGATCCTTTCCTGGCTGAAATTAATTTCTTGTCTTTAGTATTGCTTGCTTTACATTGGGTGCCGTGTTTCATGCAGCAGGTCCTTGCTGTTGTTATTAACTGCATCTTTCTTGAAATCGCTTTTTTTATTATTGACAACGAATAAAAATACATTGAACTTTTTCTATATAGGCACAGGTAACTTTCAATTTGAAGATATTGGACTTTGAGGTATCAGTTGTTATAAAACTGTTTGTTTTTCAATATTATATTTAATTTGTTATTTGAGAAGATAAAGTGTCCATCTAAACATGTTCTTGAACTTTGAATGTCTAGTTTAACATTGTTTGATCGAATTTGTAATTTGATCTGTCACAGCATTCTCTAATACAGTGTGTTTCATCTGATGTTATTCCTTTGTTCGGGTCCTATATGATAGCAGAAATGGCTTTCTTTCGCTCTGGCTGTCAGAATCTACCATGAGCCCTTATCTTTGTTTCATTACAGATTTAATGTGATTTACACATTTTTCTGTCGTATTTCATTGACTGTTTTAAGGAACTTTGTGCGAGCCGAGTATTTATTATGTTGGTTTTAATCATTTGAACCTAGAGTGAATAGATTTAAACCCTGCCACACCTACAGACACCGGTAGTTTTTACCTCTGATCATTCTAAGGTGGTGGTTCTGATGTTGTTCTTCATGTTTTATCATGTTTGTTGTCTCAATATTGTGTTTGGTGGATCCTATCTGGCTTTGTGACCACCTCGTTGGGGAAGAGGGAGCTGGATACCTTACGAAAACACGCCTATTCAAATATATAGAAAATTTCACCGCAAAAAACTGAGCATTTTCAGATAAAAAAAAATCGTATATTTTTCATATGGCTGCTCAAAACATAGATTGTAGGTATTCGTTAGAACCGCCTCGCCGAGGCGGTTCTAACGAGTACCCACAATCTATGTTTTTGAGCAGAAATAAGAAAACTAATGTATAACCCTGTAAACCCCAGTTTTACTCTATAAAAGTGGGATATAAGGGGGTCAATTTTATATAGGCATGTTTTCGTGATGTGTTTTGTTTTCTCGGGTTTGTGGCTTGTGTACTGTCTGACTTGGTTTGTGCTCTCTTCTTCTTGGTGTCAATTGTAGGGTAATTTCTGTGATTTATGCTCTTCCTGAACAGCCTCTGTACTATTTCTGAAATATTACTCTTTTGGTTTGGTAAAATGGGATATAATCTCCTGAAGCCAGTCTTTTATTTTGACAATAAAAGACGCAGTGTTTTATTTCTGACTCTTCTGAGTTTGTAAAGAAAGTCGCCGTAAATTCTTTTAGTGGATACGTTATCTGCTAAAGTATTTTTATGACGACAGGTTTTGCAAATTCAGAAGAGATCTTGGTGAGGCTGATTGTTTTTCTGAACAATCAAAGATGATTAACCTCTATAAAACGTTAGGCAGTATTGTAGATATTAAGTGACAAACTGCATGCTTAGTTGTTAACCCATTGTAGTCGAGAGACACGTAAAAGGGTACTTGGCAAACAGTGCAGACCCAGATCAGACGCCACAGAACGCGGCGTCTGATCAGGGTCTCCACTGTTTGCAAATAGTTTAGCCATTTTTCTCTAGAAATATGTAAATATCATAGCCGGACCTACCTAAAATTGAAAATGGACTCTTCCAATAAATAGTGTGGGAGAGCCTATTCCGTATACAATGGGTTAACCCAGTCAAGGTTAACAACTGTGCTGCCCTCTTTTACCACACAACGGTTTGTCGGGTCACAGACTCAACGACGACTCAATGCTAACTCTTGAACTTGTGCCTGATCTTACCCGTCTGTGGTCTGGCTTACCGTGCTTTAACTAGTTTTCTTCTGCTCTGACTTCTAGATTTTTCATCATACTGCTGACAAATCAGTTAATGTGTTGATCCACTGGTGAGTTACGGGAACCCATTCGCAGACTGAACACTTATGTGTAGTTAAACTTGTATGAGAAGTAATGGCTAGGTTTGGATCCAATAAAACCAGGCTTCAGCCATGCTGTAGATTGGCTCCAGTCTCCAGTGACTAAAAATTTTCTTCTTATAATCCTATTTGAGACTCCACTAAAATAAAACCAAAATGATGTCATGCCTATAAAGGCTGGTCACTAGAGCCTTTATAGTTATGAATTTATTTTGGTTTTATTTTAGTGGATTATCAAAAGGATTATAGAAAAAAAAAGTCACTGGAGACTGGAGCAAGTCTAGCCGTGCTACTGACCGTTCCAAGTCGTTATTTTCATTGCATTTGTTTCTTGTTTGTTCTTCTGTTTTCGATGAAATATTGCTTAGTGTTGTTTCATATAATTCATCCGATGCCCTGGAATGGCTTTGTTCCGTGGCTTTTCCTTGGACTCTTCATATTTTCTTTTGAAAATATCGGTCTCTTCTTTTGCCAATATTTGCGCATCTAACAGTCTTATGTAGCCAGAGCTGTATCAGAACTACGGGCGGGAATAAAGTACCCATAAAACCATGCTTAAGTTACCAAGAATTTTACTGTGAAACATTCCAAGGTGGCACTTTTGTTGCGGTTCCACTTGGTTTGTTTTGCTCCCCCCAGCCCCAAATTTTTAGAAGTTTCAGGGGTATAATGCTTTGACCTTTTCTGTCCGTACATGCATCCATAAAACTTTATGGAATCTAATTCAAACTCTATTTCATGCCCTAAGACTGGTAAAAATCTCAAAGGCCTTTGGTCAATTAAAACTTCTGATGAATTTGTAAATAGACTTAAATATGTCTACATATGTTTTTTCTACACTTTCCGCTAAATTGTCACACATTATAATAACCTGTATTTAACTGAAAGAACATCCTTCAGAGAAAATTCTCTTAAGTTGCTTCTAATGAGATTTTTTTTTCGCTTCAGAGGAGAGAATCATAAACGTTTACCATATGGTCTTGTCAGAACGTTTTGATGCTCTTTTACTTTTTTTTTTTTTTTTTTTTTTTTTTTGATAAATCTTTATCTGTATGGGTATTTAATTATAAACACAAACAATGGGCATTCCAGAGGGTACTAATTGTGCATACTTGTTGCTGATTTGTTTCGGTTATGTTATGAAAGAAACTTAATTCTGTCCCTTTCTCACGAAAAGCACATCGATGCTATTGAACATTCAACTTTGCAATATTTAGAATGCTTACTTAATATTTACAATGGTTATGTTCACCAAATGGTAGAGAAAATTTATCCAACACACCTTCTGCTAAATAAAGTCAATTCCTCTGATATAGCGACCCAATTTCTGGATTTAAGTCTTATCAGTATCTAATGGTATTATCTCTAATAAAATTTATGATAAGCGGGGTGATTGATTTTGACATTGTTTAGATAGAGGACCCAGTACACATTTGTAATTTAGAGCTGCACCAGCATATTAAACCAGTTCAAGCCCACAAGAAGTTATTTCCGCTGACCATTCAAATACGGTTCTTCTCTTGCAGTTCCTCCTGGTTTGAATGTCGGTTATTGCAACTGAACCGTTGCGTCTTGTCTTAGTTTGTTGCCCATCTCTTCCCAGACAGTATTCTACATAAATCTATAGCGGACCGTTATAGATTTATAAAGAATACTAGCTGGGTTCTTCTACTTCCGGTGCATTTGGAAAGTCGTGATTTGTGTCATGGCCTGTTTATATATTTGGGAGTAGTGTGTTCAGTGAGTGAAACTTTTCTGGGTATTTCCATATATCTTCTATATGTTGTCGTACACAACCTTTTTTTACACATGACAATTGGCAAGTGTAGATTTTATCAAACGAACTTAGCATGCTAAGGTCACATGGTGTATGTTCGTAGATTGATATAGGCAAGCGAAAGACAGGGTTTGCATTACATTAAGGAGAAATGATACACTATCAAGGAAGGCAAAATTTGTTAAAAGTGTTTGGCTCATTTCAGAATAGGGGTCTGTTCTAAAGGGAAAGAATTTGCTCCACACCTTGATAGAATTGAATTAAGACATCAAAATCTTACTTGCACTGCCTATAGTTTATGCAGATCTCTTGGAATTTTTGTTTGTAACATCCGCAGCGAACACCAGTCAGATAACATGACTCTCATGTTTGGGAGCGGTAGTTATATGGCAACGGCCTATATTGCATTACATGTGGCAACTCGCATCAACATCATTCAATGGTAGAAATTTTATTAGACATCACAAAAACACGCCTATATAATTGTTACCCCCTCAAACCCCACTTTCATACAGTAAAACTGGGGTTTACAGGGGTATACATTATTTTCTTAATCCTGCTCAAAAACATAGATTGTGGGTACTCGTTAGAACCGCCTCGCTGAGGCGGTTCTAACGAGTACCCACAATCTATGTTTTGAGCAGAAATAAGAAAAATGTTAGGGTTTTTTATCTGAAAATTTTCAATTTTAAGAGTTAATTTTTGCAATATATTTGAATAGGCATGTTCTCATAATGATGTAGAAGCGCCGTCGTCCTGGAGGTGTTATAGAATATCAACAATCATAATCGTTTTGATCGTCAGCATTATAAGTATCCACACAATCAACCTCCATCATCTTTGTTGCAGCAGTGGGATCATTATTATAATCGACAACATCATCATCGTCATCGTCGTCGTCATCCTCCTCATCATCATCATCCTCATCATCATCATCATTACCACCATGTTTCTTTACGCAGGTACAACGTTCTTCGACTGTCTTCAGGCATTGATAATCTTGGTACCGTGCAGTGGCACATTCTAGTTAGTTTAATAGTAGGCTGGCTACTCGTCTTCCTCTGTCTAATAAAGGGAGTTAAGTCAGTCGGAAAGGTATCGTAATATTTGAGTAACATGTAGATTCTTAAAGGGGCAAATGCGAGTCTATGTTTTAAGTATTTTAAATTATTGTTTTTATTTTTGTTTCATATAACTTCCGAAATCAGCATGTGCTTCTTTGCAGCTCCCCGTTCCACAGACGCTTTTCTGACACTAGTTAAGCGTGCATCACAGAATTATTCTTTAACATGCTGATTTACTACAAATATACAAGTATTAGCTTTTTTTAAAAAAAGCTTGATCTGTGCTTAGCATACTCGGCATAGACCTAGCTATATTTTGGAAGCTAATATTTTGGTTGTAATAACGTTAAACAGTCCGTGGAAAATAGTATTGGACCAGTCTATGACCTTTCATAAAATATTTCCGGAGCAATGGCAAATATAAGTTTGTTTATCCCCCCCTCCACACACACACACTTACACACACATCTCCCCCACTCTCGTGGGCGTAAACATTCAGAATTTTTGTGACAAATATGCACCGTTAAATAAAATAAGGCTTATACGATATTTGAAAAAGGATTTTTTTTTGGCAATTTATTAATGTGTTATTAATGGGTTACGTATATTTTCCAGCCTTAAATATATACACCAACAAATGGTGTAAAAATAAAGAAAGGGGAGCATACTATGTCCTCTAGCTGAAACATTTTCAGCCTATTATGAATGGCCTTCAAACATATTCCAATGGCTACATAACCCTAAAAACCGCATAGGTTGAACGAATTTCCACATTTGGGCAGCACGGACATTGGGCCAATCATGCGCGAACATTTGTAAAAGGAATTGTTTCTGTATGATATGCAAACAAATACATAAACTTGCACACATGTACACGTGTACACACATATACATTCATACATACAGAACTTTCGAATTTGGTATTGCGTATTTATTGTATACAGAATTTAGGATTTCTTATTCTCGCTCACCACAAACACAGCACTAACTCTGCAATTTTCTCAAAGACATGTAAAGCCTTAACAAATATACACGTGGTGTGCGTGTGTGCGCGCGCGTGCGTGCGTGCGTGCGTGTGTGTGTACTGATAATTATTTCCACTCAACAGGTTACCCAGAAAAGGCTACAATCATGAAACACAGCATTCCCGAGGCTTCGAAAGAAGAAGGGATGGGAACAAACAATGACCGAGAGATAACGGCATAGTTGCAACAGGCCACATATAAAATAAAGAAAACTACAAAAGAGGAAGATCCTTGAAATGATCAGCAGAGAAGAAAAAACACTGGGGGAGGGGCTAAAACTAGTTTTACTCGTTCTAAACCTGGGCCCAGTTGTTCAAAACTAACGATGCCGTTAGTTAACGTATCCTTAAAATTTTGATCATTAAATATGGCATATACGCTCATATTTTTGCTGAAAAAAAATGTAAGTAGCTTTTGCATTTGCATTTGCAAAAGCTACTCACATTTTTTTCAGCAAAAATACCTGTGAATGAGATATTGTACTTACTAGAACAGTTTACATTTTGACCACTAACGAGCTCGTTAAGCTAACGATGCTTTGAACAACTGGGCCCAGGCTCTTAATTCTGATGCAGCTCCAAATGACAAATATATACATATCCATCTCGACTCGGTACCCAACAGTGAGACAAATACGTTCAGGCCATTCAACCGATTTGTTTCTTTTCCTGAAACGTATTTTAATTCTCATTAATTCAAACATGCCTTAAAGGCTGCTTAACGCTTAGCACTCTGGGTAAAATTTTCAGCAGACGTCATTTTGAAATATTTTTCTTCTTTTTCTGAGAAAACAGGATTTGACATTTCATGCAAACTGTCTCAGTTTGCATGAAATGTCAAATCTTGTTTTCTTGGAAAAATAAGAAAAATACCACCAATTTGCCGTCTGCCAAAATAGCCAAGAGAGTGGTAAGGGTTAAATATCATGGCCCGGTTGTTCAGAGCTAACGACGTCGTTAGTTAACGATTCGTTAAATTTTACATCAAGTGATACGCAAATATGCTGAAATTTTTTGCTGAAAAAATGTGAGTAGCTTTTGCAGTGCAAAAGCTACTCACATTTTTTCAGCAAAAAATATCAGAATACTGTGTATTGAATCCGCTAAAGCAGTTAACGAAATGACCCTTAACGAGCTCGTTAAGCTAACGACGCTTTGAACAACTGGGCCCATATTTATTTGTGTTTCTTCTTACTCATGCACAAATTACAAAACGGCCAAGAAACAGAAAAATAAATATAAATAAAGTTACTCGGTATAGGTCACAATTACGAAGCAGAGCCTCTCGAAGGCACTAAAAGAGGTAGAGGGGTGGTAAAAACAATGACAATTTCAAAGTCACAGTTGCTTTAACAGACTTACAAACAAACACAAACTGCAACACAGGAGTGGTTATTTTTTCCTATCAAACCATTTACTTCCAGTGGACTCTTCTACCAAAACTCCAACAGCAGGGTGTCAAGGAAAAAATGTAAAAATATGATAATTTTTATTGCTTATTTTGATTGTGGCGCTCCCTGAATCTTCCGTTTACTCTTTGAGCTCAAGGAAAAATGCACTCATTACTAAAACACGCTTATTCAAATAAATTGAAAATTTCACCACCCAAAAAAAAAACTAAAAGTTTTTAGATAAAAATTCTTATGTTTCTCATATATCTGCTCAAAACATAGATTGTGGGTACTCGTTAGAACCGCCTCACCGAGGCGGTTCTAACGAGTACCTGCAATCTATGTTTTGAGCAGAAATAAGACAAACAATGTATACCCCTGTAAACCCCAGTTTTACTATAAAAAAAAGGGGGTTTAAGGGGGTCAAAATTATATAGGTATGTTTTCGTGATGGTCGGAAGGGGCATCCGTGTTTTGTTTGTTTTTTTGTTGTTGTTTTTTTTTTTGTGTGTGTGTGTGTTTTTGTTGTTGTTTTTTTCTTTTCTGAAAACACTGTTGCTACTAACATTTAGTTACAACGCCAGCTGTTAGGATTAAATTAATATACAATCCTGTGTCACTCCTTTATATTTTACCGATGGGAATTAGTAAATGGGTACAATCATGTCAATGCGTAAGTTTGTACCTGTAGTGAAAGCAAACAATGTAGACTCGCGTTCTGCGACGTCTGGTCTGAGTCTGCATTGTTTGTCAGTTACCAGTTTGGGGGTATTCAGACTAAAATGAATTAATTAGATACAATAAATATTTATTTGAATAATTTATGTTCTTGTTTACAGTAGCTATTCATTTTGTTAAAAATATATATTGTAAAGCATAATGACAGATTTTATCATACTTCCTCTGCTTATAAATATATTTGGTTGTCGGTTGTTGATTATTTACAATAAGTGTGCATTTATGACGTATTTTGCTTCAGGAAAAAATCCTAATTTATGCACTATACGTCTTTATTTTCCAAATGAATGATCAGAATGCACGGCTCGCAGCACTTTCTATGTTTAATGGATATTTGATTAAAAAATAAATTATGTCGTGTCTGCAGTTATAAAATGATAAGATCTGCAAAGATATATTGCTAATAATTATACGTGTTACATTTTGATCCATACCTATATAACCATTCTCAGCTGTTATCAGCACAAAAGTCTAATAAAACCACAAGCTACTGTGGGTCAATTTTGCATCAAGGAGTAATTTTTATACATCCAAAGTGATGTTAGTCCGCACGTAACGAAGTCTAATAAATGTTTAAGTTACATTCAAATGTACATTGACGTTTTAATCCGCGTTTCTCTTGGAGGTCATAACTTTGGTACCTTTTATGCTAGGAAGTTGAAATTTAGTATGCTATATACAAAGACTTAAACCTTCAACTCTGCGCTAGAGTGGCCCATGTGTCATACCCTGGAGTGGGGCTAGGGGTCAGATGGACGAGGGCTTTGTGTACTTTGGACACATGTCTAGTTGCTTATGTTTCACAGAAAACAAGGTATGACATGCCATTCAAAAGGTCCTCGAGAGAGACGTTTGAATGAATATCAAGCCTTATTTTCTATAGATTAAGAAAACATTTTTAAATCAGTCAGCAGATCAAAGGCTAAGACAGGCGGATAAATTTCAAATTTATATAATGTGCAGTTTGCTACAGCTAAGTAAAGTGCCGCCCCTTTTGAGGGGCGTTTGCTAAAGCTAACCGAGGCGTCGCCAGTTTTTTAGTTGATGGTGTAATAAACAAAACGATTATTAAATTATTTCTGTTTCGAAACACACCTATAAAACAAACAAGGCATTTATTCAGACTCAAATCCTATCCCTTTTATCAAACAGGTGGAATCGGCCATGGCGGAACAGCTCAGAAATTATAAGGCTTAGTAAGATCACGTGATGTTTCCATTTTTCATATATATTACGAAAACAAGGTGAGGCGGTTCTAACGAGTACCCACAATCCATGTTTTGAGCAGAAATAAGAAAAAATAATGTATACCCCTGTAAACCCCAGTTTTACTGCATAAAAGTGTGGTTTAAGGGGGTCAAAATTATATACGCTTGTATACAGAAATTTTTTATCTGAAAATTTTCATTTTTTGGTGGCAAAATTTTCAATATATTTGAATAGGCTTGTTTTCGTAATGTTTAGTCTGGGTTTCATTACAGCCTCTCTAATAACTGTAGTTGAGACAGACATTTTTGTATCAGAACCTTCGTGTCTTTTTTCTTGAAAACAAAAAAAAAGACGGAAAAAGACGTCGTCTGCTATTATTTCGATATGTTCAGCAGATTAACCTTTTTAAAACATTCATTTGAGCTGATATCGAATAAGGGCACTCTGTAATTTCATAGGACATTCTATAATTTCTTACGCTCCGCCCATTACAGTAAGAATATATTAATTAAAACTGTTCCCAATGTCATTCCTGAGGTTTTAAACCTAACTATAAAATGAACCACTTTCATTATTGAGATTCGAGGGTACTTCCACGATCCTCCATTTAGCATAATAAAAATGTGGAATCGAGGGCGGGGTGCCGGTTGGGCTTAAAAAGTATGATGAAGTTTACATAACGAGGATATCTTTTTACATCACGAAAACATACCTATATAATGTTGTCCCCCTTAAACCCCACTTTTATATAGTAAAACTGGGGTTTACAGGGGTATACATTTTTTTCTTATTTCTGCTTAAAACATAGATTGTGGGTACTCGTGAGAACCGCCTCGTCGAGGCGGTTTTCACGAGTACCCACAATCTATGTTTTGAGCGGAAATATGAAAAACATCAGATTTTTTTATCTAAAAATTTTTCATTTTGTTGGTGGTATATTTTTCAGTATATTTTAATAGGCATGTTTTCGTAATGTATAACTTCGCCCTTAGAAATGACATATTGCTAGAATACATATAGATATCGGCTCTAATATTCGGACCATGCATAAATAAACTGATTTTCTCAATTTCATATACCGATTACCTATATAAATTGTAAGCTATTATAGGAATGGATTAAATTTCTTATGAATTTTGTCTATATGTAAACACCGGCGATTCACTCACAGCATGACATTTTTTGTACGGTTCGCTGGCGTTAATTTATGGCGTTAATTTATCCACTGAATACACAAAAATAAAATCTCGTTTGTTATAATTCCAATTTGCAATAGGTTATGTTATAACGTGTTAAACAGCTTATTTTAGAAATTTACGCAAAGAAAAATAGTTCCAAGATTCCTGCGCGGTAGATTGAAGAAGTTTAACGCTTTCACTGTCACAGGCGATAATATTAGGCTTTTGCAAACAACATAGATCCAGATGAGACGGCTCATATGATGAGCCGTCTCATCTGGATCTACGCTGTTTGACATTCAGTCTTTCAACTTTACGTATAAACTTAAAAAAGAAAAGCGGACGACAAATGTCGTCTGAAATTTGGCACCGAAAGAGTTATTAGTTTATTAGAGTTTCATCCTGGTGTACAATATCACATACACACATATATATATATACATTAACATATAAAATTTCATCAAGCCATTCTGTTTAGAATTATATGAGACTGTCACAGCTTCACTAATCATGTATACTTTTACATTATAAATATTACATTTACAAGAGTCTTACATAAAATAAAGCAAAAGAACTCATTTTACTTATAAGATACTAAAACAAAAACAAATGTAGCATTGAGGCAATAGTATAAAACAAAGAGAAGCCTCTGCCGTAAAACAACGCGGGCACATCCGGTACCCAAACAAGTGAACCAGAGGACCGATCCCGATAGTCATCTGATACTGACTGATCAATGAACTGGTACCAGAGTGTCAGATACTTATCCACGTTCCACCCCCGCATCCCTAGGAACAATGTTCCAAGAGCAAACGGGGGGTTCCAAGAGTCTGTGCGACGGATGTACAACGATGGCTTCCTTGTTCAATATCTATGTAGAAAGTGTAGCCAGCACCAACTTCTTTTAAAAGCCCTTCCTCTGCAAGGCGAGTAACATTGTCTAGAGTTGTGCACATTGATGATGAAGTCAATGCTAGGATTGCCAAAGCTAGTGCAGCATTTGGCCGGCTACGTGGAAGTATTTGGGACCGAAATGGAATCAGACTTGACACAAAGCTGAAAGTATACAGATCGGTGGTGCTGCCAACACTATTATACGCATGCGAAACTTGGACAGTCTACCAACGGCATGCCAAAAGACTGAATCACTTCCATACATGCTGCCTTAGAAAACTTCCAAAGATCAATTGGCAAGACAAGATTCCAGACACAGAAGTCCTGAAAAGGGCAGGGATGCAGAGTGTACATACTCTTCTGAAATTGGCACAGTTAAGATGGACAAGCCATGTTACCAGAACGCCTGATGAACTTTTGCCAATGAAAATCCTCTATGGAGAACTACAAGTTGGGAAACGCTCCCATGGTGGTCAGAAGAAGCGATACAAGGACACACTCAAAGCCTCCCTAAAAGACTTCAACATACCAACAGAGTCGTGGGAACAGATTGCACAGGATCGAACAAAGTGGCGAAGCAAAAAGAATCAGCGAAGCCGAGCAGAAACATGCACAGCGGAAAGCCAGAGCCATATCATAAGTTTGTCGTCTGCTGAATTTGCCCTTAGCCTGGTAAGTGTTAAATCAATTAGCATGAGGCTAAAGATCAAGACAAAACACATTAATTCAGTTACATAGGTAAGACAAAAATGCTCTAAGGTCAGCAGTACATCTCATTATAATAATATGCATTTTATTACATGCTTAACAAAAATGTTAATTATAAGCAAAATGCAAACTCAAAAAAGAACATACAATTTCAAACATTAAAGAACATTGCAAACCACAGGTGTATAATGATTCTTTAAACGGGCATCCAGTGAAGATACTGTTGAGACTGTGTGCATACACAGGTAGACTTAGATTTCACTGTTCGCCTATGCCCGATGACACATTTTCGTATGTGCGGTCCATGTAATTTCATTGATACTTCGGTATTAACTCTTTCATTGCCACAGGCGATAATGATATGTTTTTGCAAACAGCATAGATCCAGATGAGACGGCTCATAATGAGCCGTCTCATCAAGATCTACGCTGTTTGACATTCATTCTTTCAGCTTTACATATAAATTTCTGAAACTTCTTTCCAAGCGATAGTTTGTAAAAAAAAAAAAAAAAAAAAAAAAAAAAACAAAGAAAAAAAGAAAGCAGATGACAAATGTCGTCTGAAATTTGGCACCGAAAGAGTTAAATGAGTAGGTTCTTTTGGGACTGTTGACCTCGAACATCTGAAAAAGAATACAACGATTTTAACCTTTGCCCCTCTCTGAACAAATTCAGCAGACGACAAATTGATTTTATTTTTCCCTTATTTTACCAGAAAATAGCATTTGCCATTTCGTTAGGAGACAATTTTTATGAAATATCAAAGCCTATTTTCTGCGGAAAAATAAGAACAAATATATTTCAAAATGTCGTCTGCTGAAATATTTACCCAGCATGCTAAGTGTAAAAGGATGGTAGGGTGCGTGTGAGCTGTTGCCATTAATCAGAATCCCTCATGAATAGAATCAATCAAACCGACTTCGATAGTTTTTATCTTTTATATTGTTCTATATTTCAAAAAGATTCCTCCATGTAAATTAATTATTTATTGATACGAGATAAACAACCTACATCAAACATGGAAACCGCAGATTGTATAAATAGAACATATCCAGGTCATGCTAACAATCTCCTTGAAGATAACATAACGAAACTAGCAGCATAGCTCGTCTGAATCGCGTTTTGCCTCCAAACAATGTAACCAAAACCTTGCACATATATATTTTTCTGAGTGTGTGGCTTTGACCTTAAGGTCAGTCATGTGGGTCATGACGGTACAGCACAGAACTTCAAACCAATATCTAAAATCAGGGCAAGTATGAACTACTTCTACCCAGAGATCCAGGAGATATAGCCTTTTAAATACTTGAACTAAAAATGCCGCTGATCAGGGTCTACAAAGTTTGTCTAAAATATAGGAATTTTTTATAAAAGAATAAAAAAAAATAAATAAATCACACGCCTCTAAAGCTGGAATGGCCCAATCCTTATAGAAGAGTAGAAGAGTGCACTCGGCTTAAACGGGTTAATTAATCCTTTTTAGACTGATTAACCCCGCTTTCCTCCCGCCCCCATCCCCTACACTATATATTGGAAGAGTCCAATTTCAATTTTAGGTATGTCAGGCTATGTGATTTAGCTATTCCTAGGGAAAATGGCTAAACCATTTGCAAACCCTGATCAGAATCCGTATTTTGCAGCGTCTGATCTGGTTCTGCACTGTTTGCTAATTACCCTTTTGGGGGTTTCCAGACTAAAATGGGTTAATGATAACCTAGCTGGTGTTGAACTTCACAGAGAAGCAAAACAGGCGAAATAACAATAAAAGTCACAGGTATTCGCATTTGCCTCTTTAAGCCACCAACCCTCCATGACAATTAACATATGAATATATTATCTGTAGCCATGCTAATAGCTAATAACATGTTTCAAAATTTAGCCTGCCTTAATGTTTGTGCTTAAAGACTGACTCGCGATTGTTTGTTTGGTATCGGGGTGTCCAATTGGCACCCATGGTATTATGTTTGAGCTTAGCTAAGAAGAAAGAAGACCACAAGAGTATTTGTGACCAGCATAAACCCAGATCATGTCATGCAGCCGCCTTGTACCGTGTTTGCCCTAAGTATAGGACACCATAGATCTTTACCACCTTTACCCTAAGTTTTGAACAAGTCCATTTTACTGCCAGTTGATGTGACTAAAATTCTGAATGTATGCAAACAGTGTAGACCCGGATCAGACGCCGCGTTCAGCGGCGTCTGATCCGGGCCTACACTGTTTGTTTAAGATTGACTGTCTGAGTACTAAGTGTAAATACGGTTTAACAAAATATGCTGGTCATTCGCAGCACTTTAATGAATCACACCCATTATGTGAGCGAATATCATAGATTCTGATCCGATTGCACAGTTGTAAAAGCAGTCCGAGGTAGGTATACGCTGATCTTATATGTCATCGAGTAATTTCCAAATTCAAAGGGTTTCGTTTTTAGATAAAATGTTCATCCCTGAGCAGTTTTAGATAAAATGTTGATCCCTCTGCAACTTTAGATAAAAGGTTGATCCCTGAGCAACTTTTGATAAAAGGTTGATATCTGAGCAACTTTTGATAAAATGTTGATCCTTGAACAACTTTAGATAAAAGGTTGATCCCTGAGCAAGTTGAGATAAAAGGTTGATCCCTGAGCAATTTTAGATAAAAAGTTGATCCCTCAACAACTTGAGATAAAAGACTAATCCCTGAGCAGCTTGATATAAAAGGTTGATCCTTGAACAACTTTAGATAAAAGGTTGATCTCTGAGCAACTTTTGATAAAAGGCTGATCCCTGAGCAACTTAAGATAAAAGATTGATCACTGAGCAACTTTCGATAATAGGTTAAGCCCTGAGCAATTTTAAATAAAAGGTTGGTCCCTGAGCACTATAAGATAAAAGGTTAATTCCGGAGCAATTTTGTATAAAAGACTGATCCTGAGCAACTTAAGATAAAAGGTTGATCCGTGAGCAACTTTAGATATCAGGTTGATCCCCGAGCAACTGTATATATAAGGTTGATCCCTGAGCAACTTTATATATAAGATTGATCCCTAAGCAACTTTAGATAAAAGATTGATCACTAAGCAACTTTAGATAAAACTGAGATTAATCCCTGAGCAATTGTAAATAAAGGTTAACCCCTAAGCAATTTTAAATAAAAGGTTGGTCCCTGAGCATTATATGATAAAAGGTTAATCTCTGAGCAATTTTATATAAAATACTGATCCTGAGCAACTTAAGATAAAAGTTTGATCCCTGAGCAACTTGAGATAAAAGGTTGATTCCTGTGCAACTTGAGATAAAAAGTTGATCCCTTAGCAACTTTAGATGTAAGGTTGATCCCTGAGCAACTTTAGATAAAAGGTTGATCACTGAACACTTTTAGATAAAAAGCTGACACTGAGTAAATTTTAGATAAAAGATTAATCCCTGAGCAATCTAATACAAAAGGCTGATCCCTTTACAACCTTAGATATGGCAAAAATCACAGGAACATCAAAGGTTCATGAATATACTATTTGTTGTCACTTAAGAGTATGAAGGATATGTCCGCTCATTGCGAAGTTAATATACATGTTTGTCACGAAAATACGTAACAATACAAATATGCAACAAAACCTTTAAAGCTTTTATGTTATAATCATGATTTAACTTTATCTAACTTGGCTACGTAGCCTAGTAAGCAGACTATCTATTTATACAATATTATCTCCATTAATGCTTTGATCTGCAGTTCTCAGTAGCATTTTATTTCATTTAGGAGAAACTGCATTCTATTTGGAAACAAAAGTATTTGTGGGGGATGGGGTGTGGAGGGGGCGGTTATGACAAAAACATAGGTTTACAGTATGAGTAGCTCAGGTCTCAACCTTTAATCCATTTTTGTCTAGCGCAAAATGCGGCGTCCGATCAGGGTCTACACTGTTTGTATAAAATACATCTTCTTTTCTAAAAATGGTATTATTAAAAACTATCTAGACACCCCTTCAGTTGGGAATGGACCTGTCCAAACAGTTAAGGAAGAAATGTCCACTGGGTGGGTTAAACGGAAAACAATGTCACACATAGGTTGGCCGTTGGCTAAATGGTTTTGTGGTTACAGCAACGATCTGTGCTTAGTATTTGTTCATAAATTCGACGTGGCCGTCCAGAAACTTGCAGAGAAACAACGAAATGTACACAACGAAAATAGTATTCATCAAAATTTTATAACCTAGTAATATATAGCAATAACAAAGCATTTATTGTAATATAGTCTCAGGGTAATAACCTTACATTTTATTTATAAAACACGGATGTGCGTGTGTGTAAAAAAAAAACAAAGATGCCCGCCCCATCCACACACATCGCTAAATCAAATGCAAGATCCCATATATTTTTTTCATGCTAATCTACTGAAAACTCCATGTCCCATTGATTCAAGTGAAAATACAGGCTCTTATCTTTTTCCCCCGATATTTAAATATGATTTCAGACTTCCCATCTTTGTTTGTGTGTCAGTGGTTTCATTTGGCGTTTGTTTTGTCATTTGTTCCTCATCTGTCCTTCTTTTGGTACCTCGGAAAGTCTGTGCTTCGTGATTGTGGAGTTTCCTTGGTGTATTCATTATATTTCACTCACTACATTTATTCGGTATAATATAGTTTATATTTGTTGTTCAGTCGTGATCACTGAGCCCACTCCGAAATTGTTTGACAATTTATCTGAGCGCCACCGACGAGGACTAATTAGCCGCAACTAGCTAGCCCAGCAGACACATGACGTCTATACAACGTCGCCTCAACGTCGATGCAACGGCATGACGTTGCATCGACGTTGAGACGGCGTTGTGTGAACTTCATGTGCCCGCTGGGGAGTGGCCCATAAAATATTGCCGTTCAGCAGTTGTTTTTTTTTTTTTTTTTTTTTTTTTTTTTTTTTCTAGTTATTTAGAGTGTTATCCTAGCGTTCAAAGGTGATTCCTTTAGAATCTATTTATAACCTCATCATAAGTAAGTGGACTATTTATATGCCCCGCCTGAAAGAGAAAGGATTGATTCATAAACTAAGATAGCAATAAGCAGACCTATAGCTACATTTCAGGCCTAAAATAGAGGTCAGTATGAACGCACTTCTATACTATACCAGTTACCCGCCCCGCTGGAGAATGCATGAGCTTTGAATATGACTCAACCGTACCTGAAGCTCAATTGGCCTTGCTGATTTGCTTTTCTCGTTTGCCTGTTAACCCTTGCCTTGCTGAATAAATTAAGATGCCACGCCCACGTCTAATTTTCAGCTAATCGGATTTCTTGATCCAATTTGTTGATACAAATATACATACTTAATGATAAACAGTGCAGATCCAGATCAGCTGGCTTCTAAAGAACCCAGCTGATCTGAATCTGCACTGTTTGCAAGGACAGGGCATATCTAGGTTCAGCAGGACAGGGGTAAAAGAGTTATACTTTAGCCGAGCCATGAGAAATGGTGCTTAAGGAACTAAGCGGACAGTAAAGATCCAGATCAGCCAGTGACGTCATACAATCTGATATTTGGCCCTTTCCTTGACATAGGTTTTTTTATGTCGTATACGATGATTCTGTAAGCGAACAGCGGCGGCACTGATCAGACTGCGTGAAAGGCATCTTTTCACATGACACGGCTCATTGCTGCCTGTTACTGATTGTTTAATCATCGGGGTGTAATATTTATTAGGGAAAAATGATATGATTTTTATGACATTGTAACATATTTATTCATTCTAAGAATGGTACGTAGCTAGGCATAAGGGGATAAGATACGCTTGTTAGGTTTTGTGATATTTCTGTCATGGGAGATAAATTCTGCGATATCATGTTTTGCTTTTCTGCCTATCACGTCCCTTAAGAAAATGGGTCTATTCTAAAAAGAAATAATATGCTCCCACGTAGAGCAAATTCTTTTCTTTTAGAATAGACCGAGTTAGAAAAACTTTTAATGATTTGTCTCCCCTGAAAATGGATCGATCCATCTTAAGACAAAATTAACTTCATATGCAATATTATGTGCATGCCTGTTTCTGTTACAAATCAGATAGGTTTTCTTTAAATACTTAGAGATAACTAAAAATACATAATATGCCATACTCCTAAGTGGTTGATTTTTAACCATTTCAATTCTAATTGACAGGTTGTTTACGTCACCGCAACAGCTCCGTACGTTCTTCTGACAATATTACTGGTCCGCGGTGTGACACTAGATGGCGCAATGGACGGGCTGAGGATGTACATTACACCTGATTTTGAGTTGTTAAAACATGGTCAGGTAATCATAATAGCACACTAGATAACACCGTAATATGTCTACAGAAATCTGTTGTAACCTCGGTACAGTCAAACCTGTGCTAAGCAAGCGCCTGTGGAAAAAACAAAAGGTGGTTAAGACAGATGCTTGCTCTAATACATGTATTTTTTTCTTTACCTTTAATGGGATCTGAAATAGTGGCCTTTTAAGATAGGTGACTGCTTAATACAGGTGGTCTTTAGATAGGTTTGACTATATATGTTTTCCATTACGAAAACATACCTATATAATTTTGACCCCCTTAAACCCCACTTTTATATAGTAAAACTGGGGTTCACAGGGGTATACATTATTTTTCTTATTTCTGCTCAAAAACATAGATTGTGGGTACTCGTTAGAATCGCCTCGGCGAGGCGGTTCTAACGGGTACCCACAATCTATATTTTGAGCAGAAATATGAAAAATATCAGAGGTTTGTATCTGAAATTTTTCAGTTTTTTGAGGTGAAATTTTGTAAACATTTGAATAGTCGTGTTTTCGTAATGCCAAGCGAAATAACAAAACATGGCAGTACCTTTCATTGAAAAATCTTACCTAAAGCTATTCACAATAAGTGACGAGTGCGTGTGTGTGTGAGAGAGAGAACTCTGAAAAACTAGCGTATTTACCCTACGTATTCGGACAGACAGGCCTGAGTAAACAGTATACTCAATGGACCGCGTCTTATCAGGGCCTGCACTGTTTGTCACCCTCAACCAGCTTTAGACACGTCAACAGGTGGTAAATTAATTGATTGGAGTAAATGGCTACACTAAATACAGAAATAGACCTTCTCTAAAACTGACCAAAAAAAAAAAAAAAAAATTTTTTAGAATATATTGTAAAATTGGCGGTCTTTACAAAGGTACAGTATAGTAAGGTACTTGGCATACAATGAAAATCAGCCATATTATTCAGGGCCCAGTTGTTCAAAGTTTAACGAAGTTGTTAGCTAACGTGACGTTAAAACTACTATCTTGAAATATGGTAAATCCATTTATATTTTTGCAGAAAAAAATGTGAGCAGCTTTTTGCATTGCAAAAATATTAATGTATTTGTATTTGAAAATACCTTAGCTACAATAGTTTATGGGTTTGTCATTAACGAGCTCGTTAAGCTAACAGTGCTTTGAATAAATGGACCCTATAGTTATTCTGTACTTAAAATACATATGTGATGCCAAACTGTAATGAACGCAGTATGACATCGCGGCGACGTCGAACCAACGCTGTTACGACGTTGTGCATTTGCTGGGTACAGCCCCGTTAATGTTATTATTCAGATCCAGGCATTCAGGCTATGTACACCAGTGCATAACCTTTGCTACTATTCAGTCATAACCAACATCTCTCATCACCAGGTTTAAATCTAACTTTCATTAAATTGTCAATTGCCGCTTCGGTCACTCGAAGAATTCTAAGTATAATAATGCTTTCATTGGGAACAGGCAACTCCGAACAAAACCGAACAAAACCGATAAAACTGATCCAAGAAAGAGATTTTTTAAGGGAATTTTACAACTAGCCACACCATGTGTAGAGATGTCTGTGGGACAAGGCGAAGGTCCATGCCATTTTTTCGTGCATACATCTCGCCGTAGCATTTGCTGTCAACTTACCTGTTGTGGAAGATACTCATGTACAGCGAACGCTCGTTTTAACGACAGAATTTGTTCTCAAAGATGTTGCCATTGTAATGAATTTGTTGTTGTAAAGAATCCTTAATGGACAGAATGATATGTAAGAAAAGTATTGTTTTGTTCTTATTTCCTCACAGAACATATAGTTTGGATATTTGTTAGAATCGCCTCACTGAGGCGATTCTAACAAATATCCAAAACATATCTTTCTTTTAAGTGTTAAATACAATATTATTGCATGATTTGTGACTAATTATTAAGTGTCTTAAGCGACGGTTTTGTAACAGTGAAATTGTCATTGTAGCGAATTTTATCGTTGTATCGAGTGTCATTATAAAGGGGGTTGTCTGTACAACAAAGACCCTGATCAGACTGCTTTAAGGTCTTTGTTATCGTACCCGAAGTTACAAGTTTGTAATTTTCCCAGCTTTGAAGAAAACAAAAGGGCGTAATGTTTTACCCTTGCCTATTCGTCCGTCCGTAAGGCTTTATATAATTGATTTAAAGAACTGTTAGCGCAAGGCTTCTAAACCTTTTTATGTGGATCGACCATAACAAATCATCAGTCTGTATATGTTTGTTTTCCTTTTGCATCAAGCCTGTACTTACAAAGTAAGGCACCGTGTCCAAAACATAAAATGCATGTCGTTAATACGATTTGAGATACGAGGCTTCTTCATTACGAAAACACGCCTATTCAAATATATTGTAAATTTTACCACCAAAAAATGAAAATTTTCAGATAAAAAAATTCTGATATTCGTCATATTGCTGCTAAAAACAAAGATTATGTGTACGCGTTAGAACCGCCTCGGCGAGGCGGCTCTAACGCATACCCACAATCTATGTTTTGAGCAGAAATAAGAAAAATAATGTATACCCCTGTAAACCTTAATTTTACTATATAAAAGGGGGGTTTCGGGGGGGGGGGGGGGCATGAGGGTTATTGCTTATCTAATTACTCCTGAAGAACAGACTTAATAAAATAACTTTCTATTTTCTGGTTTTGATTTGATCTGTATTTTCAAGGGATCCCTACTTCGGAATATTGTGCGAACTCCGCAGCTCTCGTTAAGTCATTACGGCGAAAACACGCCTATATAAAAAATTATGAAAATTTCACCACCAAAACCTGAAAGTTTTCAGATAAAAATTCTGATATTTTTCATATTTCTGCTCAGGCGGTTCTAACGAGTACCCACAATCTATGTTTTTGAGCAGAAATTAGAAAAATAATGTATACCCCTGTAACCTCAGTTTTACTATATAAAAGTTGGGTTTAAGAGGGTCAAAATTATATAGGCATGTTTTCGTGATGGCAACTGGCGTTAAGTGTTTGGGTGGAGGCCGTAGAACATCGCCCTGTACTTCGATATAGAGCTGATATTAAATTTCCAGGGCTTTTGGGACTGTTGGGCTCATTCAAGTTATGTGAAAGTAGAAATCTATTAATATCTGCTGGAGGAGGTGTGAGAGATTTTGCAAACTTTATTACTCCTCATGAGTAGACTCAATAAAACCGAGACTACAATTTTCTGTTTTTGATTTGTTCTGTAATTCCGAAGGATGTCTATTTCTGAATATTCTTTGATCGTAGCAGCTTGTGTCGAGGCCAGTAAGCGTCGTCCCGTGTTTCAATACAGTGCTGATATTATCAAAATTGCCAGGACCTTTGAGATGGTTGGGCTAATCCATTATATGTGACATGGACTTTAACCGATTGTAGACTGCATGAACTCCCCCACATTCCCCCATATATGTATGAAGATTCTAATTTCGATTTTAGGTATGTCAGGCTATGTGATTTAGGTGTTCATAGAAAAAAAATGGTTGAATTATTTGCAAACAATGGAGACCCTGATCAGACGCCGCATTCTGCGGCGTCTGATCTGGGTCTGCACTGTTTGCCAATTGCCCTTTTAGGGGTCTCCAGACTACAATGGGTTAAGTAATGTAAATGCATGGAATCGCAACATAAGCATTTAAATCCCTTGCGCTTAAAATGTCTCTAATCTCCGAAAAATAATTTAAAAAGAAAATCGTCTGCTGCATTTGTGATTAGCGCTTAAAGGTTTAAATCAACATATTGATGGACGTCATAGAGTGTCAATTGCTACATTTCTTTGCAAAAACGTTACTTTAACTAGAGCATAAGGAATCGAGACAAAATTTAAAAACATCATAACAGTATTTTTGTTTTCTATTTTTCCGTTCCATTGGAGACTTTGAAGTAGAAGAGAAAGAACACAAAAGTACACTGAAAAAATGAGTCAACAACCTCTGTTACTATTCAAAGAAATGATAAAAACATTCAATAATAAAGGCGTAATCGATGAAAAACGCGGTTGGGAATTAACTCGTAAGGCGCCATGCAAATTAGCAACAGACGACAGTCTCATTTTTTCAGAGTAATTAAGACTTGTCATAAGACATTGTCTGCCTAGCGGACGACTCACATGAAATTTCAAGACTTATAGGCAGACCAGGTACATGAAATGTCAAGTTTTAATTACTCTGAAAAAAAATATACAAAAAAGTATCAGAATATTGTCTGCTGCAGTTGTGATTTTAGATTTAAGGGTTAATTGTCGAGCCGGGCGAGTGATCCGAACTACGGGGGTGGGTGGAGGATCTTTTATGCTATATATAATTTCCAGGGTGAATGAGTACTTTAGAAAACCCCAACAACAGAGAAGACCATGGTCACATATCGGGATGCACAGTGTGACCTGGGCCTACCTTTCTGACATAACACATAAAGGTCCTTTTCTCGAGTGGTATTTCAATTACAGGTTTATTGACACGTTAATAGTACAAACACTGAATAGAAGCATCCGTGCAATGTGGTTTATACATGCTATGGATGCTAATGCAAAATAGGTTAATCCTGAAAACGCCAAGTTATGGCATGTTAATGAAAAATAGGACAATCCTAAAAGCGCTGAAGAAGAAAGCGATATTCTAAATATGTTTTTATTTCTCAGAGAAAATAAGACTTGACAGATCATGTAAACTGTCTACTACCATTGGGCCGTGCATGCGAAAACGTGTCTTCGGGCATATACGGACAGTGAAGGCCCAGATCAGCCTGCGCACCCGCGCAGTCTGATCAGGGCCTTCACTGTCCGCTTACTTCTTGATCAAGGCTTTCGCTGTCCGCATACTATCATTGAAATGGGGGTGGTCGGATGGTGCGAAGCTGCTGTGTATCTTACATCACCGGGGCGTCCAACTGATATTGGCTTACAGTTGGGCAAGGCCTGCTATCCTTGTAGCGGGTAAGGGTAGAGGGGGAATGTTTTTATTTCTTCTGTTTCTTCACTTTCATTCCTGTTCCTCTTTCTTCTCTGTCCCTCTCTTTCATCTCCTCTACTCTCTCTTCTATCTCTTTTCTCCCTTTCTCTGGGAGACGACACAAAATGACACTCAAGGGTTGACGTGTCGTTAAACCCCAACACAAACAAAATCACTGAAATGGGGAGCAAAGGCCCGGATGATACTTCGCGCATGCGCAGGATAATTTGAATCTGTGCATTTTGCGCAAGTTCGAAGGCGCTTTTTCACTTGACGCGGCCTAATTTAGTCCAGAAAGTGACACAATCAAAGGTCGCAGTCTACCTCTAATATTGAGAGGAAGGCCGAACGTATAGGGATACCACAACCAGAATATGCAACCAAACGACCAGCCAAATGACCGGCTCCCTCTTCCCTTAACTCTTTGCATACTGGGTAATTTTGCATGCTTCAGGAATACCATGAGAGTGTCAAACAGTTTGGATCCAGATCAGGCCTGACGTTTTCATTACGAAAACAAGCCTATTCAAATATATCGAAAATTTCACCACCAAAAAAACTGGAAGTTTTCAGATAAGAATTCCGATATTTTTCATATTTCTGCACAAAACATAGATTGTCGGTACTTGTTAGAACCGCCTCGCCGAGGCGGTTCTAACGAGTACCACAATCTATTTTTTTGAGCAGAAAAAAGAAAAAAAACTGTATACCCCTGTAAACCTCAGTTTTACTATATAAAAGTGGGGTTTAAGGGGGGGGGGTCAAAATAATATAAGAATGTTTTCGTGATGGTTTGCAAACTTCGGGTTATCAGCAGACGACAAAAGACAGGGCACATCCGGTTTCAATAAGACAGAGCATACCCGGTTTTAGCAGGATCAGGAATAATCCATATCAATTATTTGGGTCATGCATTCTGGGCGTATGTGAACAGTCAAGATCTAGATCAGCAAGCGATGTTACACAATCCGATAAAGGCCAATAATTCTGTAAGCGGACAGGCAAGGTCCTCATCAAAGGCCGCATATGTACCAAAGGCACTCGTTCACATATCGCATTCTGGGCGTATGTGAACAGTCAAGATCTAGATCAGCAAGCGATGTTGCACAATCCGATAAAGGCCAATAATTCTGTAAGCGGACAGGCAAGGTCCTCATCAAAGGCCGCATATGTACCAAAGGCACTCGTTCACATATCGCGCCGTAGCCGTATTTCTATTACTCTCTCATCGAGGCACATAGTCTAAGAAGGCTTGTCGAATTATCTAATTTTATTATTTGTCCACGGACAAGTAAATGATTAAAATCCATATGTCCAATCAAAATTTACTTACATTTTTCTTATTTCCTGAAAAGAGTATATGTTAAGGGTACTCATTAGAAGCACCTCACCGAGGCGTTTCTAATGAGTACCAACAACATATGTTTTCTCCAAGAATTAGGAAAAATATATATCTCATAATCTGGATGCAAAGAAATCTATTGTCTCAGGAAAATGTGACAGAATTGACAAGTCGGGTATGGTATTTCCACAGCCCTAGTCTAAGTAAATACACTAAATTCAACAAGCCAACAGCCACTGAGAACTTCAGATTTCACTTCAAATTTCAGACAGAACCGTTCTAAGTAATCAGGAGTAGGCTTTTGTTTAATTTGGGATTCTTAAATTTACACATGCAAAAGAGGTCTTACAATATGCGATTTCAGTAAAATGCCCCTCCTACTTCTCTATAGTTCTAACTCTACAGACTTACTCATTTTGTTTTTGTAATTTTACTGGCGGAGAGCAAATTCATACGACTTTTGTTGATAAATCCACTGAGCAAGAACAGTGGAACTATTGTCTGTACGTATGTTTCTGAAATAAGCTATTTTTTTTCTCATTATCTACAACCCAAACATGACCGAATAGGAATTATCATGTGATTTTTCGGGTTTTATCATTTTGTAAACGCTGACGAATAAATCACAAACTTAGTATGTCTGCAGTTAAAATTTTCAGTTTCAAGTTCATTATTTAGTTGGTAGTTGTGTCGTGTATTTGGACCACACCACGAGAAACTTGATCTGCATAAATTCATGAAGCCATTTGAGCCTCAACGTCAGAAAACGTATGTGCGCCGAGCGAAGATTTAGATCAGACTACTCATTCGCGCATTCTGATCAGAATCTATACTGGGCGTATTTTAGATAGCCAAGGTTGCAATGTTTCTTCATGCGGAAAACGAAGACTCTAATCAGACTGCGCGGAGGCGCAGGCTGATTTGAGTCTTCGTTGGACGCACATGTGAGAAGGTACGCTTTCTCACGCTATATCTCATTTTTAGCCTCCTCACAGAATCACTTGATACTTTAGACAATTAGCAAACAACGAAAGCACTGTGTAGACTTTAAATGGGCCGTGCCATGCAAAAACGTGTCTTCGAGCATATACGGCATCCGCACAGTCCGATCAGGGCCTTCACTGTCCGCTAACAAGATCATCGGACACTGTCGATTTTATCAATGAAGAGCAAATGCCCGGATGAGACTTTGGGCATGCGCAGGATGAATCTGAATATGTACATTTTGCGCATGTTTTAAGACACCTTTTCTCTTGGTGCGGCCTTTTCATGTATTTGATTAGTTTCTTTGACTAATTGTAGGTGTGGATGGAAGCAGCTATACAAGTGTTCTATTCCCTAGGACCAGCCTGGGGAGGAGTTATTACCATGGCCAGTTTCAACAAATTTCACCATAAAGCTCTAAGGTATGAACCATATTTACTCTAAATATTAGTAGACTAACTCCTTACCATATTACACTAAAGCTTGAACCAGGCCATTTTATTACTTGACGTGTCTAAAACTGCTGGAAGAATGGCAAATAGTGTATACCCTGATCATACGCCACTGATTTGGATCTGCGTTGTTTGCTGAGGCCTGTCGGACCAAATACTTATGATAAATACACTTGAATGACAATGCGCAATTCTTTCATTTCCTTCCCAGAAAAAATGGCCCTTATTCTATGTATTTGTTAAAATACAGTTCTGATGTTGGATGTTGTTAGTTGGGTTCCAGTTGAGCTGTGTCGTGAGAAAAGAGTTCTTCGGACCAATCTTTGAGTGCTATACCCGGCCTCTAAGCAAGACCAATCGTCTAGCAATTCGGCTGAAGTGTCCCCTTGGCCTGGCGCTTACGTGAGCGAACAACATAGGTTCTGGCGAGACTGCGCGGATGCGCAGTCTCGCCTGAACCTTTGCTGTTCGCATATGCTATAAAGGCTCTTTTCCCGTGATGCGGCTTATTTTTTAACTGTTCCTGAATAGACCAGATTAAACAAGAGCAGATTAAACCAAGCCTGCTAATTTCAATTTATTGATGTGTTCCTTACTTCCAAATGATCCCCCTTTACAGAATACATTTGAGCCGGGGCTCAGCATTTTCTACAATATTGCACGTGCACCCATTAAAGACTCGGATCTGTCTGAGCATCAGCTCAGCCTGTTCAGCGTTTTCGCATGACATTTTATGGGTGCCAAGGATCCAAAGCGTCTTCCTGTGGACAGCAAAGACTCAGATCAGACTGCGCAGGCTGATTTGAGTCTTCGTTGGGCGCACATGTCAGAAGGTACGTTTTCTCTCGTTACGACTCATCATATCTATCTTTCAGAGATACAGTTATTGTGTGCGTCGCCGATGCATTCACTGCAATCTACGGAGGCCTTGTCGTGTTTTCTGTCCTTGGATTTTTGGCCAAAGAAACAAATAAACCAATAGAAGAGTTTGCAACATCAGGTATAAAGCGATGTGGCAGCCTAATAAATGTCATTCCGACAGCAAATGGAATGTTTTTGCTTGGCCATTTTTGAAATGCAGTCGACTCTTTTTATCTCGACTTCGCTTATCTCGAATAACTCCTTATCCCGAAGTGAAAATCAAGTCCCTGTTTTAACATTAAATCTAACAACAGGTAACAAAATATTGTTTAAAGACGAAAAATGTCCCTAACTTCAGGAGTCAAATTACATATTCATTTGTGATGTTGTTCGATTTATTCTTTCCTCACTTCTGCAAATCTGATATGTCGAGGTACTGATATCTCGAAATATTTCCGATAGTCCCTTGGACTTCGAGATAACGAGAGTCGACTGTATGAGTTAAGATACACAGGAAATGCCATAATCTCGAAGCATAACCTTCCATTGACAATAAAAGATTAATAGATTAGGAACAATGATAAAACAAACACCACTGACACACGAACAAAGAAAAACTGCAACTGAACCGCCTGGGAAAAACTACTGTAGAAATTAGAAAAACTACTTGAGGGCTTATGACTCAGCGGTGCCAACCAAGGGTATTTATTATATACGCGAAACACATCTCAGAAATGCGGTGCGTAAAATATATCAGATTATTATATAACTTAAAAGTAGACTGTATTTCATTGGCTGAGAGCTGTTTTCAGCCCAGTGAATATATCTCATCTTCATCGGCTTGCGCGCGCCTTCCAGTGAGTTATACTTTTATTGACGTCCCCAGTAGTGACGCCGACGTCTACGTGCACTTTTTATATTGATGGAATCTGGTGCTAACTGTTATTGCCACAGTTATCAAGAGAAAAGACAAACTTTATAATAAAACAATTATTGACTATTGAGGTATTGGATATGACGTTGCTATCCACCACTGAATACTAATATTGACCTCGGCTATTGCCTCGGTCAATATTGGTCTTCTCTGGTGGATATTACGTCATATCCAATACCTCAGTAGTCAATAATTGTATATTGTTACATTAAATAAGCTTGCTGCACTAGTCATACTCATTAATAGAATTGTTCACTCTAAACATATTGCATCATTCCAGTAAGTCACTTTTTTATCCAAGACTTCTATATCCTTACAACAAACAAAGGGCTAATCACAACTGCAGCAGACGACATTCTGCGAAATATTTCTTATTATTTTTCAAAGAAAATAAGTCCTGACATTATCAGCGAATCGTCTGCTAAGCAGACGATTCGCTGATAATGTCAGGACTTATTTTCTTTAAAAAAAAATGAAACAAAAATTAGACTTTCCTCTCTGATTCAAGAAGGGCAGTTGTCAGTTTCTGGCGAATGAATGTGCACAATACTGGTTAACCGCTTAAAGGACTAAGCCTGCCCAGTAAAGGTGTGATTAGGTAAACTGACCGCACTCGACATGACCCCATTGGGTTGACTGGGCCGTAAAACCTCAACACAAACAAAGACTATCCTCTATTTTGCATAAGGCTTTAAGGGTTAATGTAAATCTTAGCGATAAATGTTAATTATCTTGTTAATTGGACTTGTAGGGCCTGGACTGGCGTTCATCGCCTACCCAGAGGCATTGAGTCGTCTCCCGCTACCCCAGCTGTGGTCCGTTCTTTTCTTTATTACTCTCGTATTTATAGGAATTGACACACAGGTATGCTTTTCTTAACTTCCTTGTTTTTGTTTAAATCCACGCCTTGACTATAAATTAGCTTTGTTTTTTGTTGAATATTCCTTTTACTTTATCTTAAAGACAATTCAGAAAAAAAGAATAGTCCAGTCGACCCTCCTTATACCGACACTCGATACAACGACAAATTTCATAATGATAATTTGACTGGTACAAAAACTTCACTCAAAAGGTGACAGTTAATCAGAAATTATGCAAGAACGTTGTATTTAATACTGCAAGAAACATCTGTTTTGCATACTTGTTAGAATATCCAAAACACATTCTATGAGAAAATTAAAAAAAACGAAACAAAGCCTTCCTTACATATCAATTGCTCATTAAGGAATCTTTTAAACAGCAAATTCATTTTATTGGCAACATCTTTGGGAACAGATGTTGCCGTTGTAACGAGGGTCCACTGTAATAATAGTAGTAATAAAAAAGAAAGGAAAAGCTTGGCTTGCACAGAGACATACAGAACAGAAAAAAAAAAAACACAGAGAAGGAAACAGAAAACGAAGTGGGCAGATATTGAGGTGAGGTGAGAGAAGTAAGTTTTGAAAACAACTTTTTATGGTTTATCTTAACCTTAGTCCTGCTGAACCCGGATATGTCCTGCCTTTGCAAACAGTGTAGATCCAGATCAGTTGGCTTCTTCAGAAGCCAACTGATCTGGATCTGCACTTTTTGCCATTAAGTATGTGAATTTGTACCACCATCTGGTATTCAGTATGATGTAAAAATGTAAAAGTTTTACGTAACATTTTGGTCATTGGGACAGCACGATTTAGACCCCACCGTGCCTATTTGAAAACGGAACCAAGTTACTTTTAATACCCTCTTCCACTCCGAAGGTTCTTCTTAGTCGAACTGGGAGAATATATTGCGTATTGGGCGTGGGGAGGGTCGGTTAAGGCTTGAAACTGTTTTACGTGCGCGAGACCTCACAAGCAATTCTGACACAGCTTCAAATTAACCAAAGTATGTTTGAACCGTGTAGGGGTACTCTACCTCGTTCGTGAAAGATCACAGCAATGCACCTATTATCACAAACTCTGATGAAACAAAGCAGAGGGTTAACTGCCAATCTAGCTGAAACCAGAGCACAAGGCAACCACAAGAAGGACCAAGCTTGGCATTACCACACACATCGATTATCAGGTGTCAAGGCTGAGGAAGGAGCATAATTAAGTCCGAGGTCCAACTTCGCTTTCTGCTATTAAAGAATGAAGTGAAAAAAAAACGGACTGGTTTAGCCCATTGTAGTCTGGAGACCCCTAAAAGGGTAATTGGCAAACAGTGCAGACCCAGATCAGACGCCGCAGAACGCGGCGTCTGATCAGGGTCTCCACTGTTTGCAAATAGTTTAGCCATTTTCTCGTACCCCGACATACCGAAAATTAAATTTGGAGTCTTCCGATATATAATATGGTGGGGGTGGGGGGGTGGGGTGGGGAGTCTAATAAGTCTACAATAGAGTCTTCCAATATATAATGTTGGCGGGGGTGTCTAATCAGTCTACAATGAATTAAAGATCATTTAAAAATAAGATACTCACGGTTTAAAATTCTCTTACCGTATATGTTTAATTGTAGTTTGGTGGTTTTGAGACAATAACGAATGCACTATGTGACAAATATCCAGAACATCTATACAAACGTCGCTCTCTTCTGGCCTGCGGTGTAGCTATCTGTCTGTGTTTGACCGGAATACCACTTACTATGTCGGTATGTAAACTAGTGTTGCCCCGATGTTCGATAAATCGATAATCGGTCACTTTTGCCTCTAGTGACTGATAATCGGAAAGAATTTTCATAGTCGACTAGCCAGAAAATTCTGTTTTTAGGAACATATTTTTATCACTTTTTTATTTAGATAGACAAATTGTAAAAATGAAATATTCAGCTATATATTTTGGTCATTTTAGTTTGGTGTTGAATAAAGGTGAAGAAATTTGATTTTAAAAAAAAATAGCATCAATTATTCATAGCTCCAGATAATGCCATTACGAAAACATGCCTATTCAAATATACTGAAAATTTTACCATTAAAAAATGAAAATTTTCAGATAAAATTTTTATAAATTTTTCATATTTCTGCTCAAAATATAGCTAATAAGAAAAAATAGCATCATTTTGTCGTCTGCTCAATTAGCCGAGAGAGTGGTAAAAAGAATTAATAGGTGACACGCATAGGCCAAAATACCATTCTTCCAATCTAGTATCAGTAATCGTATTTGTTGCCGGTACTGCTTCTTGATGCTTTTGTCATTACAATTCCCATTTTAATGTTTCTGTTCATTGTAAATTATTGCTCCTTTCTTTGCAAAAATATAAGTGTAGATACCCAGCAAATGCCACAATGACGAAGCACAGCCTTCCCGAGGCACCAAAGAAGGTAAAATGGGGAGCAAAAATGTAAAAAAAAAAAAAAAAAAAAAAAAAAAAAAGTCATATATGAAATCACATTCGCACAAACAAAAAAGAACTGCAACAGACTTACCGCCTTGGAATAGTCAGTAGAAAAACTACTGGTGGAATTAAACCGATTTTTGTGGCTCGAAGCCTCATCATTGATTCTGATGCAGCTCCAAGTTACAAATATATGTTCGGTCCGCATAGGGGCCGTCTACCTCATCTGTGAAACATCACAAAGAAAACACATACAGTGGACACTCGTTATCTCAAACAACAAGGGACCAGAATTTTCATTTTGAGAGATAAACAGGAGTTGAGATTACATGGGTTGAAATGAACAGAATATTAAGCAAACTAAAAGAGCATTACCCAACACTAAGTTTGAATTAAGCGGTAGTTTGAGTTATCAATATTTGAGGTAACGAGAGTCAACTGTATAATTAAAAACACTGTGATGAAACAAAGCGTTGGGCTTAACAATGATCTGAAGCTAGAACACAAGACATTACGAAAACACGCCTATTCAAATATACTACAAAATTTACCACCCAAAATGAAAATATTCAGATAAACATTCTGATATTTTTCATATTTCTGCTCAAAAACATAGATTGTGGGTACTTGTTAGAACCGCCTCGGCGAGGCGGTTCTAACAAGTAGCCACATCTATGTTTTTGAGCAGAAATAAGAAAAATAATGTATATCCTTGTAAACCCCAGTTTTACTGTATAAAAGTGGGGTTTAAGGGGGTCAAAATTATATAGGCATGTTTTCGTGATAAAACAGGACCACGATGGGCAAGCTGTGCTCTGCCAGGGTCAACTCTGACTTCTTGCTCAGTTACATTTTTATTCAGATCTAGGCTTGTTATTGCATCTTCCGCCTGCATTTTTTTTTATCATGTAACGCCGCATCAAATTTCTGTTATAATTTTCTAATTCCAGGGAGGTTTTTACATCTTTCTTCTGGCCGACTGGTATATTGCAACCTTCAACATTGTCATTACTGCAATTTTAGAAGTTATCGTAGTAGCATGGATTTATGGTAAGTCATATGTTTACCAAATTCGTCGTATTAATTCCATACCATTTCGAGTTATTTCACCTTCGCAGTCTGATCAGAGACTTCGCATGGCCTATTATTGGTAGCCAAAAAGCCAAAGCAGACAACGAAGACTCTGATTAAATTGTGCATATGTACATCCTAATCTGGGTCTTCTCTGGGCACACATTCAATCTGGTAGGAAATGGTGTGCCCTGTCTTATATTGCGTTTTCCATAATACTCATTACGAAAATACGACTATTCAAATATATTGAAAATTTCACCACCAAAAACTGAAAGTTTTCAGATAAAAATTCTGGTATTTTTCATATTTCTACTCAAAACATAGATTGTGGGCACTCGTTAGAACCGCCTCGCCGAGGCGGTTCTAACGAGTACCTGCAATCTATGTTTTTGAGCAGAAATAAGAAAAATAATGTATACCCCTGTTAACCCCAGTTTTACCATATAAAAGTGGGGCTTAAGTGGGTCAAAACTACATAGGTATGTTTTCGTGATGTGGGCATGACATTTCTTTCAAACATGATCTCTCTGATATTTTAACATGATTATTGAGTAAATAGATAAAAGAACAAATGTCACTCCCTGCTCATCCGGTGAATTATCCTTGAGACCTTATGGTAAGTCATTTGTTTATATAATTCCTCTTCTGAAGAAAATCAATGTCCAGGTAGAGCCACAATGACGGAACATCGCCTACAATGACACCAAGAGGAAGATCAAACAAAGTATGACAGACAGTACACATATCACAAACCAAAGTAAAGCAAGGTGTTGCTAACTCCCTTTTCCACAGCGAGGTGATCACAATACCAGATAGGATGCATCTTTAATTCGACTCTTATGTACATAAATGACTTGTTAAATATTGATACAGCGAAACCTCCTTACAACGACAGCATTTGTTCCCAAAGATTTTGCCATTAAAATGAATTTGCTATTGTAAAGAATCCTTACTGGACAGAATGATATGTAAGAAAGGATATTATGTTTTGGATATTTGTTAGAATCGCCTCACTGAGGCGATTCTAACAAATATCCAAAACATATGTTTCTTGAAGTATAAGATACAATGTTCTTGCACAACGTCTCATTAAGTGCCATCACTTGGACGAAGGTTTCGTGCCAGTCTAATTATCATTATAGCGAATTTTGTCGTTATATCGAGTGTCGGTATAGAGAAGGTTGACTGTATTTGAACAAATGGTTGATACAGTTTATCCTACAAAATTCAGCTAAACAAATTCTTCCGTTACCGATACTCCATTTTAGTATTTAACTATATCAGTTAAGTGTATAGTTCATAGTGAATAGGATCATTTTGATTTTTGCATTCTAAAATTCACTTTCTTAGGCGGTGATGTCTTGTATAAGCTTGTAATATCCTTTATAGTCTGTTAGCTCTTCCTCGATGTGTCATTGGGTGGGGCTATGTACTGGGACAGTGATACTTCCTGAATACAGTCGACTCTTATTATCCCGAAGTCCCAGGGACACTCTAAAATGCTTCGTGATATCCGTACCTCGACATATCAGATTTGCAAAACATATAATAATAAATCAAACAACTACATTTAACAAATGAATATGTAATTTGTCCCCTGAAGTTAGAGATATATTGAAAATATTGTTGAAAAGAGGAAATAGGAGCAATTTCTTCTCTTTTCCATAAAATGTTGTTACCTGTTGTAAAATATCCATGTTAAAACAGGGACCAGATTTTCACTTTGAGATAAGCAGTTATTCGAGATAAGCGAAGTCGAGATAGCGAGGGTCGACTGTATTTTCTTTACAATTTTATTTACTACAGGTGCTGCTAGATTTAGCAGGGACATTGAGATGATGACCGGACAGAAGACTTCCATACTTGTACGACTGTCATGGGTGATTATTATTCCTGCGTTCATGGCGGTACGTTGAGTTATTCACTGTCATTTAAGATAACGGATACACATAGTAAACTGTCTGCCAATTGTCCTTGACTTTTTTTACGTTTTCGGAACCTTTTTAAAAAGTCACGTTATGAAGGGAAATGATTTGTTCAAAAGGGGAGCAAATCCGGTCTTTTGAAGTAGACCGCTTTTCGGAAAGGAGGTAACACATTATGAAAACATGCCTATTCAAATATATTGAAAATTTCACCACCAAAAAATGAAAATTTTCAGATAAAAAATTCTGATATTTTTCATATTTCTGCTCAAAACATAGATTGTAGGTACTCGTTAGAACCACCTCAGCGAGGCGGTTCTAACGAGTTCCCACAATCTATGTTTTTGAGCAGAAATAAGAAAAAAATGTATACCCCTGTAAACCCCAGTTTTACTATATAAATGTGGGGTTTAAGGGGGTCAAAATTATATACATATGTTTTTGTGATGATAGTGACAGTTGTCTGCCCCTGAAAGTGTATTCATTCCTCTTAAATATATACTATATATCATTCTTTTAGGTAGTAGTGGTTTCTAGCCTTTATGTGCGCATGTTAATGTACATGTACGGCTAAATGTGAGCCTCAGTGTAATAAAACGTACCTTTGACATGTGCGCCCAGTGAAGACTCAGCTCAGCCTTCAGAATCTTCACTGGGCGCGGACAACGAAGACTGATCAGACTGTGCGAATGTGCAGTCTGATCAGAGTCTTCGTTTGTCGTACATGTCAGAAGGTAAGTTACGTTACGGCTGATACATTACGAAAACATGCCTATTCAAAAATACTGAAAATTTTACCACCAAAAAATGAAAATTTTCATATAAAAAATTCTGATATTTTTCATATTTCTGCTCAAAACATAGATTATGGGTACTCGTTAGAATCGCCTCGTTGAGGCGGTTCTAACGAGTACCCACAATCTATGTTTTGAACAGAAATAAGAAAAATAATGCATACCCCTATAAACCCCAGTTTTACTATATAAAAGGGGGGTTTAAGGGGGTCAAAATTATATAGGCTTGTTTTCCTGATGATGATCAGTTAAATGACAGGTCAATTTCATGATATTCTTTTATATAAACATGAATATAGACATACCAAGCACACAGTCGCGGAATACAACCCTCCCAAGGCACCTGATAAGGGTTTAATTAAATGAAATGACAGAACAATACAGTACTTTGCGAAAACCGCTGGGGTGCCAAAACACGGCCACCACTAGCACTCAGCGTCACCTCAGTTCAGAAACAGTTATAGCCACATGCAAATCTCAGTTCTTTAGATAAAGTTGTTAAATTCAGGTTTGCAAATACTGCCATTTTAACAGTTACATATACAATTTATGTTATTTGACGCCTTACATGTGCCTTTATTCAACAACGTTTTTTTTTTTTTTTTTTTTGTTTTGTTTTTTATGGAGAATTAAAGCAAATGATCTTAGAGTTATCATCAAATAGGCCGCGTTAAGCGAAACTGTGCCTTCGAACAATGCGAAGATTCAGATCATCCTGTGCATACGCTGGCCTCGGTGGCTCAGTTGGATGCGCGTCCGACTGATTATGAGGAGGTCGCGGGATCGATCCCCGCCGGGTCCAGCAACATTCTTTCGTAGAGATGAAAAATTTCCTATGGTCATTCTCTCCTTTCCGCTGATTCAAGAAGGGCAGCAGTCACTTTCTGGCGAAATATTACGCACAAATACTGGTGAACCGCTTAGAGGATTAAGCCTGCCCAGGAAAAGCGTGGTCGGGTAAACTGACCAGCTCGACAAGACCTTATTGGGTTGCTAGCCTGTAAAACGTCAACTCAGTCAAAAATCTTGTGCATACGCTAATTATCATCCGCGCCTTTGCTCTCCATTCATACATTCTGTAGTATCCAATGATTCTGTTAGCGGACAGTGAAGGACCTGATCAGACTGCGCATCCGCGCAGGCTGATCTGGGCCTTCACTGTCGCATATGCCCGAAGACACATGCGCAGCCCAACGAGCTTAACAACTTCTCTTGTAATTAGTTAAGGTTTTTCTGGCATTTGTTTCAGTCACTGACATTCATGGCTATCGCCCAATACCAAGCTCCGAGCTACGGCAAGGACGGGTATGTCTTTCCGACGTTTGCGATAATCGTAGGAAACATATTCGCTGTGGCGCCTCTTCTTGCACTTCCGGTGGTTGGAGTCTGGGAAGTTTTGAAAACGAGGGGAAATCT
Source organism: Anodontia alba (assembly GCA_964016985.1). Lineage (NCBI taxonomy): Eukaryota > Metazoa > Mollusca > Bivalvia > Lucinida > Lucinidae > Anodontia > Anodontia alba. The sequence continues at coordinate 31,133,991 of OZ024822.1, read as the reverse complement.
GGTCCAGGTTAGGCTTCTAAAAGTTTATAGGCCGACAAACTGACCTGTTGATTTGAGCTTTTGCTTATTAACCCTTGTCCTGCTGAATAAATTAAGATGCCACGCCCTCTTCTAATTTTCAGCCAATCAGATTACATGATCTGGATTATTGCTTTAAATTTACATACGTCTTCAAGCCAACTGATCTGGATCTACACTGTTTGCAAAGGCAGGGTATATCTGGGTTCAGCAGGACAAGGGTTAAGTTATAATTATACATTTACTGCATAAGCGGTTTCTTATCTGTACAGGTAAGCGACTAGCTATTTCAGGTGGAATGCAGTATTTTCTTGCCTTCTTACATGAAGTGTATAATGGACGCATCCTTATGAATATTAAATGTAAAGGTCAAAGCGACAGGTCAATTTGATCGATCTAAAATATACATTCACTTGTCATTGTTTATGTACATGGCATTTTCATTATTATCTTTCAGTAATTATGTTATGATATTGTTTTCACTCGCGAAGCCGTATAAGTATTTTTATTTAAATTAATTCTTATAAATAAATATCAATGTCTAATTGTTATTAATTGTTAGCCCTAAATGCAACTTTAGACGATGACATTCTAAAATTGATTTTGTTGTTTTTCAGAGAAAATAAGACTTTGTATTTAATGTGAATCGTCTGTGAAGCCTTATTTTCTCTGAAAAATACAAATTAATAGTTCAAAGTATTGTCTGTTGTAGTTGAGATTAGCGCTTTAAGGCATACTTTTCTTGAATAAGAATTAACAACTATTTTATTAAAATCATACTGCATGTGATATGATTGTAACTCACTTCCCTCCACTGGAATATGTCTTGCAACTGGTCACTTACTCGTTAAACGTATCGGATTTTGTAAAGTTTATTGCATTTTTAAATTATGTTAAAACATCTACATGAAATGTATGGACATGGAAATGCGAATAAAATATGAGTTATCTGTTATTCCACCAACTAAGATAAAGTTTATGCAGCTCAAAATGCTGGAAGTGACAACAAATAAAATTAAGTTTTAAAAGCAGAAATTCACTATACATTATTTTGTGATACACACATAACAAACGTGTTAATGTAATGACATTTACAAAAACAACACAAATAGGGAGGGAGCGGCTTAAAACTACTGGGGGCGTGAAAACGACATTTGGACTTATGCCAGGTGTTTCAAATCAGCCTGCGCATTTACGCATTCTAATCTGAATCTTCAGTTTCGCATTTTGGATAGGCAAGGATGCAAAATTTCTTCATGCGGGCAACAAAAACTGTTCAGACTGCACAGTTGCGCATGATTTTAGTCTTTCTTTGGTGCATATATCGGAAGGTCATCACGAAAACATACCTATATAGTTTTGACCCCCTTAAACCCCACTTTTATATAGAAAAACTGGGTTTTACTAGGGTATACATTATTTTTCTTATATCAGCCCAGAAACATAGGTTCTGGGTACTCGTTAGAACCGCCCCGGCAAGGCGGTTCTAACGAGTACCCATAATCTATGTTTTTAGCAGAAATATGAAAAATATCAGGGCCCAGTTGTTCAAAGCTAACGATGTCGTTAGTTAACGATTTGTTAAAATTTACATCAAGTGATACGCAAATATGCTGAAATTTTTTGCTGAAAAAATGTGCGTAGCTTTTGCAATGCAAAAGCTACTCACATTTTTTCAGCAAAAAATATCAGAATATTGTGTATTGAATCCGCTAAAACAGTTAACGAAATGACCCTTAACGAGCTTGTTAAGCTAACGACGCTTTGAATAACTGGGCCCAGATTGTTTTCTAAAAATTTTCACTTTTTTTGTGGTAAAACTTTCAGTATATTCAAATAGGCATGTTTTCGTAATGATATCGGAAAGTTTTCTCACGTTGCGGTGCATATGAACCAATTGCTATATGATAGAGTCTTATAACAGTACATTGGCTCAAGGATCTGATATATGTGTTCTCAAAAACCTTCTAATAACATTATAAGTTAACAATTAATTTTTCATCCTTATTAAGCCAGTAACAGTAGTAGCAAACGAAAACACTTGCAACAGTTGCCTATTTTCCACAAAAAATAAATTTGACGTTTCATATAAATCGTCTCCTTAGGATACGGTTCGTATGAAATGTCAAGTCCAGTTGTCTGAAAATAAAAACTATTATAAATGTAATAATCTAATGTTCAAAGTTAGCACTAAATGGTACAGAAGGTATTCGATTTAAGCTACAATCACAGAACATAGCTTGCCAATGACGCCGAGAAAAAGCAGAGAACATCTTTAACCCGTGAAATTGTTATTTATAACCATCCTGATAAATGATTACAACTGTCAGTTAAGTGATACTGAACATAACTGCAATGGCCCCACCTTTAACTCATTTATGCTTCGCCATTACGAAAACACGCCTATATATAGAAAATTTTACCTCCAAAAACTGAAAATTTTCAGATAGAAAAACTCTTACATTTTTCATTTTCTGCTCAAAACATAGATTGTGGGTACTCGTTAGAACCTATGCTTTTGAGCAGAAATGAGAAAACTAATGTATACCACTGTAAACCCCAGTTTTACTATATAAAAGTGGGGTTTCAGGAGGTCAAAATTATATAGGTATGTTTTCGTGATAGTCCCATAAAAGGGACATTTGCAAACAGCATAGACCCAGATCAGGCGCCGCAGAGCAATTGATCAGGGTCTATACTGTTTGCATTTAAAACAGTAGTTTCTATAAATTTCTATAAAACATTGTAGTGATATAACTTAACCAGACACCCCTTCTGTTTGAAAGAGTTAAGGCATAAATGCAGTTACCATTGCAAAAATATGATCTGGCTGTTTGTACTAAGAATTATCTTTATGTTCTTCCGAACTGTTTATCTTCTTTTTCAGAGGATTGCCCATTTAATCCAGCCTGAGCCGACCTGGGTGCCACATGATAGGAAGCAACGAGAAATATACAAACTCAATCCTTATGTGTATGAGCGGGGACTTATACGCAGAATACTTGTAAATGTTTTTGGATTCAAAAATGGAAGTCTTTAGCACACGAAATTAAAACAAAAAACACATGTATTAACAGATTCTATTTTAGGTGAATGATTTGCCATCATTTTATAAATAAGATAAATAAAGTAAATCAGGTGAATGATTTTCCATCATTTTACCAATAAGATAAATACGATAAATTAGGTAAATAATTTGTCATCATTTTACAAATAAGATATATAAGATAAATGAAGTGAATGATTTGCCATCATTTTACAAATAAGATAAATCAGATAAATTAGGTGAATCATTTGCCATCATTTTACAAACAAGATAAATCAGATAAATTAGGTGAATCATTTGCAATCATTTTACTTATAAGATAAATACGAGATATTAGGTGAATGATTTGCCATCATTTTACAAATAAATTAAATGCGATAAATTAGGTGAATGATTTTGCCATCATTTTACAAATAAGATAAATCAGACAAATTAGGTGAATGATTTGCCATCATTTTATAAATAAGGTAAACCAGATAAATTAGGTGAATGATTTGCCATCATTTTACTAATAAGATAAATACGATAAATTGATTTGCCATTATTTTACAAATAAGATAAATCCGATAAATTAGGTAAATTATTTGCCATCATTTTACTACTAAGATAAATAAGATAAATTAGGTGAATGATTTGCCATCTTTTTACAAATGAGATAAATCGATAAATTAGGCGAATGATTTGCCATCATTTTACTAATAAGATAAATCAGATAAAATAGGTAAATGATTTGCCATCATTTGACTAATAAAATAAATCAGATAAATTAGGTGAATGATTTGCCATCATTTTAATAATAAGATAAATACGATAAATTGATTTGCCATCATTTTACAAATAAGATAAATCAGATAAATTAGGTGAATGATTTGCCATCATTTTACTAATACGATAAATACGGTATATTGATTTGCCATCATTTTACAAATAAGATAAATCAGATATATTAGGTGAACGATTGCCATCATTTTAAAATGAGACAAATACGATAAATTAGATGATTAATTTGCCATCATTTTACAAATGAGATAATTTAGATAAATTAGGTGAATTATTTACCATCATTTTACTAATAAGATAAATCAGATAAATTAGGTGAATGATTTGCCATCATTTTATTAATAAGATAAATATGATAAATTAGGCGAATGATTTGCCATAATTTTACCAATAAGATAAATACGATAAATTAGGTGAATGATTTGCCATTTTACTAATAAGATAAATACGATAAATTGATTTGCCATCCTTTTACAAATAAGGTAAATCAGTTAAATTATGTAAATGATTTGCCATCATTTTACTAATATGATAAATAGGTACAAGATTTGCCATCATTTTACTAATAAGATCAAATTTGCGGACAGGAAGCTTCCTGCCTTATGTCTATAAAACCTTTACAAAATGAAGTGCTCTTAAAGGAAATAATTAATTCCCAGATGGAGCAATTTCTTTCCTTTGAGCGTTTCCCTCATGAAGAAGGGAGACAAATATACCATGGCAGAGTTATTTTCCTTGGCGGTATAATCGTTCATATAAAGTCTGTAACCCTTTCACCCCTGATTTTATTAAGTGGGCTCATCCATCCTTGAATCAGGGTCATATCATCATGAAAACATGCCTATGTAATTTTGATCCCCTTAAACTCCACTTTTATATAGCAAAACTGAGGTTTACAGGGGTATACATTATTTTTCTTATTTCTGATCTATGTTTTGAGCAGAAATATGAAAGATATCAGAACTTTTTATCTGAAATTTTTCATTTTTATTTTGTGGTAAACTTTTCAGTGTATTTGAATAGGCTTGATTTCGTAATGTACTTGACATGGGTAGGGATGTTAGTCCAAAATCAAACTATGAATAACAAACAATGTATATCATGATGAGACGGCTCATTACGGGCAGTCATATCAGGGTTTAAACTGTCTGCATATTTTGGTTTTCAGAGTTGAAAGAGTTAAAACTGTGTTTAAATGCATGTGTATCAGTAGATGTTGTTTATATTTTTTTTCCATAATATTGGGCGTGACATTTCTTTCACACATGATCTCACTGAACTTTAAACCGGTGAGTCATTCTTGACACTTCTATAGGTTTACTGCTATCCTTGAGACTGCGATATATTTACTGTGATTTAAATGCTTGTTTGTTAGGATAAGCAGCAAATACTTTGAATCTCAGCGACAACTGTGGCTTAGACGCCGGCGAAACGCTCAACAAACTGCGACTTTCAGGGAGTTCTATGTATGCATGTAGTTGTCATTGCATTGCTGGCTCTTAAAGTAAACATGCAGAACTATAATTGCGCTATAGAAATGATAATGGTCAAAGTTTGGTGTATGCATATCATTAGAAGCTCTTTGTGACCAAGTGGCTGTAGGTTTTATCATTAGCTCCAAGAAAAGAGGTACTCAAATAAATCTTTTCTTTTTCATATTTCTCCCAACTTATCGTGTTTTATCATTTAATTTGCCTCCCAGGGTGTTTGTAATGAGTGTGTATAAAATGCATCTTGGTGAAAAATACCGTATGTGCCGTAAGTACGTTGCAGTGCCTGCCTGGGAAAATACTGTAGACCCAGATTAGTTGTAGCAGAACGCATCTTATCAGGGTCTACACGATTTACCACTCAGAGATGTTTGACACATCAATAAGTAGTAAAATGGATGTGTTCAGTTTTAGAACTAGTGTGGTAAAGAGTTAACCCTTTCAACTCTGTGTTTCTGAAATGCACATTTCCATAAAAGGTAAGCGAAAAATCCAGGGAGTGCCACAATCACAAGCCGCAGCCGATCCCAGATGCCCTCTAGCATTGAATTGAAATATATATGCAATTATGAATGCAGTTAACCTGGAAAGGCCACAGTCACAAAGCTCAGCCTTCCCGGGGCACCAACGGAAGAGATGTTGAGATGAGGAACAAAACAATGACAAACTACAACCGCACATTTGATGTAACCGCAAACAAAGAAATGCTATAAATAACCTATTGTAGTCTGGAGACCCCTAAAAGGGTAATTGGCAAACAGTGCAGATCCAGTTAAGACGCCGCAGAACGCGGTGTCTGATCAGGGTCTCCATTGTTTGCAAATAATGCAGCAATTTTTCTCATAATAATAATAATAATGCAGGAATATCTAAATCACATAGCCTGACATACCTAAATTTGCAATTAGAATTTTTCAATATATAGTGCGGGAGAGTTCATTCAGTCTACAATGGGATAAACCACCTCAGAATGATCAGCAGAAACAACTACCACCACGAAAACATGCCTGTATAATTTGACTCCCTTAAACCCCACTTTTATATAGTAAAAATGGGGTTTACAGGGGTAGACATTATTTTTTCCTATTTCTGCTAAAACAAAACATAGATTGTGGGTACGTGTAAGAATCGCCTTGCTGAGGCAGTTCTAACGAGTACCCACAATTTATGTTTTGAGCAGAAATATGAAAACTATCAGAAGTTTTATCTGAAAATTTTCATTTTTTGGTGATAAAATTTTCAGTATATTTGAATAGGCATTTTTTATAATGTTGGATCGAAAGCTCGCACTTAATTCTGATGTGTTTGGTCTGTATAGGATCCTCTGCCTTATCACTGAAACATCATAGTAAATCACAAATAATAACAAAACTGCAATGATGAAAAAGTAGAACCTTAAACTTTACATTACGAAAACACGCCTATTCAAATAAATAGAAAATTTTATCTCCAAAAACTGAAAATTTTCCGATAAAAAACTCAGATATTTTTCATATTTCTGCACAAAACATAGATTGTGGGTACTCGTTAGAACCGCCTCGTTGAGGCGGTTCTAACGAGTACCCACAATCTATGTTTTGGGCAGAAATAAGAAAAATAATGTATACCCCTGTAAACCCCAGTTTTACTATATAAAAGTGGGGTTTAAGGGGGTCAAAATTACATAGGTATGTTTTCGTGATGATTTTCAAAATTACTCATAACGAGTGCCCCTATCCCCGCGAAAAAGCATACATGCAGAGGCATTTTTACAGCTGTCACGCAGCTCTAACACCAGCTAAAGTGAAGTTAAATAATTGTTAAAAGATAAGTCTTTCGAGACAAATGAGACAAATCATACAACAAAGAAATGAATATAACGGGCTTTATTATGAAAAATATTATTATATGTAACACTGCTGAAGCACGCCGATATCTGTTTGAGCAGGACTTTGTTTTTCAAAGCAATTGAGAATGTGCTAAGTGATCAAAAAAGATCAGAAAATATATACTTCACCATAGACCTTTTACGACCGCCACATAGCAGTTTGCATCAGTTTTACAGCAAAACTTAGATAATGAATTCTTTAAAAGCAAACCAACACAATTATCAAACGAAATTAGCAGAGGTTTTATTGGGTCTGCTCGTGAGCAGAACGACAAGATGAAATATAAAGAGACATCAATTTGTTTAAGACATTACCCAAAAAGGACTTGGCATGAATGGAATCTGAAAACAATAATGCGTTATTATAAGGAATATGTTAAATTGTTTTTCGTTGTCATTTTAATCGAGGGGACATAAATAATGCACTTTGTTCTGTAACTGGTATTGATCCACCTATGTGATACTTCCTAACAAGGAGATACATGGATACATTTATCACTTCTTAACAAGATATTTCAAAAGCGTTAGTATTAGAATTCAAATGAAAGCAATATACATCATTATAAAGACTGTCGACAAAACTAGTATATTTCTGATTTATAATAAAGATAAATATCGAAGTGATTGTGGTTACAACTTTACACAATCGTATTTACTCTAATGCTTTAAACACTGAGGTTAGCAGAAAAATTATCAAGAACACATACTCCTCCTACAACTTAGAAGTGAATATGGAGATTGCCAGGAAAGGCCAAGATCAAAGAACATATCCCTTCGAATGCATCAGAAAGGAGTTAACCCATTGTATACTGAATAGACTCTCTCACACTAAGAGTCTAATTTCAATTTTAGGTACGTCCGGCTATGAGGTTTACATATTCCTAGAAAAAAATGGCTAAACTATTTGCAAACGTTCTGCGGATCTGATCTGGGTCTGCACTGTTTACCAATTACCCTTTTACGGCTGACTACAATGGGTTAAATGACATACGTAAAACTGCATCCCTAAAACGGTAATTCGTGAAAAAAGAAGGAATACACGAGAAAACCCCGCCCCCCCGCCCCTCCCCCCCCCCCCCCACACACACACACACTGCAACGACAAAAAGCACAGCTGTTGCATGTCTAATTACGTAGACAACTCCAATGCGGATCGAACATGTTTGCGATGTGGAGCTGCATCAGAATTAACGGTGAGGTCTCGTGCGAGTGAAACTGGTATAAGCACCCAATAAGTGTTTCTATTGACTGGTCCAAAGTGGTTCTACATTGTTAAAGCGAAATGACATTGCAGCTGATATTTGCATGGTAACAGAAGACCGCAACAGACAGTTTGTTACCACTTAAAGCGTCAGTCACAACAGCAGCAGACGACGTTCTAATATTTAGTAAAGGATTCACATAAACTATTTAGCCTTTGTTTCTCTGAAACCTAAAAGCCGTTAAAATGTTGCCAGCCAGAATTTTGAAAGACGTTTTTAAGGGTAAAACCTAGTGGAGCAATAACGAACACACACATCATGCACAATACTCTTTTCGTAGAGTTTGCAAACATTATATAATGTATGTTGTAAGGAATGCTCATACAAATAAAAACATACGGATGTGTAAACATGATGTAAGATATAAACCCATTTATGCCGAGTGGATTCTTCTACCAGTTCATTTGGGCATGTCCATCTCCAGTTTAAGGGGTGTGAACAAGTTTATTCATTATTATTTTTAACAAGAAATCATGTATTTCAAAGTAAACGGTGTAGATCACACGCCACGGTCTGCTGCGTCTGATCTGGGTTTACACAGTTAACCTATGTCCTTTTTGGGAGACGCCAGGCATGTATATCAGTTAATACAACGATCATTTGCATTGTTGCTACTCAGACAAATCTGCACTTAAAACATTTTTGTTAGGACACGGTTAGCGCCCTTTGAACAATATTTAAGTTCTCCTATACAACTCAAACATGGTTTGCGCTGAAGGCGGAAAATGACAAACATTTTAACCTGCCAGCTTACATCCCCATCACTGCCATACATCATTTGGGGTTTACCTCCACTCTGGCTTCCTATCGCAATTGTTTCATCAACGAGTTTGAAACAACATGTGTTTTAAGCTGCTGTTTCGTGACACAGGATGAAGTTGGCTAGCTGTAAAAGTGCTTTAAACACCCTCCCCCCCCCCCCCGCCCCCCATTGGTTTACTCTACTGACCGTTCTAAGGCGGTGGTCCTGGTGTTAGTCTTACTCTTTGTTGCTTTGTGGTTTATTCTACTTATATTAGGCGATTTGTTTTATGTCTTACCTTGTGTCATTTGTTCTTGTGTTTTTCAGTCCTTTTAGCATTGCGATTATTCGCTTGGGAAAGAGGGAGCTAATCTTATCTTTGATTTGTGCTTGTTTGGATTTGTCGGTTTCCTCTACCTCTTGGTGTCTGGGAAGGGCTGCAGTTTGTGATTGTGATACTCCCCTGGACTTTTCTCTAACCTTTTTTTAAAACTAGTTAAAGTCCCCATTAGCTTTCCTACTGACAGTTTCAAGGTCGTTCTTCTGTTGCAGTTCTTTTTGTTTGTTTGATATATGGCGTTTGTGTTGTCCTTATTTGTTCCTCGTCTCTCATTCTTTTGGTGCCTCAAGAGGACTGTGCTTCTGTGATTGTGGTAAATCCTAGGTATCTCAATTTCTATTTTGATAATTTTGCTTCACGACTTTGGTGAGTCGGTCCTCAGACTAAATGACGGCGGCTCCCACCTGAATCCGTTTCGGAAGGTTGGCGCCTGAATGTCAATGTACGTTTGTGTTCGGATGCATCATGCTCCCGTTTTTACTTCTCTTGGATTCTGGCTTCAGATCGCCATTGAGTCCTTTGCTTTGTTCCATCATAGTGTTAGTGATTGTCTGTGTATCAATCATCTGTGTATCAATCACTGACAGAATTAAAGGCGATATTTGCCGCAAATTGATCAAGTTTAAGACCCCATCCCCACCTTCGCTGTAACCAATGTTCCTTTGTCGGTGTTATTGATATTATGACCTTGAACAGTCAGGGCTTCTACCAGAAAGGCAGTGTGGATTCAGGAAAGACAGGGGAACCGCAGCAACACGAATTCAAGAGAAATGCCAGAAACAGAATGTGGACCTCTACATGACCTTTGTCGACCTTACCAAAGCATTTGACACAGTCATTCGTGAGGGACTTTGGAAAATTATGGCAAAGTTTGACTGTCCTGCCAAATTCATGGCAATGGTGCGGCAGTTCCATGATGGTATATTTGCAAGGGTCCAAAATGATGGCGAGTTTTCTGATCCATTCCCTGTGACAAATGGAGTTAAGCAAGGCTGTGTACTAGCTTCAACACAGCTCAGCATGATGTTTTCTGCCATGCTTACAGATTCTTTCCAGGATGGTAATTGGTATACCTATTGGTATCGCATTAATGGGAAACTTTTCGACCTAAGAAGGTTACAAGCTAAATTCAAGGTGCAGACAGAGGTGCTAGACGAGTTCGTCTTTGCTAATGACATGGCAAAGGGTGCTCCAACAGAAGAGAAAATGCAAAAATGTGTGGATCAAGTATCTGATTCATGTGACAGCTATGATCTCACAATCAGCATAAAAAAGACTGAGGTAGTATATCAGCCAGCACCTTGAAAGCCTTACAAGGAACCTACCATCACAATGAAAGGTCAAGATAGCAAGTGGTAGACAAGTTCACCCACCTTGGAAGCACATTGTCTAGAGTTGTGCACATTGATGATGAAGTCAATGCCAGGATTGTCAAAACTTTGGCAGCATTTGGCCGACTACGTTGAAGTAGTTGGGATCGAACTGGAATGAGACGTAACACAAAGCTGACAGTATACAGATCCGTGGTCTGCCAGCACTACTATACTCATGCGAAGCTTTACGGTGACTTAGTGTACAGATTTAGAAAATTTGTAGGAAAATCTAACTTTTCGGAGCAATTCAGAAAACTTATTAACCGTTAGAAAGGAATTGGCTATAGTCTGGCTATTATGCGGCAGACTGCATGCCTAGTTGTCAACCCAATCATTGTTGATGGCTATGCTTCACTCTTTAATTGCACGACGGCGGTTCGGGCCTCAGACTCAATGACGGCCTCTTCGTAAAACTTTAACCAGTGGGTTGGGGCTTGACGATATGTCTTTGGCTTGGCCCGCCGTGGTTCAACTACTGGTTTTCCTTTACTCTGGTATACAGTAGAATTATCCACGACTACTCATCTTTGTTTATTATAGTGATTAATTTGATTTTTATGTTTTTGCTTTGATGCATTGACTGAGTTGGGAGCCTTTATGCGAACCGAATTTTTATGTATTTCTGTATTAAGAGCAGCATCGGGACCCAGGGTGAAGTTGGCTAGCTGTAAAAGTGCTTTAAATCCCCCGGTGGTTTACTCTACTGACCGTTCTAAGGCGGTGGTCCTGGTGTTTGTCTTACTCTTTGTTGCTTTGTGGTTTATTCTACCAGGCAATTTGTTTTATGTCTTACCTTGTGTCATTTTGTTCTTGTGTTTTTTCAGTCCTTTTAGCATTGCGATTACCTCGCTTGGGGAAGAGAGAGCTAATTTTAGTGCTTTTTGTACGTTTGTTCGATTTGTGCTTGTTAGGATTTGCCGGTTTCCTCTTCCTCTTGGTGTCTGGGAAGGGCTGCGGTTTGTAATTGTGGCCTGGACTTTTCTCTTACCCTTTGTTTTGAACAGTTTACCAACGGCATGCCAAAAGACCGAACCATTTCATACAAGCTGTCTTAGAAAACTTCTAAAGATCAAGTGGCAAGACAGGATTCCAGACACAGAACTCCTAAAAAGGGCAAGGATGCAGAGTGTACATAATCTTCTGAAATTGGCACAGTTCAGATGGACAGGCCATGTTACCAGAATGCCTGATGAACGTTTGCCAAAGAACATCCTCTATTGGGAACTACAATTAGGGTAACGAGCCCATGGAAGTCAGAAGAAGCGATGCAAGGACACCCTCATAGCCTCTCTTAATTACTTCAACATACTAACAGAGTCATGGGAACAGATTTCAAAGGATTGAACAAAGTGGACCATAAGCAGGGGTGCTGGCGAATAGGAAGCTAAAAGAATCAGTGAAGCCGAGCAGAAATGTGCAGAGCGGAAAGTCAAAGCTAAGGCATCACCAACAGTTTTCTTCCTCAGATCTCTCTTGTGCTGTCTGCAACAGGCATATATATATATATGAGTATATTACTTCATTGATAATTTACCATTCAGTGTCGTTCTTTTACTTTTGATATTTCTTTCTACTCACCTAAATCGAAAATTGTTGTTAAAAAGAATGCAAGGAAATACTGTGAAACATTTTATAAAAGAGTGGGTAAATAGGTTTTTTTTAAATTGATGACTCCTGAAAACAATAAATAAGCACACTTACAGATGAAATAAGGTTGTGGAAATTGTCCGATTCAGACAAGCAATTTTCAGCCAAACCTTCTGAATGGGCTCAATGATCACAAAGGACTAGAAAATATAAAGTACACTATAGTGCAGCACGGGGAGATGTTTTACGGCCGAATATGGCACTAAAACCAGTTGTAGTAAAGGTGATTAGATTCTAAAAGTAATGTCCACTGAGAAAAATGGAAACACACACACGCACACACACACTTGAAAACAGCTGAAGTTTCGAAGATATCTGCACTAGACTACCTAGTTTTGTTTAATTCGGGCTCATCAATGAAAAAAAAGGTAAGAGAAAAGTCCAGGGAGTGCCACAATTACAAACCGCAGCCCTTCCCAGACCCCAAGAGGAAGAGGAAACCGACAAATCCAAACAAGCACAAATGGAACAAACGTACGAAAAGCACTAAGATTAGCTTCCTCTTCCCCAAGCGAGGTAATCGCAATACTAAAAGGACTAAAAAACACAAGACCAAAATGACACATGGAAAGACATACAACAAATCACCTCGTAGAATAAACCACAATGCAACAAAGAGTAAGACTAACACCGGGACCACCGGTCAGTAGAGTAAACCACCGTGGGGGGGGGGGGGATGGGGGGGGGGAGGTTAAAGCACTTTTACAGCTAGCTTACTTCACCTTGGGTCCCGATGCTACTCTTAATATAGAAACACATAAAATTCGGTTCGCATAAAGGCTCCCAACTCAGTCAATGCATCAAAGCGAAAACACAAAAATCAAATTAATCACTATAATAAACAAAGGCGAATACTCATGGCTAATTCTACTGTTTGCCAGAGTAAATGAAAACCAATAGTTGAACCACGGCGGGCCAAGCCAAAGACATATCGTCAAGCCCCAACCCACTGGTTAAAGTTTTACGAAGAGACCGTCATTGGGTCTGAGTCTCATATAAAATTTTAATAGTCCATGGATGGGTCAAATCTATTTTGTTAATTTCAAACTCTGTTTAGGTTCTGGATAAACTTAGATATAGTTAATTTCGAGTATCCATTTTGTCGATATATGATATTCACACTTTATACTGCCTTTCCACACAAAAATTTAAGTGAAGATACCCAGGAAATGCAACAATCACGAAGTACAACCCTTCCGAGGCACCAGAACATCACGAAAACACGCCTTTATAATGTTGACCCCCTTGTACCCCACTTTCATATAGTAAAACTGGAGGTTACAGGGGTATACATTATTTTCTTATTTCTGCTCAAAAACATAGATTGTGGGTACTCGTTAGAACCGCCTCGCCGAGGCGGTTCTAACGAGTACCCACAATCTATGTTTTGAGCAGAAATATGAAAAATATCAGAATTTTTATCTGAAAATTTTCATTTTTTGGTGGTAAAATTTTCAATATATTTGAATAGGCTTGTTTTCGTAATGAGAAGAAGATATGAGGAACAAATAAGTATAGCACAAACGCCACATATGAGACAACAGATGCACAAACAAAGACGAACTGGAACAGAAGAACCGCCTTCGAACGTATTCACTTCAGAAAAGCTTCTTGATTCAATTAGAAAACTCTTTCAAAAGGGAGAAGTCCCTTTATCTTGCTTTTACTGAAAACCAATCTTTATTTACGTCTTTATAAAAATGTTTGTGAAACCCTTGCCCATTACGAAAACACGCCCATTCAAATATATTGAAAATTTCACCACCAACACCTGAAAGTTTTCAGATAAAAAATCTGATATTTTTCATATATTTGCTCAAAACATAGATTGTGGTACTTGTTAGAACCGCATTGGCAAGACGGTTCTAACGAGTACCCACAATCTGTTCCAACGAGTACCCATAATCTATGGTTTTAAGCAGAAATAAGAATAATAATGTATAATCCTGTAAACCCCGTTTTACTATATAAAAGTGGGGTTTAAGGGGGTCAAAATTGTATAGGTATGTGTTTGTGACAGTCGATACCACATAAGAGAAATCCTCGCGCTTCAACTGTGCCGAACCAATCCAGGATAAACAGTACAGTCAACATGGTGCTATATGAATCCGTGACTGTGGTATTTTTTGACTACTATCATATCTGTTACGTTGCTCGCTTTAACTGCACGGCATAGGGTTCGAACGCACACTTTTGCCGGTTCATCCCACATCTTTTCTAGAAGACTAATGTCTTGGGTGTGGTCGGGGTCATCTAGTTTTAATAGTAGTTTTCTTTGCTTGGACTTTCGATTTATGGTCCAGTCTTTATCTTTGTTTCATTACAGTATGATAATTTCTGTGTTGATTCAATAATGAGATAGGGGACCCCTACACAGTTCAAGTAACATATACAGTCGACTCTTGTTATCTCGAATTCAAAGGGACCCTCTGAAATGCTTCGAGATATCCGTACCTCGACATATCTGTTTTGCAGAATTGAGGAAAAAATAATTCGAACAATAATTCGAACAACCACATTTAACATATATATATATAATAATTATATATATATATATAATTGGACTCTTGAAGTTAGAGATATATTAAAAATATTGTGGAAAAGAGAAATTGCTCCTCTTTTCCACAATATTTTTTACCTGTTGTTAGATTTTCATGTTTAGGCAGGGACCAGATTTTCACTTCGAGACAAGCGGTTATTCGAGATAAGCGAGGTCGAGATAACGAGAGTCAACTGCAGTTATAACTGACTAGAACTAAAAGCTAAGGTCGATAGCTCGTATAGCATATTTAATCCCCCACGTTTTTACCAACGCCACCACCATCAACAACAACAACAAAAATAACAGTTTCTTTGGTTGATATTTGCAGGACATGCTTCTTTTGCGTTTCTGTTGTGTTTCGGTTCGTTCCGCTACTTTGTGTTGTTATGTTGTCACAAACCATCTCTGCTACCTTGATATGGCTATGGTCTGATGTTGCAGCATAGTCCTCATCTCCTTACGAAAACACGCCTATTCAAAGATATTGAAAATTTCAATACCAAAAACTGAAAGTTTTTAGATAAAAAATCTGATATTTTCCATATTTCTGCTCAATACGTAGATTGTGGTACTCGTTAGAACCGCCTCGGCGATCGTTAGAACCGCCTCGGCGAGGCGGTTCTAACGAGCACCCACAATCTATGCTTTTTGAGCAGAAATAAGAAAAATAATGTATACCCCTGTAAACCCCAGTTTTACTGTATAAAATTGGGGTTTAAGGGGGTCAACATTATATAGGCGTGTTTTCGTGATGTACACATATTTTAAATGGCTATAAAAAGAGAACATACACCAGTAGGACAAACAAACCTTTACACAAAAAGCAATCACAAGGTTGCTTGTGAATGAACTACTCACGTGGAACAGTAATGGTCAATGCTAAAGCATGAAAAAGAAAGAACTTATACTGACCATATATGGAAATGATTTTGTTTGTCCTACACTGTGATGTCATTGCTATCTAGTGTTATTCCTAGGTATCTGCAGTTTAAGTTTGCTGGTTGGATATATCAAAAGGTTCCTTTTCTGGTCATCTTAGCCTTAAAAGTGCAAAATCACAATACAGCAGAGACATTTGAAATATTATTATTATGCTGTTTTTTGTTGCTGTTGTTTTTTTTTTCAAAGAAAATGTCTTGACATTTCACTGTGAATCGTCTGCTTGGAAGGCGATTCACATGAAATATCAACACTTATTCTCTATGGAAAATAAAAGAAAGAAATATGTCGTCTGCTGCAAATTTTGCTTGGCGTTGTAACGGTTAATATACAATGTGCCCTGCACGAGAATATGCGATAAGACGTGGCATCCCAGCTAGCATTCTCTATAAATCTATAACGGGCCGTTATCGGCCTGTCAGGGTAGTATTCTCTATAAATCTATAGCGGGCCGTTATCGGCCCGTCAGCTACCCTAATGGGCCGATAACGGCCCGCTATAGATTTATAAAGAATGCTAACTGGGATTTTAATGACTATTGACTGTATACTCACGCTATTTTTGAATTAAATTTAACAGCTGGCCCACAGTTTTTAGAACATACATTATAAATACAAATATTATAGAATGGTAAAATACCGTATGTAACTTTAAATTCTAAGCATTGTTGTTTTTCTATTTGACGTTCATGTTACATACTGCTGGTGTGTCAAAAACTGCTGGATGATTGGATAACAGTGCAAACCCAGATCAGACGCTGCATGCGGCGTCTGGTTTGGGTCTACACGCTTAACCTAGCGTTGTCTGTCACAGTACTTACAATAAAGACGGTAGTTTATATGGTCTTATGGTAGATGTTGGTGACTGTCATTTTTTGTATTTCAGAAATGGGCTATAGCAGCAGAAAAGTACATTCTGAATTAGTATGAAGTATGTCTGAAAAACAAATTCAGAAAAAAGGAAATTTCACGAAAAAGACAACAAATATAAAGTTGAAGATACCCAGGAAATGCCACAATCACGAAACGCAACCTTCTCGAGTCATCACGAAAACACACCTATATAATTTTGACCCCCATAAATCCCGCTTTTATATAGTAAAACTGGGGTTTACAGGGGTATACATTACTTTTTCTTATTTCTGCTCTAAAACATAGATTGTGGGTACTCGATTGTGGGTACCTCGTCGTTCTAACGAGTACCCACAATCTATGTTTTGAGCAGAAATATGAACAATATCAGAATTTTTTATAAGAGAAACATGACAGATTGCACTCAAAATCATCAGCAGACTAAAGAAATCGATTCATTTTCAATGGCGGTAATTTTCAACACTTTCTTGCATCTCTTCAAGGGGACTACTCTAAATGGAAAGGATTTGCTCTACCCTGGAACAAATGCTTTCCTTTTAGAGTAGACTCCTTTTCGGAGGAGGGTTGGTGTGCAGAAAAGGAAACAACATTCTATTATTTATGCCGAATAGAAATGACACAAAATCAGTCTTACTGTTAAAACTTTGTAAAGGCATGTTGGCATCTCCGATGGCAGAAACTGATATAACGAAATTATTCAGGGCATTACATTTCTTTACATTTCTTTAAATTCGAGAAGGCAAATTTATTATCTCCCGTGTGTAGAGATAGTATATTTACATATGTATTGTTTTTCCCCATAAATCTCCCCATTATCTGCCAAAATGTCTTACTTGATCTTCCAGTGTCATGACTTGAAATGATATTATCGGTATTTCTAATATAAATTTCCATTGGATATCTCTTCATATAATTTAACTTCATTTCTCTGTCTCTTATTAGACAAATTATTACATGTTTATTACTATATTAGGTACGATAACCTACTTTTTGTATATGTGATAATGTGTTCCCCATACCCTGGTTACAATGTCGGTCGGTATAGATAATCATGCTTATATAACCGGAAGCAAAGTATTTTGACCGAAAACAGTTATCAGACCGCACAGTTCGATAGCCGTAAGCAGTGTATTTGAAAAGGACGAGGCTTATCAGTCAGCTCATGGAGTTATGGTGACGTTGTCAACAACATGACGTAACGAACGTGACGTTACTCGCACTTTCGCTTGAATCATCGTCTGTTTTAACATTTTGCGAGTTTAGACTTCAAAAACAGTAAGAAGCGGATTTGAATATGTAATAAACAAATCATAACATGGTGTTTTTGTTATCGCCCTCTGTACCAACCCTCGATCATTTTCTGCCCTGTGGCTAAACCCTTCAGGCAAATAATCGGGTCTCGGGTTGATACATCGGGCGATAACCAAAACACCCTGTGATAATCTCTAATGATCACCTGCTATAAAAATTGTTTCCTTAGTTAGCCACGCAAACGAATAGTATAGCTTATTTCTGACGTAAACCAACGTTTGTCGATCCCACAAATTAAAACATTTCTGGGCGGAATGCATGCTTTACAAACTTCAATAAGCGTACCTCAGAAGCGTACTAGAAAAAAATCGTCAACAGAAGCAGCTTCACTAATAATATGCGTCCAGTTAAATTCTTCTGTCAGATAATGTTATATATCTGAAAGCATAATGTTATCAGCATTTTTATTATTCCATACTTATCAGTAATAAGATGGACATAAACACATTGATTCTGACCGAAACATGTATAGCGTTATAGTCACTAACATACCCATCGACGCTAAGAGTTATAGAGTCTACAACTGTGCAACAGTCACTTACTTATACGTGATCTCTCAGTGTTGCTGCACTTGGAGTTACTCTTGTTGGCTCATCTAGATATTTGTTTGATTTAAAAATCAATAAACAATCGAAAGGTTGTGCATTGCTTAAATAAAGAAAATATATGTTGTTATCCCCTGTTAAAGGCATAAGAGTTCTAACTTAATGCTTCCTCAATAGAAGTTCGCAGTTTTATAATAAACATAGACTGAGAGGAGACAAAATCACTTCGGCAAAAACAGCATATTACTTATATTTAATTTTTATGCAAACAGAGGTTTCAGTTGGTAAAGGACCTGGGTTTGGATATATGTCTATGCATATAACTAATAATAATAATAATCTGTATAATGCAAATTATCATTTTTAACAAATCTTTTTAATCATAGAAGACACAAGATCCCTATCTGTGTTATACCTAAGACGTTCAAACATTGGTACTAGCTAGCTCTTGCGCTCAGCATTAGGAAGAAGAGCTAGAACTAATATATCGTGTCGGTATAATGTGAGTGGTGACAGTATCATTAATGTGTCTGAGGAATAATACTACAGTGAGGTAGAAAGGAATCAGTTCCTACAGTTATATCCAAACACAACTGCTATATGACTGAAATAGTGTTGACAGTGACGTTTAACCTCAACTCAAATAAACAAACAAATGTCATTCTTTTGCATATAATTATTTTTACACAATGTCATTAGATTTTGATAAGTTTAAATTAAAAATGGAGCTTTGATATCGGAAGAATTCGCTCTATTTAGCTGTGCCATCAGTAAAAAGGGAAAGCGTGGATATAAAGTTCAGGTTACTGAGACGAAGACTGCTCATCACGGCCAGTATCACGAGAAGCTCAAGACGTTTTGGATTGTGCTGATGAGCCTGATGTATTCTGAGGTTGAGGTCTAGGCTCTTGTGCTTCAAAAGCTGCAAGATCGAAGAGACAGCTTATGCGGTGAACATTCTCGGAATTGTCCTTAACCAGAACAGTACCGTCAGAGGTCCAAACACCCATCAGACGATTAGACAACTATAGTGTTGCATATGAAGAGACTCAATCAAACCGCGTGTCCGATTTTCGTGATTATGTGTGTTCTTTGTTTCCAAAGCAATCCTTTTTTATTTTTATTTTACTCTACTGTAGCTGGTGTTGTGCCGTCCGTGTGGCGGCCGTAAAAAGTCTCCCCGTACATCATCATAGTGCAGGTTATATTTTATCCTTTGAGATCATTGAGCCCATCCTGGTTATTTTGAAAATCGAATACCGCTTAAGCCTGCACTAGGGGTGTTGGGGGGTGGGGCGGAGTGGAGCGTATATGAAGAGATTCAATCAAACTGAGTCTCCGATTTTCGTGATTTTGTGTGTTCTTTGTGTCCAAAGGCAAACCTTTGATTTTTATTAAACAGCTTTCTCGCTTCAAACAATAGAATGCTTCGCGTTATCGTCTGATCCACATTTACAACTACTCCATTATAGCCAGTATTTTTCAGTGATTTACGACACTTGTAACGTTTTGCCAACTGAGGTGTGTGGCACATCTAACTACAATGTTCCTTGGTCTTACTCGAATCTTCTTAGGGTCTCCAATACGATGACTTCTATCAATATCATGTAACTGAATAGAAGAACTCGTAGCTGAAGCAATGGACATTTCCAAATCGTTGGTTCTTTGTTTCCAAAGGCAATCCTTTTTTACTTTTATTTCACCCGCCTGTTCTTTTAATCCTCAGATGCACAGGACATTCCTGCGACAGTATTGCTCCGCCCGTTCAACCTGTTGTTCTAGTGATGCAATATGTTTGCTCAGATTTTTGTTCTCCTTTAGAAGAGCATGTTTCCTTGACGCAAGAGAAGATATGCGGTTTTGTACCCAGCTATGACACCTTGCACCATAGTCAACCAGGGTAATTATTTTTCCACTTAATATTCTTGAGCATTTGTGATATTTTTTATTATTTCAGATGGTGGAATTGTTATATGTGATTGGCTTGGAGGTGTCTCAAAAGACATCTTTTGTGCAAACTAAGGATCATGATCCAGTACAGCTGATGCGTCATGAGATCAGTAGCCATGACTGATAATGAAGAGGTTTCTGAGGTTCCGTCACAGAATGGTCTAGTGCAGCAGAGCTGTCCAGTTTTGCATCAGACGACACTGAACTGAACTGTATTTATTCTTCTTCAATGCCGATTCAACTTCTGGAGATTGCAGTCCTTTCTATTTTACTGCCACTTACTGCTGGTGTTTTCACTAGAGTTGTATCGCTCATCACTTTTGAGATCCATTGTACTTTTGAAAACAATTCGAGGACATGTTTCACATATCTGTAGTGTGTTCCTTGGTAGATCTTGCATCCGCGATGCTTTATATCAAAATTCAGCCTCAAAGCTTTCTTTGTTCTGGAGATAAGATTTTGAGGTGTTTTACCATATATGGGCATAGCGTCTATCTTGCTCAACAATGCAGACAATTGCTCACATTGATTAACACACCTTCGACAGAAGGCCTCATGTGAAAGCTGGTGCAAATTGGTCAAATGGTTTCAAAGAAAAAGCCATTAATGATTGCAAGATTTTGTTTATGTATATAGCCTAAAGGCAAGGGCAGATAACCCACCAGGGGACATACTTTTGATTGTAACTAAACAGGTTAGGATCCCATAAAGCTAGCTTAAGCACACCTCCACCCACACACACACATACACACGCACACACACACACACTCACACACACACGCGCGCGCACACACACCAGTAATTCATTACTGACCGTTCCAAGGCGGTACTTATATTCTGGCACCTTTTTGTTAATTGTTGTATTGTGTTTCAGTATCTAATGTTAGATTCTGCCATATTGAAGTCTTAAATACATTTTATTTTCAACATTTTGTATGGGGATGCAAATTTGCCCTTGCCGTATAAAACGTTCAAAAATTATCTTAGGATCATCATCTGAGAAAACTTGATAGACCTTGAGTTCCCGATGCTGTATACTAAAACTGGGTATCAAAGCTTTCTTGGTTCTGGAAGAAAATATTTTTAAGTATTTTACCATACATGGACATGGCGGCCATATTGTTTAGTGATGTTGAACTATTTGAATAGATTGTCAATATCCCTTCAACAAAAGTCCACGTGTGAAATCTGGTGAAAACTGTTCAAGCGGTTTCAGAGAAGAAGACGTTTAAAGATTACATGATTTTACACATTAATATAGCCCAGGGACAAGGGCGGATAACTTCCGGAGGATAACTTCCGGAGGATAAAATCTTGAATCTAACTAAAATGTTTTACTATTATAATCATATATTGTAAATTTTAGTCATAAGTCTTTAATACATTTTGATAAAATGCTTTTTCAAAATTTTCCCCATACAAATGCAAATGGACGCAAATTTGACCTTTCCGTAAAAAGGTCAAGGTCATCCTAGGACCATCATTTCAACAAACATGGTAGACCCGAGTCCTCAGTGCTAAATAACATGATTCAGATTCAAAGCTTTTTTTGTTATGGAGAAGAAGATTTTTAATTGTTTTTACCATATATGGGCATGGCGGCCGTCTTGTTCAATGATGCAGAACCATTTGAACAAATTGAAAATATCCCTTCGACAAAATCGTGAAACCTGAAATTTGGCCCAGATGTTTCAGAGAAGACGTTTATAGATTACGTGATTTTAGACATGCATGTAACCCAGGGACAAAGGCATGTAATCCCGGAAGACAAAATTTTTATTTGTCCATTAGTCTTTAATACATTTTGAGAAAATGATTTTTTCAATATTTTCCTCCTACAAATGCAAGGACGCAAATTTGAACTTGCCGGAAAAAGATCAAAGGTCAACCTAGGGTCATCATTTTGACAAACTTTGTAGACCTTGTGTCCCCGATGCTACATACCAACCAAGATTCAGACTCAAAGCTTTCTTGTTTCTGGAGAAGAAGATTTTAAGTGTTTTTACCATATATTGACATGGCAGCCACCTTGTTCAATGATGCAAAATCAATTGAACGAATCGAAATATCCCTTCAATAAAAGGCGCCACGTGAACACTTGTGAAAATTGGTCCAGGTGTTTCAGAGAAGAAGACTTTAATATCACGCGATTTTATACATGTATATAACCCAGGGACAAGGGCAGATAACCCCGGGGACAAATTTTTATTTGTAACTAATAGGGTTTGCTACTCTGACCATACATTGTGAAAAAAGTAAGAGAAAAGTCCAGTAAGTGCCACAATCACAAACCGCAGCCCATCCCAGACACGAAGAGGAAGAGGAAACAGACAAAACCAAACAAGTGCAAATCGAACAAACGCACGAAAAGCACCAAGATTAGCTCTCTCTTCCCCAAACGAGGTAATCGTAATGCTAAAAGGACTGGAAATTCAAGAACAAAATAACACAAGGCAAGACTTAAAACAAATTGCCTTGTAGATTAAAACATATAAAAAAAACAAAGAGTAAGACTAACACCGGGACCACCGCCTTAGAACGGTCAGTAGACTAAACCACCGGGGAGGGGAGTTTAAAGCACTTTTACGGCCACGCAACATCACAGTGGGTCCAGATGCTACTTTTAATACAGGAATACATAAAAAAAATCAGTTCGCATAAAGGCTCCCAACTCCGTCAATGCATCAAAGCGAAAACATAAAAATCAAGTTTCGGCCATCAGTCTTTAAAACAGTTTAATACATTTTGAGAAAATAACTTTTCAATATTTTTACAAATTCAAAGGGACGCAAATTTGACCTTGCCGTAAAAACTTCAAAGGTCAACCTAGGGTCATCATTTGAACAAACTTAGTAGGTCTTGAGTCCCCGATGCCATATACCAAGATTCAGACTCAAAGCTTCATTGGTTTTGGGGAATATTTTTAAATGTTTTTACTTTATATGTGCATGCCGCCCAGTTTACTTAACGGATCGTAACCATCTGTATAAATTTTCAACCCTCTTTGACAGAAGCCTACACATTGAGTTTGAAGAAAATTGGCTTAGGGGTTTCAGAGAAAAAGTCGTTCAAATGGATGGACGGTCGACGGACGACAGACGGACGGGGAGTAATCACAATAGCTCATCCTGAGCCTTCGGCTCAGGTGAGCTAACAATCATAATTTAGAGGTCTACGTGTCTCGGAATACCTAAAATATATTACTAAAATGTCACATTAACAATATTTTGAGACTACAAAATCAAAACAGCAACCCTTTCACCACATTGGTCACGTGTTTACATTACATACAATATAAAGACAGCCCACCTATTAGAAAGTCAATAAGTTCAGAAAAATTGTCATATTTTATAAGCAAAAGGGGTATAACACTGATATCATGCTGGCTTGCTTAGCAGCTGACCCAATCACTTTGCTTACCTCTTTGTTTGTACGCCAGTGTGTCGGGGTTTAGGTTCTCTGATGACCCCGACTTAAAAACTATTCGTTTAGTTTGTTTAGGTCGCATTTTTTTGTGTCTGTTTCTCGGCCCACCGGGGATCAACTGCTGGTTTCCGTTTGCTCCAGTGTTCCAGTGGTGTTGTGTGAAACCCAATGGATGTCCATGCGTCTTAAATTGTTGTTGTCCCCCGCCTTTTCGAAAAAAAAAAGCGAGGGGACATAGTATTCGGCTTTCCGTGGTGCGTGGTGCGTGATGCGTGGTGCGTGGTTCCGAGTTTGTAGTAGGTACCTTGTGAGCGCAACTCCTCCTACAGTTTTAGACCGATCCTTTTGAAACTTTACAGGTGTTTTAATCATGGTCTGAAGATGTGCATGTGTTTTTACAGAATCCTTTAATTATATTTTTTTTTTTTTTACTTTTTTCACATTTTTAGCAGACTTTTTTGCGTGGTTCCGAGTTTGTAGTGGGGAACTTGTGAGCGCAACTCCTCCTACAGTTTTATACCGATCCTTCTGAAACTTTACAGTTATCTTAATCATGGTCTGAAGATATGCATGTGTTTTTTACAGAATCTTGACATAGTTTTATTTCAAATTTTTCACATTTTTAACTTAGAATTTTTTCATGCTTCAATACTATGAAAGTATATATGTAGTAGGTACCTTGTGAGCGCAACTCCTCCTACAGTTTTAGACCGATCCTTTTGAAACTTTACAGGGGTTTTAATCATGGTCTGAAGATATGCATATGCGTTTTTACAGAATCCTGGTTATTTTCTTTTCACTTTTTTACATTTTTAATTTAGACTTTTTTGCATGGTTTGTAATGGGGACCGTGTGAGCGCAACTCCTCCTACAGTTTTATACCGACCCTTCTGAAACTTCACAGGTATCTTAATCATGGTCTGAAGATATGCATACAGAATCTTGAAGTTACTTTTTTTTTAACTTTTTTTTTCACATTTTTAACTTTTAAATTTAAACATAGACTTTTTTCATGCTTCAGTACTATGAAAGTGCATATAGTAGTAGGCACCTTGTGAGCACAACTCCTCCCACAGCTTTCAGCAAATGCTTCTGAAACTTTACAGGCATTTTGCTTGTGGTCTGAGGATATACGTGTGCTCTTGGAATCTTGAAATTATGTTGTTGTTTTTATTTATTCTTTTTTATTATTTATTTTTTTTTCCACATTTTTAGCTTCAATTTTTTTTCCTGCTTCAGTACTTAGGTAAGTGATATAGGACCAATGGTCCTCTGGTTAACTTGCTCATTTTTAACAGCTCAAATAAAAATAAGGCGGGGGACATAAATTCCCTATGGAATTTGCTTAGTTTTAGTTTAAATATATTTTATTGCCTCAAATAGCAATGGGGTTGGGCTACAAGTTCTGACAACATTAGTTACAGCCCGCCCCCTACAACATATAAACAATTACAACATGGCAAACATATAGATATAGCTATTAGAATACATAATTATTTTCTAACGTGATAGATAGATAGATAGATAGATAGATAGATAGATAGATAGATAGATAGATAGATTCAGTGTCAGCCGTCCTCCAGAATTTAAACAGTGCATGAGTTTGGACTATCTTCTGCGGAATTATTCGAATCGCCTGGAATCTTTAATATATTGTTGAATTGCCTGAAAAAGAAAAAAGTTATCCTCGTCCGAGAGAGAAGTTTTCCCAAACAATACTGCATTTAAACTGAGTGGTTGAAAGTGTCTGGTTTGCTGAAACATTATTATTCTTTGATAAGTGTAATTATTACATTCAAAAAAGTAGTGAAGGGCATTTTCATTGTCATAGCCACAAGTGCACTTCTTGTCATCTGTTAGATGATTTTGAAACAAGTCAGACTTTAAATCACTATAACTGTTGCGGATTGTTGCGTGTAGCACTGACAGCTTTCTTTGACCTTTCAAAAAGTATGAAGGGACATTTGCATTGCATAAGACTTCGTCTTTGAGTATTTTACGAAAAGATAAGTAAGTGTCTGCTTCTCTAATATTAGCGTGAAGGCTATTCCAGTGAGTTACAGAAGACGGAATACAAGATCTGCGGGCAGTTTCTGTGCGGTTGTATATATTTGAAATATTGTCTCGATTGCGTAATGGGTAATTGTAAACGTCAGCAGCACGTGGTGGAATGATATCAGATATATAGTCTGGTACAAGGTTATTTGAACACTTATACATGAAGCACATTTTCTGAAAATATCTTCGATCTGCAAGTGAGTCCCAACCACATTCTTTATATAAGTTAACAATAGAAGTAGATCGTGTGAGATCAGTGACTATTTGCTTGTTTTTCTTGAGTCCACAGCTTTGCTTCATTAAAGGTTTATCTGTGATTTACCCTTAATTAATCATAGATGAGTTAGAAGACCTCTACGTGGATCAAACAAATATATGTTTTTATCACTACGGAAGCTTAGGGCGAGAACAGGAATCAAATGTTTGACGTTTTTTGTCGTCCAATGGATTCCTCCATTCAGAATTTGTTTGCCCGTGCTTCCATAATTTTTTTACGGTATTTAACTGCATGCTTGTTAATGGTGCCGAAGCAAGAAATTGATAATTGATTATTAATAGTAGTGCACAAGTTCACAATAAAACGCGCTTCAGACTTTCTTTCTCTTTTTTTTTTTTTTTTTTTTTTTTTTTTTTTTTTTGCAGCTTTGACAAAAAGTACAACTTTGGTTCGGTTCATTAATTAGAAATAGAGGGACATCGATACGAACAATATGGACATGTTAATATCTATGTATATATCTACACTTATGTCAAGTCAGAAACTCGCTCCATTTCTTTTTTTTTTTTTTTTTTTTTTTTTTTTTTTTTTTTTTTTTTTTGTCAGTTAAGATTCATTTGCCCATCTATAATCTTTTGATAACAAATGAGCCTCAACGTCAGGAAACGTTCTTTCGGACATGTGCGCCCAGCGAAGATTCAGATCAGGCTGCGCCTTCGCACACTCTGATTAGAATTTTCTGTGGGTCAATTTTGGATGGCCAAGGATGCGAAATTTCTTAATGCGGACAATGAAGATTCTGATCAGACTGCGAAGATGCGCAAACTGATTTGAGTCTTTGTTGAGCGCATACGTCAGAAGGTACAATTTCCCACGTTGCGGTTCAAATGTTTCCGCTTGCACACAGAGTTGAAACTGTCTTTACACTGAAACCAACCTGTAGGAATAACGCAACAGTGAGATATCATTTTCCTTCCGAGTTCATTTCCGATAATTGATTTTCCCCCGATTTATCATGTTTTTAACTAACGACCTATATACTGTAATCACTTGGCGTTAAAATCGTTATAGATAGCCGCGCTCATGTTTTCTTTTCTAGCGAATACCGAGTGAAGTAACGTTGTCCTTTATTTTTTCCAGGCAGTTTATAGCAATTTAACCTTAATGGTTATTGATCTTTCGGAATAACAAATAAATGGATGAATAGATGGTACAACATATCAATCATATTCATATAGGTTGCATGTTTATGACAGATATGTAAAATCATATTGATTACAGTATTTGGAATTATAATGACAACCTTAAAATTACTGTTAGACTCCAACAGCGTAAAGGAACGTCAAGAAAAACGCACCAGAGCTAGAAAAACTTCTCCAACCTCTAATTATACTTGGAGCTGCATTAGAATTAATCCTTGTCCTGCTGAACCCCGGATATACCCTGCCTTTGCAAAGTGCAGATCCAGATAAGTTGGCTTCTGAAGCCAACTGATCTTGCTATTGAGTATGTAAATTTATAGCAACAATCTTGATCAAGTAATATGACTGGCTGAAAATTAGAAGTGGGAGTGGCATCTTAATGTATTCAGCAGGACATGGGTTAAGTGCGAGGTTTCGCGAGAGTAAAACTAGTTTAAGACTTCTGAAGTTTTCTACTGACCGTTCCAAGGCGGCTCCTCTCTTGCAGTTCTTCTTTGTTTATGTGTCTGTAGTTTCATATGTGGCGTTTTTGTTGTCCTTATTTCATTACGAAAACACGCCTATTAAAATATATTGAAAATTTCACCACCAAAAACTGAAACTTTTCAGATAAAAAATCTGATATTTTCTGCTCGAAACAGAGATTGCGGGTACTCGTTAGAACTGCTTTCCCAAGGCGGTTCTAAAAGTACCCACAATCTATATTTTTAGCAGAAATAAGAAAAATAATGTATACCCCTGTAAACCCTAGTTTTACTATATAAAAGTTGGGTTTAAGGAGGTCAAAATTATATAGATATGTTTTCGTGATGTTTCTTCTGAAGCACTACATTATATCGAACAAGAAGATAACACGTTGAATTATTAAAATTTAAAACGTTTTCTCTTAAAAACAAAGGACACACAAACGAAAGAAAATCGGAGTCTCGATTTGATTGCAAAAACAACAACAACAACAACAACAACAACACACACACACACACACACACACACACACACACACACACACATACACAAGATATATATATATAAAACCGAGTCTACGATTCTTTTTTTCTTATTTCTGCCTTTAAACATAAATTGTGGGTATACGTAAGAACCGCCTCGGTGATGCGGTTCTAACGAGTACCCACAATCTATGTTTTGAGCAGAAATATGAAAAAATATCAGAATTTTATCTGAAAACTTTCAGTTTTTGGTGGTGCAATTTTCAATATATTTGAATAGGCGTGTTCTCGTAATGGGACCAGATACAGCACCAGCAGCAAAACTAGGTTTAGAATTCTGGGCCCAGTTGTTCAAAGTGTCGTTAGCTTAACGAGCTCGTTAATGGTCACAATGTTAACTGTTCTAGTACATACAATATCTAATTCACTGATATGATTGCTGACAAAACCTGAGTATGCAAAAGCTACTCACATTTTTTCAGACATCACGAAAACATGCCTACATAGTTTTGACCCCCTTAAACCCCACTTTTGTGTAGTAAAACTGGGGTTTACAGGGGTATACATTCTTTTTCTTATTTCTGCTCATAGATTGTGGGTACTCGTTAGAACCGCCTCGACGAGGCGGGGTTCTAACGAGTACCCACAATCTATGTTTAGAGCAGAAATATGAAACATATCAGAATTTTTATCTAAAAACTTTCAGTTTTTGGTTGTGAAATTTTCAATATATTTGAATAGGCGTGTTTTCATAATGAAAATTATTAGCATATAGGCCATATTTAATGATCAAAGTTTTAACGATACGTTGACTAACGATATCGTTAGTTTTGAACAACTGGGCTCTGGTGTTGTTTGTGTTTTTGTATGGCCTTGTTGCTGTTCGCTGCGGGGCATTTACACATGTTTTGTCCTGTTCTTGTCTTATTGTAGTGTAAGTGGATCCTGTATTGCATTGTGGTCACCTTGTTGGGAAAGAAGAAACTGGTTGCTTTAATCTGTGGCTTGGGTACTACCTGTCATGGTGCATGCTCTTCCTCTTGGTGCCCTTGGTAGGCTATGATCTGTGATTGTGTACTGCTTCTCATGATGCATGTTCTTCCTCTTGGTGTCCTTGGTAGGCTATGATCTGTGACTGTGTACTGCTTCTCATGGTGCATGCTCTTCCTTTTGGTGTCCTTGGTAGGCTACGATCTGTGACTGTGTACTGCTTCTCATGGTGCATGCTCTTCCTTTTGGTGTCCTTGGTAGGCTTTGATCTGTGACTGTTTACTGCTTCTCATGATGCATGCTCTTCCTCTTGGTGTCCTTGGTAGGCTATGATCTGTGACTGTGTACTGCTTCTCATGTTGCATGCTCTTCCTCTTGGTGTCTTTGGTAAGCTATGATCTGTGACTGTGTACTGCTTCTCATGGTGCATGCTCTTCCGCTTGGTGTCCTTGGTAGGCTATGATCTGTGACTGTGTACTGCTTCTCATGGTGCATGCTCTTCCTCTTGGTGTCCTTGGTAGGCTATGATCTGTGACTGTGTACTGCTTCTCATGGTGCATGCTCTTCCTCTTGGTGTCCTTGGTAGGCTATGATCTGTGACTGTGTACTGCTTCTCATGGTGCATGCTCTTCCTCTTGGTGTCCTTGGTAGGCTGTGATCTGTGACTGTGTACTGCTTCTCATGGTGCATGCTCTTCCTCTTGGTGTCCTTGGTAGGCTATGATCTGTGACTGTGTACTGCTTCTCATGGTGCATGCTCTTCCTCTTGGTGTCCTTGGTAGGCTATGATCTGTGACTGTGTACTGCTTCTTAGGGTGCATGCTCTTCCTTTTGGTGTCCTTAGCAGGCTATGATCTGTGATTGTGTACTGCTTCTCATGGTCCATGCTCTTCCTCTTGGTGTCCTTGGCAGGCTATGATCTGTGATTGTGTATTGCTTCTCATGGTGCATGCTCTTCCTCTTCGTGTCCTTGACAGGCTATGATCTGTGACTGTGTATTGCTTCTCATGGTGCATGCTCTTCCTCTTGGTGTCCTTGGCAGGCTATGATCTGTGATTGTGTACTGCTTCTCTTAGTGCATGCTCATCCTCTTAGTGTCCTTAGTAGGTTATGGATTGTGGCTTGTGTACTGCCTCTAATGGTGCATGCTCTTCCTCTTGGTGTCCTTGGCAGGCTATGATCTGTGATTGTGTACTGCTTCTCTTAGTGCATGCTCATCCTCTTAGTGTCCTTGGTAGGTTATGGACTGTGGCTTGTGTACTGCCTCTAATGGTGCATGCTCTTCCTCTTGGTGTCCTTGGTATGTTATGATATGTGATTATGTACTGCTTCTCATGGTGCATGCTCTTCCTCTTAGTGTCCTTGATAGGTTATGATCTATGGCTTGTGTACTGCCTCTCATAGTGCATGCTCTTCCTCTTGGTGTCCTTGGTAGCCTATGATCTGTGATTATGTACTGCTTCTCATGGTGCATGCTCTTCCTCTTAGTGTCCTTGGTAGGTTATGATCTATGGCTTGTGTACTGCCTCTCATGGTGCATGCTCTTCCTCTTGGTGCCCTTGGTAGGTTATGATCTGTGATTGTGTACTGCTTCTCATGGTGCATGGTGTGGCTTGACGATATGTCTTTGGCTTGGCCCGCCGACGTTCAAATACTGGTTTTCATTTACTCTGGCATACAGTAGAATTAGCCATGAGAACTCGTCTTTGGTTATCATTGTGATTAATTTGATTTTTATGTTTTTGCTTTGATGCATTGGTTGAGTTGGGAGCCTTTATGCGAACCGATTTTTAAGTATTTCTGTATTAAGAGTAGCATCGGGACCCAGGGTGAAGTTAGCTAGCTTTAAAAGTGCTTTAACCCCACCCCGCCACCCCACTACCACACACACACACCCCTTCCGATAGTTTATTCTACTGACCGTACTAAGGCAGCTGTCCCGGTGTTAGTCTTACTCTTTGTTTCTTTGTGGTTCATTCTACGAGGCGATTTGTTTTATGTCTTACATTGTGTTATTTTGTTTGTTCTTGTGTTTTTCAGTCCTTTAAGCATTGCGATTACATCGCTTGGAGAAGAGAGAGCTAATCCTTGTGCTTTTCATACGTTTGTTCGATTTGCACATGTTTGGTTTTGTCTGTTCCCTCTTCCTCTTGATGTTTGGGAAGGGCTGCGGTTTTTGATTGTGGCACTCCTTTTTTGTGTACTGCCTCTCATGGTGCATGCTCTTCCCCTTGGTGTCCTTGGCAGGCTTTGATCTGTGGCTTGTGTACTGCTTCTCATGGTGCATGCTCTTCCTCTTTGTGCCTTAGAAGGCTATGATCTGTGATTGTGTACTGCTTCTCATGTCGTATGCTCTTCCGATTGGTGTCCTTGGTAGGCTATGATCTGTGATTGTGTACTGCTTCTCATGGTGCATGCTCTTCGTCTTTGTGTCCTTAGTAGGCTATGATCTGTGATTGTGTACTGCTTCTCATGGTGCATGCTCTTCCCCTTAGTTTCCTCGGCAGGCTATGATCGGTGATTGTGAACTGCTTCTCATGGTGCATGCTTTTCCTCTTGGTGTCCTTGGCGCTATGATCTGTGATTGTGTACTGCTTCTTATGTTGCCTGCTCTTCCCCTTGGTGTCCTTGGCAGGCTATGATCTGTGATTGTGTACTGTTTTTTATTATGTATGCTCTTCCGCTTGGTGTCCTTGGTAGGTTATGATCTGTGACTGTGTACTGCTTCTCATGGTGCATGCTCATCCCCTTGGTGTCCTTGGCAGGCTAAGATCAATGACTGTGTACTGCTTCTCATGGTGAATGCTTTTCCGATTGGTGTCCTTGGCAGGCTATGATCTGTGATTGTGTACTGCTTCTAATGGTGCATGCTCTTACGCTTGGTGTCCTTGGAAGGCTATGATCTGTGATTGTGCACTGCTTCTTATGGTGCATGCTCTTCCTCTTGGTGTCCTTGGCAGGCTATGATCTGTGATTGTGTACTGCTTCTCATGGTGCATGCTCTTCCCCTTCCTTGGTTTCCTTGGCAGGCTATGATCTGTGATTGTGTATTGCTTCTTATGGTGCATGCTCTTCCCCTGGTGTCTTTGGCAGGCTATGATCTGTGATTGTGTACTGCTTCTTATGGTGCATGCTCTTCCGCTTGGTGTCCTTGGCAGGCTATGAGCTGTGATTATGTACTGCTTCTTTTGGTGCATGCTCTTCCGCTTGGTGTCCTTGGTAGGCTATGCTCTGTGATTGTGTACTGCTTCTTATGGTGCATGCTCTTCCGCTTGGTGTCCTTGGCAGGCTATGATCTGTGATTGTGTACTGCTTCTTATGGTGCATGCTCTTCCGCTTGGTGTCCTTGGCAGGCTATGATCTGTGATTGTGTACTGCTTCTCATGGTGCATGCTCTTCCCCTTCCTTGGTTTCCTTGGCAGGCTATGATCTGTGATTGTGTATTGCTTCTTATGGTGCATGCTCTTCCCCTGGTGTCTTTGGCAGGCTATGATCTGTGATTGTATATTGCTTCTTATGGTGCATGCTCTTCCCCTGGTTTCCTTTGCAGGCTATGATCTGTGACTGTGTACTGCTTCGCATGGCGCATACTCTTCCCCTTGGTGTCCTTGGGAGGCTATGATCTGTGATTGTGTACTGCTTCTTATGGTACTAGCTCTTCCTCTTTGTTTCCTTGGCAGGCTATGATCTGTGACTGTGTACTGCTTCTTATGGTACATGCTCTTCCCCTTGGTTTCCTTGGCAGGCTATGTTCTGTGATTGTGTACTGCTTCTCATGGTGCATGCTCTTCCCCTTGGTTTCCTTGGCAGGCTATGATCTGTGATTGTGTAAGCTTTCTCATGGTGCATGCTCTTCCTCTTGGTGTCCTTGGCGCTATGATCTGTGATTGTGTACTGCTTCTTATGTTGCCTGCTCTTCCCCTTGGTGTCCTTGGCAGGCTATGATCTGTGATTGTATACTGTTTTTTATTGTGTATGCTCTTCCGCTTGGTGTCCTTGGTAGGTTATGATCTGTGACTGTGTACTGCTTCTTATGGTGCATGCTCTTCCGCTTGGTGTCCTTGGCAGGCTATGATCTGTGATTGTGTACTGCTTCTTATGGTGCATGCTCTTCCGCTTGGTGTCCTTGGCAGGCTATGAGCTGTGATTGTGTACTGCTTCTTTTGGTGCATGCTTTTCCGCTTGGTGTCCTTGGTAGGCTATGCCCTGTGATTGTGTACTGCTTCTAATGGTGCATGCTCTTCCGCTTGGTGTCCTTGGTAGGCTATGATCTGTGATTGTGTACTGCTTCTTATGGTGCATGCTCTTCCACTTGGTGTCCTTGGCAGGCTATGATCTGTGATTGTGTACTGCTTCTCATGGTGCATGCTCTTCCCCTTCCTTGGTTTCCTTGGCAGGCTATGATCTGTGATTGTGTATTGCTTCTTATGGTGCATGCTCTTCCCCTGGTGTCTTTGGCAGGCTATGATCTGTGATTGTGTATTGCTTCTTATGGTGCATGCTCTTCCCCTGGTTTCCTTGGCAGGCTATTATCTGTGATTGTGTACTGTTTTTTATTGTGTATGCTCTTCCGCTTGGTGTCCTTGGTAGGTTATGATCTGTGACTGTGTACTGCTTCTCATGGTGCATGCTCATCCCCTTGGCGTCCTTGGCAGGCTATGATCAGTTACTGTGTACTGCTTCTCATGGTGAAGGCTTTTCCGATTGGTGTCCTTGGCAGGCTATGATCTGTGATTGTGTACTGCTTCTAGTGGTGCATGCTCTTACGCTTGGTGTCCTTGGAAGGCTATGATCTGTGATTGTGTACTGCTTCTTATGGTGCATGCTCTTCCTCTTGGTGTCCTTGGCAGGCTATGATCTGTGATTGTGTACTGCTTCTTATGGTGCATGCTCTTCCGCTTGGTGTCCTTGGCAGGCTATGATCTGTGATTGTGTACTGCTTCTTATGGTGCATGCTCTTCCGCTTGGTGTCCTTGGCAGGCTATGATCTGTGATTGTGTACTGCTTCTTATGGTGCATGCTCTTCCGCTTGGTGTCCTTGGCAGGCTATGAGCTGTGATTGTGTACTGCTTCTTTTGGTGCAAGGCCTTTCCGCTTGGTGTCCTTGGTAGGCTATGCTCTGTGATTGTGTACTGCTTCTAATGGTGCATGCTCTTCCGCTTGGTGTCCTTGGCAGGCTATGATCTGTGATTGTGTACTGCTTCTTATGGTGCATGCTCTTCCGCTTGGTGTCTTTGGCAGGCTATGATCTGTGATTGTGTACTGCTTCTCATGGTGCATGCTCTTCCCCTTCCTTGGTTTCCTTGGCAGGCTATGATCTGTGATTGTGTATTGCTTCTTATGGTGCATGCTCTTCCCCTGGTGTCTTTGGCAGGCTATGATCTGTGATTGTGTATTGCTTCTTATGGTGCATGCTCTTCCCCTAGTTTCCTTGGCAGGCTATGGTCTGTGACTGTGTATTGCTTCCTTTGGTGCATGCTCTTCCCCTTGGTGTCCTTGGTAGGCTATGATCTGTGATTGTGTACTGCTTCTTATGGTGCATGCTCTTCCTCTTGGTTTCCTTGGCAGGCTATGATCTGTGATTGTGTACTGCTTCTTATGGTACATGCTCTTCCCCTTTGTTTCCTTGGCAGGCTATGATCTGTGATTGTGTACTGCTTCTCATGGTGCATGCTCTTCCCCTTGGTTTCCTTGGCAGGCTATGATCTGTGATTGTGTACTGCTTCTCATGGTGCATGCTCTTTCCCTTGGTGTCCTTGGCAGGCTATGATCTGTGATTGTGTACTGCTTCTCATGGTGCATGCTCTTCCCCTTGGTGTCCTTGGTAGGCTATGAGCTTTGTTTGTGGCTATTTCTTGACATCTATACAATTTTTATGCCGATTGCCGTATTATTTCTATTGCAGCTTCGTTTTGTTTGTTCGTTTTTCCTATGAAATACCGTTTTGTGAGGTCATTTTATGCCATTCATCCGGTGCCTAAAGCGGCTTTCTTCTGTGATTGCAGGCCTTTTCTTGGGAGGGGGTGGGTGGCGAGTTTTTCGTTTTAAGTTATTATGTTTGTTTGTTTGGTTGGTTGTTTTTCTTTGTTTGTTTGTTTTTTTTTTTTTTTTGTTTTTTTTTTTTTTGTTTTTTTGTTGTTGTTTTTTTGTTGTTTTTTTTGTCTTTTTGTTGTTGTTTTTTTGTTGTTTTTTTTTTTTTTTTTTTTTGTTTATTTGGTGTGTGTTTTTGTTGTTGCTGTTGTTGTTGTTTTTGTTGTGTTTTTTTGTTGTTGTTTTTTTGTTTTGTTTTTATTTTGTTTTTTGTTTGTTTGTTTGTTTGTTTGTTTGTTAGGTTGTTGTTGTTGTTTTTGTTTTCTGGGTATTACCATGATAGCAGGTTAATCAAATACCAAAACTTTATGTCCGGATTAAAATCTAGATTATCTATTGATAATATGACATCCAAAATTTATGACAGAGGAGAGGACTTTGATCTTGATCCTTTAAATTACATATATCAGTACATTCGGACATTTACGCCCAGCGTTGATTAAGATCAGCATGTGCATATTCTGGATAGCCAAGGATGTCAAGAAGTTTCTTCATGTGGACAACGAAGGCTCTAATGTGCAGGCTGATTTGAGCCTTCGTCTGGACACATGTCTTTTCACGTTATTGCTCATATGATGTTTTTTCTATGCTATTTCTCTGTTGCTGTATAACACACCTCAATGATACTATGGTATACTGTGTCCGACACCATCCTGAAAGAACACCGACGTCAAAACAAAGCAGTACCGCGTTAGTATATAAGTTAGTATAGTAGAACTTCAGAAGTGAACAGCTTAAGTCGCTTCTTAAGCAGATACCATAAAAAAGTCGTTGCATCTTAAATAATTCTTGTTCTGTTCCTTGTCTAAACATAATTCCAGCAAAACCTGTTAATATAACAACAAATCAATAATTGATCCGTGCAGTCTGATCAGAGTCTTCGCTGATCGCATGTGCCTTCTAATGCTTCCGGGCAATCCAAAGAGGGATAAATGAGAACCCTTGCCATACTGGGTGGATGTACAGGCCGATCTGTGTCTTGACAAGGAACAGAACAAGGATTATTTAAGATGCAACGACTTTTTTATGGTGTCTGCTTAAGAAGCGACTTAAGCTGTTCACTTCTGAAAGTTCTAATATACTAACCAAAGAACACGAGACGGCACACACGATACCTATTGAAAAATAAGGAATTTCATTATTAGGCCTTTACGCATCATGTGCTTGACTTATAAAAAGATCGCAGATAAAATCGCAAAAACACGAGAGTTGTGTACGATTTTTTTCTGCTATCTCCTCGTATATGATATTATGTCTAAATTCACTGAAGAACACAAAAAAGTGACGAATCCATGTAAATTATTTGAAAGATCCTTTAGTGCATGTTTAGAATTTTGACATACCGAGAGAAGTAGTATCTTGGAGTATATGCAAACAGCGAAAGGAAGGCTTGCTCAGCAGCAACATGCGCATTCTTCAGCAATATACAGTCGGCTCTCGTTATCTCGAATTCCAAGGGACTCTCTGAAATACTTCGAGATATCCGTACCTCGACATATCAGATTTGCAGAGTTTAGGAAAAAATAATTCGATTAACCACATTTAATAAATAGATATGAATTGGACTCCTGAAGTTAGAGGTATATTGAAAATATTGTGGAAAAGAGAAATTGCTCCTTAGGAGCAATTTCTCCTCTTTTCCACAATATTTTTTACCTGTTGTTAGATTTTCATGTTTAGGCAGGGACCAAATTTTCACTTCGAGATAAGCGGTTATTCGAGATAAGCGAGTTCGAGATAGCGAGAGTCAACTGTATTCTACTTTATGTTGTTTTTTTTTAATTCTTTGCTTGCTGGGTAATTGTGTATGCTTTCATGTCATCTATGGATTTTTATTTCAAAATTAACTTTTTCGAAAAATCTTTCTTGAATACCATTAAAGTGTCAAACAGTTTGGATCCAGATCACGTTTAGTCGGGCCTAATCTGCGTCCAGACTGTTTGCAAAGGTTATCAGCAGACGACAAAAGTCGTCACTAGCGGGGAAAGAGTTAATGTGTGAGTATATGTGTAGTGGCTAGATTAAACCGTGTTTATTCGAATTTCTTTCTCAGTTGGAACTCCCTTTTCTTCGGGTACGATCAAGATAAGCTCTGATTTTTAACTCGGTAGAGCAGTTAAAAGATATCAACAAACAGGGTTTATAAGTCAGCATTGATTTCAAAAGTGACGTAAACAGTATTTCATAATTGAAGCACACAGATTGGATCGGGTTGTCTAGACATGAACTTATCTCTTATTTCACTTTATGCTAAGCACGCTGGATACAAATATATCATCAAATGACATTTTGAAATATTTTTCCCACAGAAATTAGCATTTCGTACGAATTTAAGGGAGCCGTTCTGCATGTAATGTAAAACCCTTTTGTCTTGTATAAAATTGTCGTCTGCAGAGTTTGCCCAGAGGGGGCAAAAGTTTAAATCCTTGTTCGTTTAGCATGATATCTTTCTAAGCGTGAAAAAAAAAAAAAAAAAAAAAATCCTTATCTGCTATATAAGTTGGAATACCTTATCTCCTTAAATGTCCAAAAATTTCGAACACTTTATTCCTTATTTTCTTGGCTTAAATTTTGCTTTTTATGCATTTGTCTCTTATATGCAAACAGTGTAGACTCTGATCAGACTGCTCCAGATTTGGGTCTGCACTGTTTGCGTATGTCATTTTGTCAGAAACTTTTGGTGTTCGAAATTTTACCGTACATTTTCAACTGTCAAGATGGTTTGTCTCTGTTTTTAAAAGGGGTCAATGCATAGAGGAAAGAGCGAAGTTTTTCCCTTTAGAGTGGACCCATTTTCAGAAGGACTTGGTGTACAGGAAGTCAGAAGGCTTGTTATCTTGTACAAACTGGAAAAAAAACTGCAGGCGTGTCGAGTGCCCGTAAATATAACACATGAACTGCAACGTTTAAAAAACGTACCTTCTGCATTGTGCGCCCAACAAAGACTCAAATCAGCTTGCGCAATCGCACAGACTGATCAGCGACTTCTTTGGCCGCATGAAGAATTATGGCACCCTTAGCTATCCAAAATGCATTCAGTGAAGATGATGATCAGAATGCGCCAATGCGCTGGTTGTTCTGAATCTTCGCAGGGCGCACATGTCCGAAGACACGCTTTCTGACGTTGCGACTCAAACGATTGGTGCATGTAATGTGAAATTTATCTGACTTCCAAAGCAATGACTACGAGTAACTGAATATGTCGTTAATATATGCATAATCTAACACAAATGACTAATTATACAGCGCAGATGCACAGACTTATCTGCTCATTTGCCGTCTTAATATTCCTAGAAGACGCTGGAATGACAGCTGAGGTCAGACAAGGTTGCATTCGTTTTAAAACCCGCTCCAGTATTTTATTTTAGTTTAAACATGTTCTACTTTTAAGTAAAAACAACAAATAACGCATTTTATATGATTGAAAGAAAGCATTCTGCTTGTTTGGTTCCTCTCCCTGATTTCAATGTTCTGTATACAGTGTTGCGGAAAAATCTGTATATTCAATTTCAGCATTTTGTTGTACATAGTTGGTTATATCAAGGTCGCTGAGCTCAAGTATGAACCGATTTAAACTACCTGAGAGGACAGACCAGGTCCGGACGTGCTTCGCTATTGGGTGACTGTTCCCAAGTAGCTCGGTATGGATATATTGACTGGTTAGCTCATTATTTGTACTAAAAAAATCGAACATCTATATTTAATGTCATTGTCATGTGAGTTATAATGTGTGTGTATTATAATGTAGGGGAAGGGCCGTAACTAATGTTTTGAGAACCTGTTGCCCAACCCCTTTGCATTAGTTATATGCAATAGAATATGACTAAAGTAGCATTTTGTTTTAGAGGACTATTTGCTATGTTCCAGTAGAAAAAAGCGTGAACATTGGAGTTACGAAGTATACGTACAATTGATGTTAATTTTGATCAATTTTCAGTTCGCAGATGATCTTCCTTGTGTTGCCAGGAAGAT
The DNA here is from genome assembly GCA_964016985.1 of Anodontia alba. Lineage (NCBI taxonomy): Eukaryota > Metazoa > Mollusca > Bivalvia > Lucinida > Lucinidae > Anodontia > Anodontia alba. Next base: position 31,094,366 of record OZ024822.1, on the reverse strand, counting down.
GCAATATTTTAGGTCTGTTTGATCATTTCGATAAAATCAAACAACTAGAGCTTAGGGCTATAAAATAGGCACCTGGTCCTGAAAATAATGACGACTGAGATTGATATCAGAGTGAACTGTAACAGGCTACAAAATAAGAAGTACCTACGCTCTGTCATCTCTGATGATGGTTCCAAACACACGAAAAGGTCCCATATGTTATTTGCGGACAACGTAGGCCCTGATCAGCCTGCGCATAAGCGCAGGATGATCTGGGCTTTCGAGTAGTAAAGAGGTGGGGTGTGTCTAGCACACTTTGCCTCTGGAAGCAACCATATCACTCAGAGACGCTCCCAGCCCCCCTCTCCAGGACTTCCCTCTAGAAGCCACCAAATCAACGAGGCTCTGAACCCTTTGGCTGGGCATCGCCAAATACCAGCCACTAAGAGGCAGCTGTTTCCTCCCACTACCGCCAGCGCTGCGAGCAAAGAAGGCAGTTGTCAACGTAAAAAACAAGGGCAACCACTGCTTTCGGTTGGCCATCAGGGCAGCCAAATTTCTAGCGGCTAGGAACCCCCAGAGGCCTAGCAATTATCCACAGCAGGATGATCTTGATTTCACTGGGATTGATGCTCCCACGCCAATCTCCCAGATTCCAAGATTTGAGCGGCAAAACGACATGGCCATCAACGTCTTTGGGTGGGATAAGGAGCTGATTGTTTACCAGATCAGCAAGCAGCCCGAAGACATACCAAGGATCAATCTACTACTGATTGAAAAGGATGGTAAATTTCACTACGCCTGGATCAAAGACCTCAACCGCCTACTCTACGACAGTAGCAAGCACAAGGAGCGCAAGCACTTCTGTGAGCGCTGCCTTCATGGTTACAGAAGGGAAGATCAGCTAGAAGCCCACAAGCCAGAGTACCGCGGGATCGGCCAGACGGCCGTGCGGGTGGATATGCCGAAAGAAGGTGAAAACAAGCTGGCCTTCCAGAACTATCACAAGCAGCTGCCGGCCCCCTACATCATCTACGCTGACTTTGAGGCTCTCACCGCCAAGATCGAGGGGCCCGAGCCCGACCCCACGAAGAGCAACACTCAGAGGACGCAGCACCACGAGGCCTGTAGTTACAGCTACATCGATGTTTCGGTGTGATGGCCGTACAGAGCCGCCGTTCGAATATCGCGGCCCCAATGCAGCGGGGCACTTCTTGGAATCACTGCAGGAAGAAGAGCGCAAAATCAAGGCCGTGCTAGCTGATCCTAAGGCCATGAGGATGACGCGGGGGGGGGGGGGGGCGGGGGGATTGGTGTGCCTTCCGCGCCGTTGAGACTGGCCACGTATTGACAAACCTCTCGATGGCGACTCCTTGCGTGACCACTGCCACATTACAGGTAAATATAGAGGGGCGGCCCATACTACCTGCAACCTCAAGCTACGGCTATCCCCCAAAACCACTACTATCCCTGTTGTCTTCCACAATCTGCGTGGCTATGACTCCCACTTGCTGATCAGGCCATCTCGAAGGTGGAGGGCAGGGTCCACTGCATCCCAAACAACACCGAGAAGTATATCTCCTTCTCCCTCGGACAACTGTCTGGAAAGCCTTTGGGTGCGAGACCCTGGGTGAATACAGCGACCTGTACTGCCGGACAGACGTGTTGCTTCTGGCAGATGTCTTCGAGATGTTCCGAAAGACGTGCCTCCACCAGTACGGCCTGGACCCAGCCCACTACTATACCAGCCCGGGCCTTTCGTGGGATGCCCTGCTCAAGAAGGCGTTGAGCTAGAGCTGCTCACAGACTACGACCAGCATCTGTTTATCGAGAAGGGGCTGCGAGGAGGTATCTCAATGGCATCGAAGCGCTACGCCAAAGCCAACAATCCTCTGGTCGAGGTTACGACCCGGAGGAGCCCAATATCCACATCTCATACTATGATGCAAACATTCTCTACGGCTGGGCCATCAGTCAGTATCTTCCCGTCGGAGGGTTTCGGTGGGTGGACGACTGTCAACAACTCGCAAAAACCATTGCAGAGCATCCGGCCGACGGGCCTGAGGGCTACATACTTGAGGTGGACCTGGAGTACCCAGAAGACCTACACGACGCGCACAATGCATATTCGCTGGCGCCCGAGCACATGGTGGTGGAAAAGGGGTGGATATCGGAGTATCAGCACAGCCTCCTCGGCGTTGGGGCGGCACCAACAGAGGTTGAGAAGCTGGTCCCCAAACTCCGCAACAAGAGCCGCTACGTGCTCCACTATCGGAATCTGCAGCTGTACATGTCTCTGGGCGTGTGCCTGACTGCGGTCCATCGCGCCCTCCGGTTCGGTCAAAGCCCTTGGATGGAGCCGTACATCCGAAAAAATACTGAGCTCCGGAAGAAGGCAACCAGCGACTTCGAGAAGGACCTCTACAAGCTGATGAACAACTCGGTCTTCGGGAAGACCATGGAGAACCTGCGGAGGCGGGTTGACGTGGAGCTGGTGCGAAGAAACGAGGAGGACACTCAGGCGCCTCATCGCCAGCCCGGCGTTTGCTCGGGCCAATATCTTCGATGACGACTTGGCGGCTATCCAGGTCCACAAGAGCCACCTAGAGCTCAATCGCCCGGTGTTCGTGAGGATGAGCGTTCTGGATCTCTCAAAACACCGGATGTATGACTTCTATTACAACGAGCTCCGGAAACAGTACGGGGACCGGTGTCAGCTCCTCTACACCGACACCGACAGTCTCCTCCTCGAGATCCAAACGGAGGACGTCTACGAAGACATGGCCAAACATCCAGAGCTCTACGACACCTCGAATTACCCGCCGGATCACCCACTGTACAGCAACACCAACAAAAAGGTGTTGAGGAAAATGAAGGACGAGTGTGCGGGGCGCCTGGGAGTCTTTCAAGGATCTCCGGCGCGCAGCAGCCCGAGAGAACAGTGCGACCATACTGGGGCATATCGACGCAGAAACGGCTAAAAATTGGTTGGGGTGGGGGCTCGGGCAACTCTATGCCGTGGGTTATCGCGGAAGTGTGGTGTTTTGCACCCACGGCGGGTTTGTGGTGATCCGGTACCCTCCTATTTTAGAGAATGAACGGGCAACAGATTCAGCGAGTACCTATGACAACCGTCGATGATGAGTTACTCCTCAAACGGCCTGCCGAGCCGTTCACGCTACCGGTAATGTTTACGTGCACCATCGCGACCTTGGTTGGCAACATTTATCGATCTCACGAAGAGCGCACGGGAATCCTGGGTCCGATGGTCGCCGCCGGGCGAGGAGGGGTTAGAGCCCTGAACAGCAACTTCGGACACTACTGCCAGGCCGGGTATGAGAGGTTCCTTCAGCGTCCAAACCCACCACCTCAGAGCGAGTTGGTTCTTCTGCCTTACATCTCTCGGAAAGACGTTTTTTGCTTGGCGTTTTATATTATTATCGTGCTTCAACTCAGCCTGCGAAGTGACAATCATTCCCGGCCCCGACAACAACCCTCCCCCCCCCGCCCCCGCCCCAAAGTCGTAGCCGTCCTCAGTAAGAACCCCGGAAAGTACTACGCCGTAAAGTGTTTTCCTTCAACGGGATATACCCAGGTGCCGGGAGTCATCTCCCCCGATCTGTCCGACGGTTTCTTTGCCGCGGTTATCTGGGCCCGTTTTCTGACAGGCGGGCGTTGGAATCAACCCCACGATCCCGGTCACAATCCTTGGAGAATGGCCGATTATGGTGAACTACAAGTTCCTCCTAGTCCGCCGGAGCGATCGCGTGGTCCTCAATCTGGCCCGCGTCGTCGAATATCTGAAATCCGTGAAAGAATCGGGCGAGGGGCTTCCGTTTCCAATCCGCGAGATCAAGCACCCCCAGGATAGCCCGAACATGTCGTTCAAGATCGTCTGTCCCGGCGGAAAAAAGGTTCGGGTCAACGTGTTCTACCGGGGAAAGGTCCTCGGAGCCCGCGACACTGAAAGCCCCCTGGCAATCTGCGTCTACCTTTCAGACCCCAGGGCCGGCTGGGGTGGGGGCCGGCCAGAAGGGCTCTAGCTCGGTGGCCGCGGGGTCTCGACGTGCATGCGCCAGAACCCTGGTTACCGCGGTTGGTTTGGTGGCTTCTAGAGGGAGGCCCAAAATCATGGGTATACGAAATGTTGGTGGTGGATGTGTAATTGTAGTCTCCCCCTGCTGCTGTCTCGATGTAGATGCCGATTGATTGTCTACATGGGAGCCTTTACAGTTGATTTGGTGGCTTCTAGAGGGAAGTCCTGGAGAGGGGGGGCTGGGAGCGTCTATGAGTGATATGGTGGATTCCAGAGGAAAAGTGTGCTAGAATTCCGCCACCTCTATACTACTCTTTCGTTGTACGCTTACAGAATCAGTGGATACTGTAGTATATGTCAAAGAACAGAAAATACCCAGATTAGAATGCTCAGATAGGCACGCTGATCTGGACCTACGTTGTCCACAAAATGCATAAGGGCCCTTTTCATGTATTGCGCACAAAATGTTTTCACCATTTCGTATATATATCTCATTAATGAGGAGGTAGGCATGCAAATATATGACAAGCTCTTAGCCATCACTTTAGTGTCAATCACATTTTGCAGCAGACGACAGTTTGAATACAGTTTTCGAGAAAGTTAGACTTGGCATTTCAAGTGAATCGCCCAGCAGACGATTCACATAAAAAGTCACGTATGATTTTCTCTGTAAGAAACGAAACAATAGAATGTCGTCTGGTACACTTTTGCTTCATACTTCAAGGGTTAGTCAAGAAACGTCGGCTTAGATGGGAAGGCCATGCTTCGCGGTGGCGGTGGTTCACTTATTTGGGTCATTTTTGTGCCCTAGCATGTACAACCGAAAAAGAAAAATACGCTGACAGAAGAAAAGATGGGAAAATAATAACAAGGACTACACAGGCCTTACTTCCGTTAGCGCACAGAGCAAAGCACAGATGAGAAAGGGACAAAGTGGAGAGAAATATTTGAAAGGTCGTCAATGGAGTCCAAGTGACGAAGTTCAACAGGATTAAGGGGACTGGATATCGTATTTACCTTAAGTATTCGGACACTTCAACTCCTTACCGTACTTGTTCTAAAATTTGAATATGTACACTACCCGATGTTGTGTCTAAAAGTTGCTGTATGAGTGGCAAACAGTGTAGACCCCGATGAGGCCGCGTTCTACGGCGTCTCATCAGGGTCTACACTGTTTGCTCAGACCTGTCTGTCCAAGTACATACGTTAAATATGGTACATTTAATTTCCGCCAATGTACAATAGATACAATTTTTGTGACTTTCTGTTTGCTTCCCTGTGCACCAAGTTCCCTGTAAAAAAAGAGTCTAAAAGAAAAGTTATTGCTCCCACACAGAACAATTTTTTTCCTTCCCATCACGAAAACATACCAATATAATTTTGACCCCATTAAATCCCACTTTTACACAGTAAAACTGGGGTTTACAGGGGTATACATTAGTTTTCTTTATAGTGTTCAAAAACATAATTTGTGGGTACTTGTTAGAACCGCATTGCCGAGGCGGTTCTAAGGATTACCAATAATCTATGTTTCGAGCAGAAATATGAAAAATATCAGAGTTTTTATCTCAAAATTTTCAGTTTTTGGAGGTGAAATTTTCTATATATTTGAATAGGCGTGTTTTCGTAATGCAGAGTAGACTCCTTTTCTAAAGGGAGGCAAAACAGTGGGCAGTTACCTACACTGAACACGATCCATTCCATCTAAGAGACTGAAACGAAGTGAAGTGTGTACTCATATTTAGACACAAACTGATCCGTGAACAAATATATATTTGAAAAAAAAAACAGTTAGCTGTATTATATAAGCGACCTTTCACTTATACATATGCCACTTAATCATCAAAAGTGGGTCCGAGCTTATCAGTGTCATACTATATGTGTGTAAATTAAGGAGTGCTATATTCATTTGTATACGTTGTTTGCTTTTGCTATGGCATGTGCGATATAGTATTGTTCTATTGCAGCTGACATAGTTCTAGTAATGGTACGCTCTGTATAAATGTGTATGCACATGTATATGGAATACTGTATGTTATGGCGTGATATACGTTGCAATATTGTATATGGTAATATATTTTTTCCATATCAAAATATGTATTCTATAATCAGATATTTATGGCCAATAAAATATATTTATTTGCAAAAAAAAATATTTATTGGCAATTAAATATATTTATCTGAAATTAAATTTGTTTATTGGCAATAAAATACATTTACTTACAAAATAAATATTTATTGGTACTAAAATATATTTATTGTCAATTTAATTTATTTATTGGAAATAAAATTATATTTTTTTCAAAATAAAAATATTTGTACTATAATTCGCATATTAATCGGTAACAAAAGATATGTACATCATTATGGTGAAGCTTATATTTTATTTCCTTTTGGATCATTGAGCCTATCCTGCTTATTTTGAAAATCGGAAACCGCTTAAGCGTCTCTAGGTGGGGGGCGGGGGGTTGGGGGAGGGTGCGTATGCAGCCTCGCAGACTACAGTGTTGCATATGAAGAGACTCAGTCAAACCGAGTCTCCGATTTTCGTGAGTATGTGTGTTCTTTGTTTCCAAAGGCAATCGTTTTTTTACTCTAATTTTACTCTACTGTAACTGATGTTGTGCCGTGTGGCGGCCGTAAAAAGTCTCCCCGTGCATCATCATAGTGTATGTTATATTTTACGCCTTTGGGATCATTGAGTCATCCTGGTCATTTTGAAAAACAAATACGGGTTAAGCCGGCGCTAAGGGGCGTATGCAGCCTCGCAGACTACAGTGTTGCATATGAAGAGACTCAGTAAAAGTGAGTCGCCGATTTTCGTGAGTATGTGTGTTCTTTGTTTCCAAAGGCAATCCTTTTTTTACTTTTATGTATTGACAATAAGAATATGTTTATTCAAAATAAAAAATACATGTATGTTTAATAAAATTAATATATATTTATTGAATCAATATTTTGTTGTGTCACAATAAAACATATTGATTTGCAATGTGCAAAATATTTTGTTGGGTAAAATTAGCATTGTGGGATATGTCCTGGTTTTGTAACAGCGAATTTCATTGGCGCTGTGAAACCTAATAATGATTACATTGATTACACTGAGCGCTGCTATACTGTTTTGGTTCGTGGTTTACGGGCAACCTGATCCTTGGCCATTTCGACCTTAGTCAGTTCGCACCTTTTGATTCTTGGTCATCTCGCACCCCGGATACGCGCCTCTGCCAACACAATGTCAACTCGACACTCTGTATTTCTGTCGTGTGTTGCAGTTTCTTTATTTTGGACATGACTGTGTAGTCCACGCGGACTAGCGGTCCATATGCAAATTTCTGAAACCTAAAAGTATTATATACTTGGCTAAATTCCAGATCTTGGGGCCGAGTTTGGACACTAATCCATACGTGTATCGTCCCATCTACATCGATACGTTTATCCGTCAGCTTTGATCATTATTCAACGGGTATTTCGGTGTCTCGTGGTCCTAATGTTTCTGTGCAGACTGGGGACTTATGCCTAAAGTTCTCATAGAAGAGTTAACAAAACTCTAACAAAGTCTCTAAAAGCTCGAAATAAGGCAAACATGGGTGCATCTAAGGACGAAAGCCTAAGATGCGAAAATCTAAGCAGCGAGTTGCCAAAGGATCGAACGACCGGAACTTTCGTCATATCAATGACATTTTCTGTTACAAGACACCATCATATCCCACAATGCTAATTTAACCCAATATATTTTTTTAACTTACAATGAATATATTTGTAAATATTTATTTAACTTACAATGTAAATATTGTCAATATATATATATATATATATATATATATATATATATATATATATATATATATATATATATATATATATTTTTTTTTTTTTTTTTTTTTTTTTTGCAAATAAATATAATTTATATGTATTGTGACTTTTTATTGTCGAAATAAAAACATTGTATTAATAGATAATTATTTGAATTGCAAAAAAAAAAATCAAAAATAAATATTTTATTGTGAATAAATATATTTTTATTGCCAATAAATATTTTATAAATATATTTTTGGCAATAAATATTTATGTAGCTAAGAAATGTATATTTTATATCGCAAATAAATATTTATTGTAAATATAATTTATTGGCAATAAATATCTCAATATAGAATACATACTTTTAATATGGAACAAATATATCATCAAATACAATATTGCAACGTCACGCTATAGTATGTGAAGTTTTTTTGAGGAAAGCATTACTTAGATTCAACGGCCCAAATGGCGATACAGCAGCATGTTGTGGAGCATGGAGGACATGACAAGGTACAACAGAAGTCATGGTCATCCACTGCATCTGGGCTTAGCTCCAAATGTTTTGGCACTGTCTTGTCTCTGGGTCAGCACGAGAGAGTGAGGTTAACAAACTCATCTTTCTCGAAGACTTCAATGCCGAAGTGGGCAGACAGACCACCAATCCTAGGAAGGAGTGATTGGAATTGGAGAAGTAGGACAGTGCAACAGCGATGGCCACCTCCTTTTTAAGGAAGTGTGCAGAATTATAAACTACTGATCAACAACACAGTCGTTCGTCTACCAACTCGCAACAAGACATCATGGATGCACCCACGCTCCAAACACTGACATCTCACTGTCATAGTGCGAAGGAAGGACAGACAGGATGTCAGAGTGACAAAGACTATGTGTGGTGCAGACTGTTGGACAGGCTTGTTGGCAGCAAATTCAACCTGCGCATTCAGCCTTTATGGCGACCACAAGGCAAGAAAGTGCCAAAGAGATTGGATAGCTCCAAGCTAAAACAAGACAGCAAGAGACAAGCTTCATTAATGATATCTGCAGTCGTTTAGATGCACTGAAACACAGTTCAGAGCATCAAGATGAGAACTGGACAGTATTCAGAGACACCTTTCACTCTTCAGCAATGGATTCCCTAGGACAAGTATCTCGCAAACACCAAGACTGGTTTGATGAGAACGATTTAGAAATTTAGGGACTCCTTGAAGAAAAACACCAAAACTGCAAAGAATACCCCAGAGATACCAACTCAGTATCTAGTGAGACTGACTATTCAAACATATGTAAGACAGTCCAGACTAGGCTCAGAGACATGCAAGACAGCAAAAAGCAAAATGACTGATGAATTCCAGTCCTTTGCAGACAGAAGAGATGTGAAGGAGTTTTTTTTTTTTTTTTTTTTTTTTTTGATACACTTAAGACAGAATATGGTCCCCATAGCTCAGGAACTACCCACTCATTAGTGAAGATGGAACTAGTCTTCTGACTGACAAAGATGCTATTTTGAAAAGATGGGTTGAACACTTTGATGTTGTCCTCATACGGTCACCATCTATCAATGATGAAGCGATCAACAGATGGAATGTAATCCGCTGCTAGATATATCCCAGCCGTCTCTGAAACAGTGAATACTCAAGTCTGTGACAATCATTGGGGCATCTGTTTATTTTCATCTGCTGGGAAGATCCTTGCAAGAGTCCTACTGAGCCGATTGAATGAACACCTTGAACAGTCATGGCTTCTACCAGAAACCCAATTTGGATTTACGAAGAATAGAGGAACAAGTGACATTATCTTCACAGCAAGACAGCTTTAAGAGAAATACCAGGAACAGAATGTGGATCTCTACATGACCTTTGTCGACCTTACCAAGGCATTTTGAGGGATTTCGGAAATTGTGGCAAAGTTTGGCTGTCCGGCAAAGTTCATAGCAATAGTGCGGTGATTTCTGCCATGCTCACAGATGCTTTCCAGGATAGTGACAACGGTATACCTATTAGGTATCGCTTTGATGCGAAGATTTTCAACCTAAGAAGGTTGCAAGCTAAATCCAAGTTGCGGACAGAGGTGCTAAATGAGTTCCTCTTTGCTGATGACATGGAAATGGGGACTCTAACAGAAGAGAAGATGCAAAAAGGTGTGGATCAAGTATCTGATTCATGTGACAGCTATGATCTTACAATCATCATCATAAAGACTGAAGTGATATATCAGCCAGCACGTGGAAAGCCTTAAAAGGAGCCTACCATCACAGTGAAAGGTCAACGATTGCAATGGTAGGCAAGTTAATCTACCTTGGAAGTACATTTTCAAGAGTTGTGCACATTGATGAAGAAGTCAATGGCAGGATTGCCAAAGCTAGTACAGCATTTGGCCAAATACGTGGAAATATTCGGGATCGAGGTGGAATCAGACTTGACATAAAGTTGAAAGTCTACAGATCTGTGGTGCTGCAAACACTATTATACGCATGTGAAACTTGAGCAGTTTACCAACGGCATGCCTCCATACAAGCTGTCTTAGATAACTTTTAAATATTAAGTGGCAAGACAGGATTCCAGACACAGAAGTCCTGAAAAGGACAGGGATACCGAGTGCATATCCTCTTCTAAAATTGGCACAGTTAAGATGGGCAGACCATGTTACAGGAATGCCTGATGAACGTTTGCCAAAGAAAATCCTCTATAGAGAACTACA